>CM062836.1:1929539-2169557 GCA_031772345.1 Himalopsyche anomala | reverse complement strand
CTAAATATTTTTTAAAGAGATATCAAACAACTGGTATTTAATTGTTTTTCCGGTATTTTATCCCACTTAGCCAGAATAATAATAGATGTTTTTTTACCGGTAAAAATATAATATTTTAGTAAGCTGTACAAATAAAAACGATTAAGGGTACGTATTGTATCCAGAACAATATAAAACAGTTTCATCAAGCTATGTTTTTTACTTTCTAATTTTGCTTTTGGCTCAAAATTACTCAGAACGTTTTGTTTTGAAAACGGTATTATTTGCATACACAATGAGTCGTAAATTTCACACTTTCCAAGAAAAATGGTTTGATCGGGCTTAACAGCCACAATAAAATTTAATCCAAATAATAATTTTATCGCCGGTGTCTGGCTTTTTGCCAGAAATTGTGTGAAATTTAAACTTTTATTAGTTGTTAATTGCTCAGCAATGTGTTTTCATTAATTTGTATTTTATTTCCAAAAACTTGGTAATCTTACCATTTAAATAAATGAACCATAACAATTGGTACTTGAAACACATTCAACATGAAAACACAACAAAAATAAAATGAAAATTAATATTTCCAACTACATAGTTACAAATATTCCACTGCAAAACTTTTTTCATAAAATTAGTTTAATTATACATTTTAATTGATATTTTGCATATCAGTGAAATCATTTTCAACACACCCAAAAATAATAGACGACAACAAATATGAATGTATATATATGCAGCTTGGATCTTAAATTATTACAGTAAATAAACTTTTTGATTCATGTGAAAACTGTTTTGCTATTTTAGCCCACATATGAGATTATAGTCTTAATTTACGTCTTTGGGTTTATGATCAATATTTTTTTTAAAATTAAATAGAGCTTGATAGCTTTGTTACTCCACTTGTTGTGTAATAAAATAGCGACACATTTTTCGCCTCTTTAAGAAGTATCATCATCGTTAAATTTGCACAGGTGTTTTATTTTTTATTTGCGAGTACAACATTATATTACTATGCAGTACGCCATTTATAAAACGAAATTTTATTTCGTTGAAATACAAAGAAATAGTATTTTGAATTTCAGAAACGTTTAAAAATAGAATACGGTTAGAAGTTAGCACTGTGTTATCTGAATATTTGTTTTGATAAAATTTAATAATGTGTTCTCAAAATATGTACGAAGTATTTTTAACTAATACGAGCGTAACACGATAAGACTTTGCTGTGCCTTTGTATTTAAGCAGTATTATCGAGCTCCCTCCCACCGGCCTCGATGGCGCAGTAGGCAGCGCGTAAGTCTCATAATCTTAAGGTCGTGAGTTCGATCCTCACTCGGGGCAACACCTTTTTTGCATTTTTTTTTCAATAAATTCAAATAATATCTCGTATCTTTGTTTTTTCGTTTATTACTTCGTCAATTTTGAGAATATTTTTTTTCAAAAAGTATTATAATTTGTAATTATTAATTTATGTATTTAATCTAGAAATGCACATATGTTTTGTATTAGCTGTATTCGATCCTGTGAATATGTATATAAATAAATTTATTTCGAAATATTCCCTGAATTTAAATTACATTGCAGTATAGCACAACTAACAATCGTATCATTAAAACTAGCGCATCAAATAACAATATAATATGCATATTATACCAAGGTAAAGTTAAATTAATAAAAACACAATATTCCTTTGTACTTTATTCCACTTTATTTAATAGGTCAATAAAGTGGAATAAAGTACAAAGGAATATTGTGTTTTTATTAATATAATGCCTTTCCACCAAGTATTGACAGTGAACACCCTAAAAATATAGTTAAATCTTCACCAATTTTGCAAGAATACTTATTCCGTGGGTGAATTTGGAAGAAGAGTCAAAAAACAATAAAAACCTTTTTCCAGTGCTTGGTGTTGCAATAATTAATTAATGCGTACGTCGTTGAAAATTAAGATATTTGTAAATACAAAAATGTGCCTATGATATAAAAGATTGCAACAAATAAAAAAATACTTGAACAAAAAAAATGAGTTACGTGTTCTTACAACGGTAATATTGGCTACGATATGTATTTTGTTCAAATTCTATTAGTTTAATTTTGTTGTACGACTTAGAGAAAAAAGTAACAAATATTTGAAGCCAAATTCCGGTCAGCACGGATTGAGTAACTGTCTATTTATACGCAACCAGACAAGAGAAACAGACGGCGGTAATTATTTTGAAGGAATTCTCAATAATTAATGTCACACGAGTTTATTGAGACTCCCAATGGGACGTCGCGACGTCGACGAGCGTCGAGACGGACGGACTAGTGACAGCTTTGGGCTTCTTTCGGGCGAGCTTAGTTTTTGTCACTTCTAAATAAAGAAAGCTTTTAAAGTATTTCAGAAAATTACTTTCTTAAGATTTCTTTCGATTTTTTACGTTTAGTCATGAAAAGGCTATTTAGTCGTTTGGTCCACACGTCAGTTCATAAGTGTACGTTGTGGAGGGGGAAGCGATTAATTGCCATTTTAATTACAATAATTACAATTTTTTCCAATATTAAATAAGTCCTTACTTGCGGAGATAATAATACTATATAGAATTATTATGTACATACCTACAATTAATTTCGTGTTATCTTATTATTGTAAGTATCTAAAAAAAAGTAATCATTTTTTTATTCCGTTGATTTGACGCAAGCTAACAGTAACAGTAAGCACATTTTTTCATTATTTGCCGATGTTACAAAAGCCGCTTTAAATTTGTTTTATTTGAACAAACTTTGTTAAAACGGTAGGTGTGTAATTTTATTTTTTGAATTTTATAGGATTACTGAATTTAAATGTGTATATAATATTAATACAAGTAAGCGAAAGTTAATTTGACGCAATTTTTTTTAACTTGGTCCAAGTGAGTCACCAAAAGCTGTAACAGTATTACCAAAAGATACCTATAGTTCTTTGAGTCACTGAACCTTACGCAATAAATATTGCTTTAATGTATTTGATACTAATCGGCACTTTAAATCTGCGCCGTCTTATTGAAAAAAAAAGAAAATCTTTAAATTGTCGAGCCTGCCTGCATCTAGTTAATTTACACCGGCCATCATTCACGCAGGGCCGGATTAAGTACGTCACTAATACTAATCCCAGCTTGTAAATAACGTTGCCATTAATTTTATTTATCTCTTATTAACTCTTCCCTGTCATCGAATCGGTAGTAAGTAGGTAGCCATACACGAAAGGATGTTTTTGTCGAGATACTAACAAATTATACGCATCACTAGAAAAAATATATAATTGTTGTCAGCTCATTGAACCATTGTACAGGTCTACCCACACATTTCTAAAATTCACACTATTTTTTTTTATTTTTAACTTTAAAATAAATATTTCATTTGCTCAGTTATTATAACTGTTGTTGGTTAAAAAAAAGATCCGTGTTGACGTTGCTCTTAAAAAAAATCTTCAGGTTTGAATATTTAAGGGTAAAAAAATGACTTTTCTGGTGTAAGTAATGAACGCCAAAAAATAATATTCTACTTTTAAAATCGCACTATAAAGCAAAAGGTTATAAAATATTAATTTTATTTATACTTTAATCAGCTGAATCTTTGATAAGATTAAAGTAAGCTCAATTCTATCAATCACACTTAAATGCATGTAAATTTCCATACATATTTTTTCTCACTTGCTCACAAATGTCACATATAATATTTCGATGTCATGGAAGTTTTAGTCTTACTTTTTCTTTGTTAATAACTCAGCTGAAATGTCATGTTGAATTTTAAATAAAAATAAAAAAAAACAGAAACTTTTTCCTTTTCTCAATGTTTTACGTGTTAATGATTATTAAATTTCTCATAGTATTTACGTTATAAGTATTGACTTGATTTTCTTTTAAACTAAAGCGAATAAAAACCTTGTCTTTATATTGCAATTTTGCTGTGCCAATTACTGTGATGCCTTCAAGTAAAAAATATTCTCATGTACAAAAAAAAAAAACATGCACACATTTTACTATCATATACATACATAAGTTTTCACTTCGCCCTCAATTTCTATCGCCCAGATCCTCTCTGTATGTCTTTATCAAGAGACAAAACCTCGCGTAAAATCTTTTAATCTATGCACGACTATTAACTCTCTGCTGTCATCATAAGCGTTTGTGATTTGGGAGTTGAGGATAAAAAATTCGGAAGCTCTTTTTTCTTCTTGCAGCCTAATTTATGTTTTTCTGCTTTCGTGAGGCGCCTTTTTTGTTTCGTTTTATTTTACTTTCACAGCGCCTGTTTCTGGTCCTGGTACCGAAATATCTTTTTTCAAAATTAGGTCAAAACGATTTACTGTAATAATAGAGATTAACCTAATATATGATTGTCTGACACTACTCAGAAGTCGCACCAAAATTATAACATATAAGGAAGATATTTTACTTTATATTTATTGTTATATAAAGTTGACCGTATGTATTCATTTTCTCTCATATGCTATATCCAGGGTTGCCAGGCGTCCCTATTTGAGCGGGACTGTCACGAGCTCAATCGACAAATCCCGATTCCCGCATTGCATGTCTCTCTATAATCCCGGCCTGTACATGTATAAAAGTTTTCGAAAAAGTGAATTTCCCGATCTGTGATTTTGAAGATCTGGCAACCCTGGCTATATCACACTTTGATGATTTTTTAAAAACTATTATTTTAAGAAAAACACCGTGCTATATTTTCACAATATGTTTAAATCCTAAGGCTTTATATTAATTACCATAGGCTTAAAAACTTTTGATGATTATTACAAATTTTTCACTGTGCTAACCCCTAAATAATATTTTGATATTATAGTATTTACTAGCTGCCAAGGCCTAAAAAATATGTTGAAACTACGTAGATTATTTATTATATTTAAAAAAAATATATTTCGGAATAAGAAATGGATGTTGAGGTTTTCAACAATTACCAAACATTGTTTATAGTAATTTTAGCATCACGTCTTCAAATAAAGCACTTGAGACAGATGTTAGTGAACATTGTAAAATTAGCCATGTACTTAACCAGATCATGTCACCCGTCTAAAAACAAACAAAACCTGTCCTCGGATAACTTTCTAAATTAATCAAACGGCTGACCGCAAGTAAAATAATAATTTATGATTTTAATTATGTTACTTTATGAATAAGGAATTTTAGTGATAATTAAGTGCTTCTTTTACGACCAAAAGCTGTACTAGACTAATGGGCCGCACACAAATATACAGAATGGGCCGTAGTTTGCCCAGACCTGCGTTTTTCTAAGCTCATAGATCTGTTTTGTAAACTGTCCATTCAAATAGGCATTAAATGATTCATTTATTTTTTAAAACGTCTCGATTTTTTTAAAAATAGTCAATGCATATTGTATAAGTGGACGATAGCTCTGTTGAATATACAAGAAAAGTTTTAACTGTAAGGAAAAATTAAAATAATATTAATAACCAAGATCGTTTCTAAGTCGTCAGTCTTACAAAATTTAAATATTTACCAAATCCAAAAGTCTATTACTTAGTTTTATGAAATAATTATATAAGATTCATAGTTTATTTTGTAGTAGTTTATCACTGCCTGTACTACTTATTTTCCAGTGAGCTTAAAAATTCTAAAACAAAATTTAATTTTCTAGGAATTTTCATTTTTAACGTTATTTATTTTCTGCAATCAAAATTAACGCCCTAACTTTGACGTACTTCATCACGGCAGCTTTATGTATACCGCAAGTTTTTAAGCCTGGCCGAAAATTCGAAAGTCGAAATATTGTAGTTTCTTTAGTGTTATAAGCAGTTACTTGTTCGAGATATTTTTGCTTGAATTAAAAACTTTATGAAATATTTACAAGCAAAAGTTTTTTGCTTTGCGCATTTGAAAATAGGACGACGAAAACTTTTCGTGCAAAACAATTTGTCATTTGTTATATTGATAAATTTACATTATATTTAAAACTTTATTGTGAAAAATGAATTATAGAATTTACAATTTAACATTTTAAAAAAAGGCTGTGAATGTTTTATAGTGTATTTATTGATTTTGGCATTTACTTGGTAGAACTCCATTTTAATAGGGTAAAAAATATCAAAGTATTTCAGTTCTACAGTTTTTTATATGTTATACGTTGATGGCTATTTCGGCTTTCACCATCGTCAGAACTAAATATAGTTTTTACCCTATTGTTTTATACTGATTTCACATTGTTTTAATCAAATACAGTATGTATATGCCTTCTCCATCTCACGCAAATTAAGGATTTTTCGACAGTAAATTAGAATTTTAAGTAAATTATATTTCTGAAAAAATATTTTAGTGGCCTACAATAAAATGACTCGCACAGGAAAATAATTGAAGCAATTCAAAAAACTGGTTGTGTCATCGAAATCAAATTTTACAGGAGATACTATAAACCGAAGAAGAAGAGTAAAACCATTTGGAATTAAAAAAATATATACTTGAGAATATGAGCAAGTATTTTGATACCAGATAGACGTTTGAAACCCACCGGAAGCCATGGAAAATTTAATAGGTGGGGGGGGGTTACCATAACACCGCCAATTTTGTTTTTGTGAAATGTCATGTTTTTGTATAAATTTAAAAAACTTTGAGCCTCCATAACTAGAAGAAAGATATTTTTTTTTTAAATTTAAAATATAGTTTTATAGCCCCCCTAAAGTGACCAACAGATGGCATTCATAAATTATTTGGACTGGACTGACATATCCAGTTTTTTGATAAAATATTTCAATTTCAATATGCAATGCTCACCTGATATGTTATAGATATTTACAAAAGTAAATATTATTTAAAATTATTAATCGAATATGTATGTATTTTTTTTATCTTTACAGGTAAGACATTGGACCTTCGCTATTTTGTCGACAAAACGACAGCTTAGTGGTAAGAATTTTCATATTTTTTTACGCTACCTCTGTGAAGCTTATGAACTTGTAAATAGGTTATATACCAACAGATGATATTTTAAGAAAATTCCAATTTACTCATTTTCTTCGTCTTTCTTAATTCAGGTTATTTGAAGAGTAGGATAGAATAATGTAGCTTAGATAGGATTAGTGGTTAGATCATAGGTTCCCAACCTTTTTCGGGTGGCGACCCCTTTTTATAAAGCCATGTGACTAGGCGACCCCCCGAGGAATTTGAAATCCTCGATTTGCTATTCTTTTTCGTTATTTTGTTCAAATCCAAAATAGAAAAAAGTTGGCGACCCCCAGGTTGGGAACCCATGGGTTAGATAATCGCTCACAAAACGAATCGATTCTCATTATCGCAGAGGTGGGAGCAAATTAGGACATCCAATTATTGTATCTATGGATTGCATTGCAATACCGGACGAATATATCAATACCGACCGGTGTTTTATATCAAATACCGGTATTACAAAAAAAGATTAAATAAACCAAAAAAAGACCGAATGGGTTTGCAATACCGAGACAGTAAATTAGATTCGGTATTCTGATATTTCATATAAATTACCACCATTAAAAAATAGAACATAATCTTTAGTTACTTCCATTAAGTTTCTTAATATAATAAATAATACATCAATGAAAGACTAGTCAATTCTAAAACCTGTCAATATTTATACAAATCTTAGCAAATTTAAACGGATGGTTCTAATAATTTAAAATTCTATATTGATTAATTACTAAAATAAACTTACTTCTAATTTGGCATTTTCGAAACCGGTATTTCAGTACCTTTTAGAAAAACACCTTAAATTCTGGTTTTGCGATATCGTATTGTAGAACAAACCCATACATCGATTGATAAAAATATCCGTACTGATATATTCGAGCCCATAAACACCTCAACCAAAACTAAAAACATTGACCTACAAGCAAACTAATTAAATGTTTATGTTAACGATATTCCTCAACATTGTTAGTTATAAATATATCCATGTTAGATTAAAATCTCCTTGTAAAAAGTATAGTGTTTAATATTATGAATTATGTTCAAGCATAATAGCTCTTCACACATTTTTACTCCTGTCAGTTCTTGTTAGCAAACCATTTAATTCTCCTCACTAAACTCCTGTCGTATCGTATTACACTGATATTTATCACAATAATACCATCCTAGGAATACGATATTAATTTCAGTTTTTTTACAAAGTATACTCGAACATATTTAATTGATTAAATCTCCTGCCATAAGGCAACCTTATAGAAATTCTACCGCGTTAATTTAATTGTATAAATGCTATAAGTAAAAGATACTTTTGAGATATCTACCATAATGAAATATAATATTACTTTTTTGTTTTAATGGGTTCTCTGTTATGTTCGAATTAAATAAAATCATCAAATAAAAATGCGTATCAATGATTGTATATACTCCCATGTAGGGATTCCAACCCCGCTTAAACGGAAACTGATTAACCGGTTTATTTTCTGTTTTGAGAAAAACCGAAAACCGGTTAATTTTGCACGGTTAACCGGGGCTTATTGAAAACCTTTTTTTGCCTAAAGTACAATGAACATTATACAAATATTCTTATGTCGGGTCCGTGGAGCAATAGTCAACGTCGTTGGCTTCCGTGACAGATCTCACAAATTCAAGTGCCAGTACGAGCCGCATTTTAGCCGCCAGTACGAGCGAGCGAGCATTAGAAGGCACGGGTTTTTGGAATTTAAATATTCCTTTTTTCCATTCCAATCCTAAAATAATTGGGCATAGTGATAGCGATTTGTTAACTATAAGTTATTTCCTAGTCTTATTCTCATATCCATACTCTTTTTGAAATGATGGGCTAAGCAATTGATTAACAAGTAGTTCTCGTAGAAAAAATCTTTTACATAGATAAACTTCATTAGCAGTCCATATGCTTCACATTAAGAGCAGACATTAATGAAAAAAAGTTCATTTACTCTTTTATGTATCTTGTTATTATAATTCATATTTAAATAAGCAAAATGCCCTATATTTTTTTTGTTTGGAATATTGGTTTGTGTGGTACTAAAATTGGTTTTTTGCAAATAATTACCGCTTAAACCGGTTAACCGGTTTGTTTATTTGAAAAAACCGAAAACCGGTTAGTTGCTTTGGACGTTTAATTGGTTGCCCTACTCCCATGAATCAATAATTCCATAATACACTGTTCAATGATTTCAACAATAACGGAGGTTTCGATAGATCTGAAGGTAAATTCGTAGAAGCGAAGAAAATCCTTAATTTTTCACATTTTTCTTTATTTATTGCAAATGACAAAAAAAAATTGTTTATACACAAATTAGTAGCCATATTCGACGTAAAATTTCAATTAGGCCCGATTTCCTTCCTGAAATCAACAATAAAAGCCAAAAAGATCTTGGCCCAAATTCCAAGAAATAACTTTTTGAAAAAAAAAGGAAAATTAAATATGGGTTTGTTTATTTACATTTTTAATTATGAGATGTAAAATTATAAAAAAAAATATTTTCGTTTTTAATTATTCCCAGATTGATACAGACAAAAAATGTTTTTGTATTTTTGGATGTATTTATTAGTTGTCAAAATAGTCAAAATTAAATTAAAAAAAAACTAATTTAGTGATAAATAGCTCACTACTGAAAGGGTTAAATAGTAGTACAAATAATATTGTTAATTATCGACGATAGTATCGAATCGAATACCACTGCAATTAAATAAATACTGAGCTTATCAAAAGTATAGAACAGTATTACGTAGGTAGGTATAATGTTTTGGTTGCCGTTATTATTTATGTCATATCATAATGACAATTGACATGACATGGCAGAGTACACACAGAGCGCGAATTTCAACGTCCGCAGTTATTCTGTGAGTGTGATTCGAAATGATTGAATATGACGTTTGGGTGATTTATTGACTCATTCTCATCACCAATCACGAGATCAAATATCAAACGATATGTCGACAAACGCCAGCGATAAAATTTACATCCCCTTTGATTTAATAAGGGGAGAATAAAATCGAATATTTCAAAATTCTCCTACAACCTTTTTAAGCAAGTATAAGACATTTATTTTGATGGATTCGACAAAACATATTTTTTTACCATATTTTCTCCCAATCTAGAGCATATGGACTCCAGACCATAATCAATAAATGTAGAATAAGTACAAAAGAGTGTTTTATTTTTTAGTTTAATGCATTTCATTCCAACCAAGTACCTATCGACAGTGAGCACCTTAAAAATGATAATAATTATAGTGTGAAACAAAAAATCGTCGGTTACTACTGAAATATTGTTTATTTTTATTTTAGACGCCTCACATTTATGGCTGGTATGAATTTAGCTTAATAAGAAAATCATATTTATTGATTACATTGTAATAAAATCTTTTTATTCGAAAGCCACCTTTTCTAGTCTGTGAAAGAATCTCATTGCTAATAAAACCATTGCAAATTGACATATTTTATTGTTAATAAAAAATCTGTTAATGACATTCACATATTATTAACACTGTCTCTTACCTACCATTCTTGTCAACTTTTTACAGGCGAATTATTTTTTTCTGTTTTTAACACAAAAGTCGAAATTAACTCTTGCCAAGAACCAACGGTCAACGTATAGTTGGCACTATCCCAATATTATTAATTGAATTCAATAAATCTTAATTCAGTTAAAATTCCAAATATTTTGTTTATTAAAAGCCGTTATCTTTTAATCTGTAAAACTTTATTTAAAATTCTTCAAACACTTCACATAAAACTAATAAGCAATTCAAATGTGGTGGATGATTAACATGTCAAATATTTTTTTCGCCGTTAAAATATGGTCGTATTAAAAAAAACATATACGCTGCAATTAAATTTGTTAAATCTTGTCATAAATTTGAATAATAAACACTTGTCTTCATTAATTATATTCGCAAAAAGAAAACTTTTCACACCTACACATTATACATGAAAAAATACAGTAGACACTTAATTCTCCAAAATAGTGGGCGGGTAAACAAATGCTTAAATATATGTTATAATTAACTGTGGTTTTGAAATAATTTGCATACACGTATTTTGACTAACTTGATTTCAATTTTGTAATATTACCGAAGTATTTTTTGACCTTATCACTTTTTTCTGATAGTTCTGTTGCATCGAACTTTTAAAAAAATAATTAAGCAACAGTTTTAACAAGGAGCAAGACTTTTAAAAAACCTTTACATGCAATTGATATCACTGACGATTTGACTACATTATGAATACATAATTATGTTTCATTCTATTGAATGGCGACTTAGTTCTAATCCATTCGAAATTCTATGTTTAAGTATAATAAATAACTGCGTGTGTGCAAGCACATAGTCAAAATTATTATCTGACAAAATCTTTACCGAATTCTGTTCAACATGTTCTTGATAATTTTATCATCGCAGTAAGTAATCATTTCGCTAAATACACAATTTAATTAAATTTCTTAATTGTAAATTTATATGAACATGTTTCAATTAACTTTAATACACATTCAGTTTAATTAACCATTCTTACCTATACATCGTCTAATAGAGTAATAAAATACAACTAATTACTTCTTTTGTTGCCACCAATTACCGCGAATGGGCCGTTTTTGGCTTCCATAAGCCATTATCGCAAATTGTCTTTTTTCTCTGACTGGGTACCTTTCTTTCAAATACAATGCTTAAGATGTATGTTTAGTTCTAATGTATTTTTTTCTTTCTTTCTTAAAATTTCGGTCTTTTGGCTTAACTACTAACAGTACAAACACAATGATTAACGACATCATCTTTGAGAAAAGGGTTGCTTAAATCTTTTAAGAACACATTTTCACCTTTTCTATCCACATATATTAACCATTATACACAGAATAAATTGTCTATATATTCTTTATGTAGTGTTTTTACTTACTATTTCACGAAGGCTAATTCTCCCTCTTTGTAGACTATTAAAGAGTACAGAGGTCTTCAAAATTATATTTCAAAGATTAGGGATATAAGGACAGGGGAGAGGCTAGAACAGGACTAGTGGTTAATTAACCGCTCTCGCCTCGCCCATGTCACATAAACCATTTCTTCGAACAGAAATGATAAATTGATTGAAAATAATGATGTTTATACAGAAATTCGAGCCCGTGAGATTCGTCTTGAAAAATATTACTAATTATGATTTTTGTAACTGTATTTTTTGGTATTAGTTTTTAAATGTATCCAAGAGATGAGGATTGGGATGCAGATTAGTTAAATTAGATATTTTATTATATTTTATGTTTTGTAATGTTATTGGTACGACTTACTACAAATAAAAAAATGAATTTCAACACCACTCAGACTATTATGGGTAGGGGGAAAATATATTTTTAAAAATAGTGAAAAGGGGAATGGAGTGAAAAAGTTTGAGAGCCCTTAATTTAGTACCTATTTTAATTTAATCAAAAAAAGAAAACCGACTCCACTGTCCTGCTAAAATAAATATAGAAAAAATATATGTCCAATACCTTCTAAAAGTAGATGTAATATTACATCAAACAATGGTGGATTAAGCACATGGGAGGCCCCAGGCGCAATAAAATTTGGAGACCTCGTTTTTCAGATAACTTAAAAACGACAGAAAATTACAAGTAAAGTAATAAAAATATGTTAAAATCTAAATTAAAAATATACAAGAAATATAATGTAAGCTATTTTGAGGACTCTTAAGATTCGGAGGCTCCAAGCGCGTGCCTCATTCGCTTTAAAATCCGGCCCTGATATCAAATCATATTCCTACACATAAACATTTAAAATTCCACAAGTTTTAGAAACATTTTAGTTTTATAGTATTAGCTTTATAATAAATAAATGCATGTCAAAAAACGTATTGCATTATTACATTATTGCTTAACTTGCTCGACAAAATTTGGTTAATGGTCCCTCGTTTTTACGTCTGTCTATCTCTAACTGTTTTATATCATCGGGATCCCTCCCAAACGATTCTAATTAGTGAACTTAAGCCTCTTTAATGGTCCTACAAACTGCAAATTACTGACAAATTGCTCGAAGCGTCTCCCCTTCTAGACAAATAAATGATTTTTTTATTCATAGGTAAATGCTGCACAAAATCTTGAACGATTTTTATCCTAATGACAATGGAATTGGTGAATCATATTAAACTTGTGACATCAGTTAGACGTTTTTTGCTTGATAACTAAGCTACAAAAATCTTTATTAGAATTACGCTTTTACACATTTTATCTTACAATTCCTTTTCAAGTAGGTTTAAAAAAAATGATAAAACACTATTTTGTACTTTCTTTCACAATTATTTATTAGGATCAGGACTGGTTTCGCTTATTGCGAGCATTTTTGAGCAAGTGATGAGCGAAACCGGCCCTTATCTTAATAAATAATTGTAAAGTAGTAATATTATATAGAATTGATAATGAACATCTTAAAAGTTTCTCAAAACTTTTTTCAACGTGTTTTCAAGTTTTTTTTATCCATGTCCGTTCCCAATGTGGAGCACATGGCCTACTTATGGAGGTATCTCAACAGATATTTTTTTTCTACGAGAACTGTTTGTTACTCAGTCGCTCAACCTCTCTTACTCAAAGAGAGTGGTAGGGATAGAAAGATAAGGCTAGGGCAGGACTAGTGGTTAACTAATCGCTCTCACAACATCCAGTTATTAAAGGATCGGAAAGGGTGGGAGGGAATTTTTAGACATCACTAACACCCATGATGTCGGAAAGAAATAGATCGAAAAAATGCTGTTCGTACTGGGACTCGAACCCGTGAAGTCCGACACGGAAGCCTACCACGCTAATCGCTGACCGATGATGCTTATCCTCTAAATAAGTATTCCAGATATTTGTTTTTTTCTACTATTTCGTAATTACGAATAAGATTATATATAACCTTACTTCTAGTTGTACCTTTTTGATAAAATTTAGCCGAATTCGAACTTATTCATAGTCATCAGAAGTAGAAAAATACACGACTTTCTTATTAATCTTATCAGCAAATCAGTGCAATAAGGTTCATGCATGGTACAGTATGTACTGCTTATACAAAAACCGACCTTTGAAAAAATCGGTTTTCGATTGTCAATATTGTTTGAAAACCGGTTTTATCCGGTTTTCGAAGGCTTACAAAAAATGGACAATTCAATTAAAATAGCGAGAAAAAGTTCAGTTTTTTTATGTTGTTTATTTATACATGTGTACATAATAATACACAACAAGAAATTATTCGGTGCTACTCATCAGAAAATATGATCTAAGAAAACACAAATTGTCCACTGATCATTTTGTAACAAAATTTCCTGATATCGAAAATACCGTTTCACTGGGTAATAAATAATGTGGGGTATATGGTCTTTAAGCCATCAAATAAAATATCCAAATTTTCTGCCCTTTTGTTTATAGCAGGGCTGTGGAGACGCGTGAAAAAAAGACGACTCCGAGGATTTTTTTCAATAATTTCATTTTATCTTATATATATTATGTATACCATCAGATCATCTTTAGTCAGCCAATCATTAAATATATTTTTCAAAAAAAATCGAGCCGCTCATTTTTCACTACTCCGACTGCGACTCCGGTCAAAATACCGTGACTGCGACTCCGACTCCGACCAAAATACCGTGACTCTGTGACTTCGACTCCGACTCCACAGCCCTGGTTTATAGACTCGCTTATGGGAAACTCGGTACAACCGGTTACGAAGTTTAAAAACCGGTTTTCGAATGTCACAAATTTGTCGGTTTTCAAAAACAGGTTTTTGAAAACCGACAAGCCCTAGTATGTACTTCCAATACTTCATCGTTTACAATTCTCACTTTTAATGTAAGTATTATTCAAAAATATATATTCTACTTACCAATATACCGTTAGCATGTAGGTATGCAAGTGGATTTTCACAATTTCCTCCTTGACTGAGACTCGTTATTATAAAACCGACGAGTGTTCATGATACAAGGATTATCTTTGATCCTTCACCTTATTTTGTTCACTTTGTATTTTAAAACATGATCTTAAAACAAGAACTCGTCTAGCTTTTACGGCATATGTGCTAATATAGATGAAAAACCTTTTATATAAGGTAAATATTTATGGTATAAAATTAACCAAAAGTAAACAAAATGTTATTCAAAATGTCTTGTAATTCAAGCTTGTTGTAAGGTGGTTACAACAAATAGAATTAAGTATTTTATAATTATTGATTAACAAGGCTTAACCGCTTCAGTACCGTAAGGCCACTGGTGGCCGCTACATACGAACGGCGTGAATACCGTAAGGCCACTGAAGACCACGAATGTTACTTGAAAATATTAAACTAGATATATCATTTTATAAGTACACTTTTAATATTCATAAATTCAGTCCTATTTTTTAAAACTATTCAAAAATTATTAAAAACATGCGGTAGGTATGTGAGTGAATGTTTTTTCGCTTAAAAAATTGCGGTACTGAAAAGATTAAATAAGGACTAAAAAAACAAAGGCTCTAACGAAACAATCCAATCTTTTTTAAGCAGCCATTATAAAAAAAATATACATTTAAATAAATATATAAAATATCTGATAAGATTGTATAGACTTGTCTAAAACTAACATATAGAAGTAAAATAACAAGCTTATTAAATATCAAAGTTAAATAACATTCAGTTATTATTTTAAGAATCACTTTTAGGGTTTTCACTGTCAATATTTGGAGGAAAAAACACAATATTCTTTTATACTACTTCCACTTTCATTTAGCAAAATTAGATAAGCACACTTAAATGATTTTTGTAATTTCATCTAAGAGGTATTAGAATTTTTAATTTGAGTAAATTTTTTGTCATAATTTTTACTGAAATTTGTAAATTCTTTTCAATACTAATTGTTTATTACACCTTTTTACTTTGTTCTTTTTACTTTATTCTTTTTACTTTATTCTTGATAAATAAAAGTGTTAGTAGTACAAAGGAATAATGTCTTTCTTTTTTTTAATATTTTAAGACTGTTTAGAGAACAATTTGTGTTCAGTAATCACATAAGTGTTGTGTTAATTTTTTTTATTCAGAAATCTCTTTTGAAGCAATGTATAAAAACTGAAATCTCAATAATATATTCATTGAAATAGTCCAATAGTAACATTTAATTATGGCTGTGAAGAAAATTTAAATCAAGTTTTTTTAATAAATTCGTTCAAACTTAAACTGATAAATAGTATGTTGTTATCAGTGTATTTTGAGTATACGGCTGCGTGATCGAATGGCCAACATCGTTGGCTTCTGTCACAGAGGTCCCATATACGAATCCCTGTGCGAGCAGTTTAAAAAATGATTTTCAATAAATTTATAAATTTACGTCCAAAGAAAGCCATACATGAATGTGATTTCTAGAATCTCCTCCCACCCATCTTATCCTAAAAACTAGTGAAACGAAAGCGGTTAGCTAACCACCGGTCCTTTCCTGGTCATATCCTTCTATAGTGGCGGATTACCCTGTAAGCAAATGAGACATACAATGGGGGCCTTCGAATCTCAGAGGCCTCAAAAATAGCTTATATAATATAACACATACTTTATTTTCTGATTTTGTATAATTTTAGTATTTTACTTGGAATTTTCTGATGTTTTTATATTTTCCGTAAAATAGGGCCTCCCAATTTTATTGCGCCTGAGACTTCTTATGTGCCACTGCTTCTATCCCTACTATCTTTGAAAAAAGAGCAGCTGAACTACTGAGTAACTAGCAGTCTAGTAGAAACTATTCTGTTGAAATAAACTCTACTATTAGTCAATATGCTCCATAATTGGGACTTGGAGCGGATATGGATAAAAAATATATTATTTATTCATATAAATTATAAACGGATAAAAATCATTGCTATTGATATCAATAAATAACACTGTACTAGTATGACAAAAAAATATGGGGTTAAATTTTAAAAATTGTGTTTACCTATACAATATTATTTGAATCATTTTAAGGTATGAAAAACCTTTTTCAAAAAGTGAAACACGAAGCGAACGCAAATATATTAGAAGTAGAATAACAAGGTTATAATATTTTAATTTTATAATGTTACCCAATCACCTTCAAAAGCACCGGCAATCAGTTGAATAAACTTTTCCTTCCCATAGAAAATCTCGAAAATTATGAAATGAGCGGTTTTCTCTGTTCTTGATTGTATGTATGTTGTTGTTTATGGAGTGGTAACGGTAATTATGTGATGAAAATTAATAATTGAAGCGAAATTGTAGCAAGCTAATTCAACGAATTCATAGTATATTTTATACATAGTTTCCAAATTGTATGTAACTTTTATCATTTTTGATATTTCATATGCCACAAATACTAACGCATTTTATTTGCACATTTACACAACTCTCATTTTAAGAGCAATAAAACTAAGGCCAATATCATTCTATGATATTTTTTTCATTTTAAATAAAAGATCTACGATATGGGTGTTAGTGATATCCTTCTGCTCAAGATGATCTCGAGTCTGTGACGAATTAAGCACATGAGAGGCCTCAGGCGCAATAAAATTAGGAGGTCCTGATTTATAAATAACATAAAAACGTCAGTAAAATATTTAAAAAAATATATATATAAAAAGTCTACAGGTAAATATTATATAAGCTGATTTTTAGGCCCCTAAGATTTGGAGGCACCAAGCGCGCGTCTCTTTTCGTTCTTAAATGAAGGTGTCGATAAAAAAATAAATCATCAATTACAGTCAATATTATAATCTATGAGATGGTACTTTCAGCTTTCAGCGAATGTAACGACTAAAAGGATAGATATAGTTATTGTTTGTATATATAAAGACCTTAATTTCAAAATCTAACTACGACAATTTTTGTTTTTTTTTTCAAATTTCGATGCCAACTGTTTTCTATTCTAATATCTACAAAATGATTCAGTTTAAAAATAAATTCATATCCATACAATCAATGACATGAGAGAGAAAAGTCGCAATTTTGTTTTCTCGTTCGATGAAAGAATTGGAATAGAAATAATAAAATAATATTTTTTCATTATTACATATACCCTTGCTATTAATTATACGTCGAACAACTTCATTTGCCTTCAAAACAACCTAAATACTTACATATTATTGACTTTCAAAACCTACTCAAATACAAAGTCGTAAAAACTATCTATGTAAGGACATTTTAAAACAATGAATAACTTTTTTAAATATTGCTTTCACATTAAAATCCCTGTAAGTGTGCTTTCATTTAACCATTTTAAATTTTTTAAAAATCATCAAAGCATACAGTAGTTTTTTTTCCACTTTGCCAACAATTTGGTTTGTGGAGCTTGGTGGGTTTCTATAATAAAGCACTCACATGGATGAGAATCCCAATTTAAAAATGGTTTAAAAAATCTCAACCACAAAATTAACACCAGAATTTTCAAAAAAATTTGAAGGATATAAAACAGTTATATTTGTTTCATTAAATCTTTTGTTATTTATTTTCGTTACAATAAATAGTGTGGTCACCTGAGTGGTCAACGTCGTTGGCTCCGGCCACGGAGGTCCCGGGTTCAAATCCCGGTACGGACAGTTTTATAAATTGATTTTTCGATTGATTTATGAATTTCTGTTCGATGGCATGGATGTATGTTATGTCTTTAATTCCCCCCTCCCACCCATCCTATCCTATGAGCGGGGCGTATCGAGAGCGATTAGCTAAACACTGGACATATCCTAGCCAATGTTCCCGCTAAGTTGTGCGCGTGTGCGCGCGCACATTTCTCAAAATGTGACCGCACACATTTTTCCATCCCCGCACAGGCCGCACTCAGAAATATTGTAAAAAGAAGTTTGTTTCACTAAATTTTATTTTTGCTTAAATACTTATACTAAACTTTTTTCTTCATCTAGCGTCAGTGAGTACATCTATACATATTTGCGCACATTTTTTATTTTGCTGAAAATTTACTGCTCACAGAAGTTGATGGTCCGCACGCACAATGGAAAAATTAGAGGGAACGTTGGTCCTAGCCCTATCCTTTCTATTCCTACTCTCTTTAGAAAAAGAGAGGTTGAGCAACTGAGTAACAAGCAGTTCTCGTAGAAACACTTCTGTTGAGATAAACTCCGTTAGGAGTCCATATGTTCCACATTGGGAGGCGGACATGGTAAAAAAAAAAAAATAGTGTAGATCAAAAAATATTTTTTAACTTACGACCTGCCGTTCATTTTGAATTCCTGAAGCCTTCTCACTAGTTAATATTATTCACGCTTTTAGTAGAAGATATGGTAGGGGATATCATTATTATAATAAAAAAAACTATGAAACACATTACGGGAGCAAAACGCTTAACTTTATTAGTGTTATTAATCCCACCGTTTGTCTTCCCGACATAACAAGGATAAAAGGTAAAAATATGTTTTAAAAACTCCAAACGCTTAAAAGATTCTCCGCTTCTTTTATAAATTAGGCAGTTTTTTTTCATTAATTGTTTGACTCAAAGAAACTTTTTTATTTTTTAATTGCGTTTTTTTTGTACGATTAAAGAAGGAACCCTTTTTAGCGCGAACTGATTGCCACGTTATAATTAAAACTTTGCTTTAAGAAAAATATTGCCTAAGGCTTATCTCAGCTCTAAAACGACACAACTCAAGTTCTGCGTGATTTGTTAAATTTCTGTAAACGACTACATGCTTAATTGATTAGCGCTTAAAACGGCGAATCAATACAAAGCGATTGATGTCTTCAAAAATTGAAACTCGGCATTATAATTACTTGCTGTAAATCAGATGGTCGCCTGCTGTGGTTCAGTTGGTTAGAGCTTGCTCTACTGATCACGCAGGTCTGAATTCGATTCCCGGTAAGATCTCAGTGAATTTGAGAACTATTCAATTCAAAGTTGTCATCGAAGACTAGGTGTTTATGATGTCAATTCACACTATTTCCTTTCCTCCCATTCTTCTGGTCCTTTAATAATTGGGTATAGCGATAAGTCAACCACTAGTCTTGTTCTAGCCTTATCTTTCATTCCCTACCACTCACTTTGAAAAAAGTGAGGTTGAGCGACTGAGTAACAAACAGTTCACGTAGAAAAAACTTCTCTTGAGATACCTCCATTAGAAGGCCATATGCTTCACATTGGAATCGGACATGGATTTAAAAAATAATAATCAGAAAACTCGAATCCGTAAAAAAAATGTCGGGTCCGTGGCGCAGTGGTTAATAAAGTAGGTCTTCCTCGACTGATCAAACGGGTTCAAGATCCAGTACGAACAGGATTTTTTTAACCGTTTTGTCGATTTCTGTGCGAATGCACGAAAGTTTGCGATATCTAAAAACGTATACATCGCTTAGGAGGTATGAGTCACAAGTTCCTAGGGCCGTTCGATTGATCAACTCATTGCCTAGAGAAGTGGACATTTTTAGTGATAGTATTTGTGAACTGTTTGTTAAATTTTACTATTTTATTTCTTGATTTTTTGTGTTGATTTTGATGTATTATGTAGTTTTATTTTATATTTTGTCTCTTTATATTTGTCAAGTACATGGCGAATTGGCGTCAGCTGTTATGTCATGTACTATAATTTTAATTTTTAACTTAAATAACGATAAATATTATGAATAAGCCAACTTTTACGATTTCTGGATTTGCAAAGTGTTCCATTGTAGGAAACCCTGTTCTAATAAATCGAATCTATTTTTTATTTTCACATCAAAACACAAACAAATATTTTTAAATAATACAGAGCATTGTCTTATTCTACAAAATCAAATCATTTATAATTCACATCTTGACAATATTTTAAAAACCCTTAACCCTTTAATGAAGATTTGTTTTGAAAATAGACATCTAATTTTCCTTCGTGTCTTAAAGCCCGTTCGATTTAATTGCGCATCAAAATAAACTGCACAAAACACCCCGAGGCTTTGGCAATAATACATGGAGCTTTATTTTATTACACCAACATTCGAATCGTATTCTGCTTGGAGCGTTTCATACCGATATCGATGCGGATGTACCCTTGAAAAGTAAAGCCCAACGAGGGCGCGGCTTACAGAATACAAAAAAGCAGTGTGAACTGAAAGCTGCGATATCATTTTTAGCCATTGTTGGGAAAATTAAATTTAAACTGAATATAGACCCATTAGAGGTGAAGTGAGCCAAGCAATGTTCCCTCTAAGACAAGAGGTTAGCTGTGCGAACCGATCAAATATTATTTGAACAACTGTCTTGTAGTGCGCGCCAACCTGGAATGATTGCGCGGCCACGCACACGCGCAGTTTAGAGGGAACGTTAGAGCAAAGTGGTATTTTTGTTCTTGTTCTTTGTTCTCGCGTAGGACGTATGTGTCGGCAGCTCCAAGAGCCGTTCGACTGATCAAATCATTGCCTAGAGAAGTGTACATTTTAGTGTCAGTATTTGTGTTTACTTAACTGTTTGTTAGGTTTTACTTTTTAATGTCTAGCTTTTTATATGTTCATTTTGATGTACATATTATGTAATGTTGTTTTTATTTTTTCTTATTATATTTGTCAATTGTATGGCGAATTGGCGTCAGCTGTAATGTCATGTAATGTACTTTTAATTTTTAAGCAATAAATAAATAAATGTAAACAGCATACTTTACAATCACTCTGTACATCTAGTAGGTATAAAGTATTATATCCGCAAAATTTACAGTCGAACCGTTGCAGTTGTAAACTGGCCAAAGCTTAAAGCTGTCCGGAAATAGCCGAAGATAAACGAAGAGGGCGTCCGTAAAGAATGTTAAGCTATCTCGATAGGTCACCAGAGATTCTTTTAACATTTGAAAAATGTTTCGCTATTTCAACACTCAAAATATGCTACATTATTTTTGTCGGCGATATTTTACACTTAATTTGGAAGCGTGACTGTAAAATTTCAAGCACATAAATAGTTAGAATTTTTGTTAATTAATTATAAATCAAAATGATGACCGAAGCGCAGGTATTCTTAGAATATTCAGTGAAAAATGTTAAACGCAAAGTCTTGTAATTACAATAGTTAGATACAGTGGTGTTTCACGTACAAAATAAGTCTGGGACAGATTATTAATTTTAATATTTTAATGCTCTTTATTTCAGTACCTACAAGTTACCAACAAAATGTTATTCTAAAAATTATTTCATTACGATTACGTAAAAATAAACATTTATTGCGAAATTTCCAATTTTCCAAGTATGAGAGCGCCGACCTCACGCGCCCCCGCCCAACTACATCAATGGTTAGATAAGTAAAAATATTGCTTATTACATTTTAAAACTTTTTTAAACTTCAAATCACACATATTGTTGAGCATAGTAAGCAATGTACAAAAACCGACTATTGAAAAAACCGATGTTCAAATAAAATAAATTACTGTACATCACACCGACAAGTCTAGAAACATAATTTTAAAATTATTAAGTTACAAAATAATTTTAAAAATCCATAACAGGGCATCGTAGTCGTCCAAATTTGACGTATAATATTTTCTACTGAGATAGAAACCTATTTCATCGAAAATAAAGCATTTTTTATTAGGCGTTAAAAGCCTGGATAGTAATTGATTGCGACATATTTGATATTTTTCATCCATCTCGGACGCCAATCTCTGTAATAAAGTGTATTTTTTAAAAAGAAATATTATTTTATTATTTAATATTGTGAATCAATTTGAGAAAATAGACTACACTTTGCTTTTCCGTTTGCCCAAACTTTTCTGAGCAGCACCGGCCTCAAAAGCGATGGCGAAACTTATACGGGCGTTTTTTGTCATGAATAAATCCACACGTTTGACGTTGTAACAGGTGTACTTACTTAAAAAGTTTACTGAAACTTTTTCGGAAATCGTTTCAAAGAGTGCAGCTTTGATTTCAGGCTGTTTGAAAGCTTTTTCTTTCTTTTTCAGCTGTAAAACAAAGTATTAAAAAAATATTTTAATTCAAATCTTTACCATGTTGAAAAAAATTAATTCAAACTTTATTTGATTATAATTCTTGCAATTAACAAAACCAATACTGATAATTAATAAATAATATTAAATAGTACAAATATTTGCCTTTTCACTAAGACGTTGAAAGTGAACACCTTTAACAATTATTTTTTAAAACAAAAATAAAAAAAAATATGTTTTGTATAATTTAGTACAATTAAAAAACGTTTGATTAAAATTTCGTAGAAGAACATGAGAGACTATAAATTATATTATTCAAAAACTATTCAAATATTTGTGTAGTATTAAAGTGACGATATATTACATTGTTATATCCAGTAATATTTAAGTGACCCATAAGTTATTTACCAAGATAATTCGTTTGTATATAAATTAAGATGAACACATCCCTAAGTCCTAAATTTGATCCTTCATTCAAGGTCGTAGCATTTGTATTGTCTCTGTCTTACTTATTTGTACACGCAATCATAGACAATTGAGCCTTGGGTATTTCAATTTCTTGCGGATATATCGTTTAATGACTAAATTTGTCCAACAATAGAGTAATTCAAATAACATCATGAATATTCATTTAAATCCAGACCCTTTTGCTCAGTAGTTAAGATAGGGCCGAAGGAATTGGAATTCTTGGCGGGGATTTCATGAATAAATAGAGCCAACTCATTATAATAAACAACTGGTCTTTCTTCCTATGAGTTTGGGCTGGGTATATATATATAGATATAGATTAAAAACAATATTTTTTTATTATAATAGACTCTTTTACTTAGTTGTAACTAATAGTGGTAAATACTTCAAATTGTGGTACAATTATAATGCCGACCTCTGTGGTCCAATGTTAAGATTGTTAAGAGGTCACTCACTACTAGTGATTTAAAAGGCTTGAATTCAAATCCTGGCAATTCAATTCACTCTAAAATTTGATATATTGATTTCACATGATTAAAAAAATAATATTATCTGTTATGCTTAACAAAGCTCTCAGATAATTTTTCTTACACTCTTGTATGCATATCGTGCGCATCGAGTGCATTGAGCAAACTATATTTAATATTTCTATCTGTCTGATTATTTCTTTACATTTTACAAAATCTTGTTTTGTTGTATTTATTTGCATATTTTTTCATTTTTTCGTACAGTGGGATAATACTGCTTCATTTGAAGATAGGATAGAGTAAGAATGGATGCAAAATATAAAAATTAAAGGATGGGATCTACTTTCAGAAATGTCCATTCGTGTTTTCAAATCCTTGGGATACTGAATTTGCAAATTGACACCACTTGACTGAGGTCATTTATAATCAATATGTACAAATTAATACGAAACATTTATAATATTTAAATATACACAGATTCTATCAAAATAAACATTTATATCACAATAATTTTATGAAATGAAATATAAGCCAAAGCCTATGAAAACCGAAATGGAGACTTTTATCTAAAATATTTTACCAATAATTTATAAAAATATTTTCAATGATAAATAAAGTTAATGATATTTACAATGAAAATCAATCTAGAATTTAAGTTAAAAAATATTTCGGTGTCTAATTCAAAGCGTTTGATCATAATTAATAAAACAAAACGTATTTATTTAGTAAGGAGATACAGAAGATAAATGGCAGGTAGATAACATTTCAATTTTACAGTGGCGCCCAAGTGGCTCGTGACTTTTTTCAATCTGTCCTATATAGACTAATGCGAGCGTGGACTGAGCCAGACGAGATCTTTTCGCTGATATCCTACCATAAACTACGTCACTGCGTAAAAAATTGCGAGGGGTCCCTTATCTCTCTGTTATACAAATAAATCACTTTTTATCTGTTTTTAGCTCTCTCCGACAACCGGGATTGATTGAAGCTAGAGCGAGATTAAAGTTAAACCAACAAACGTCCTATAAACATTTTTTAATATTTATTTACAACCTATAGCAAATTGGATTCGAATAAAAATCTGCAATAAAATGTTTTTTAAGGCCTTTCCATTTTTTTTATTTTAATACAACTATTTTTGACCATCTCTGATTCTAATAGGGATTGCAATACCGGTATTAAAATAAGTGTAAATAAAGGAAAAAATATATATCTCAGATCTCATATAAAATACTGTCATGATAAACTATACATAATCATAAGCGGTTGGTTTTTTTTGTATGAAAAAACTGATAATTTCCTAAAATAATAATACACTACTAAAAAGGGTCATCAATTTCGGAAACTGGGAATATTGATACAACTCTTAAGTTTAAAAAATAATAACTCATTTTATTAAAATATGTTATGGTTTCTTCACATAAAAAAATTGGTTTTGGTTAATTTTTGATACCCAAATATCGAAATTATTGCATTTTCAAAATCGGTACTTCGATATTGAACAACATCATTAATTATCCCGATAAATAACATAAACATAATTTACATACACGTAAAATCATATTTTTTATCAATGTCCGCTCTCAGTGTGGAGCATATGGCCTCCTAATGGAAGTATCTCAACAATTTTTTTTTGTTTCTGAACTTTTGGTTTCTTAGTCGCTCAACTTCACTTTTTTTTTCAAAGTGAGTAATAGGGAAGAAAGGATAAGACTAGAACAGTACTAGTGGTTGACTAATCGCCATACCCAGTTATTAAAGGATCAGAAAGATGGGAAGAGAGAAAATAATGTGAATTGACATCAACAACACCCCAGTCTTCGATCACAACTTTAAATTGAACAATTCTTAAATTCACTGTGATCTGACTGGGAATCGAGCCCAGACCTGTGTGATCGGTAGAGCAAGCTCTAACTAACTGGGCCACAGCAGGCGACATATAATTCAGTCTAATTATTGTATATTTTTTAAATTAAAATAATAAAACAAACAGTCACCTTTCTTAAAGCACACTATGCCTGCATAATGAGATATCTAAAATCAAAGGAACCCAATTTATGTTCTATGTCAAAAAATGATATATCAACTTTGTTTCTTATGCATCATATCTGTTGTATTCAAAAATTACGATCTGACTAGATTGATTTATTGCTACGAATTGCTAATTTGTTTTGTGTTGATTTGTAATTTCCGAATTCCGTGAATTGATCAATGAATCGTGTATGCTTATAAACAAATTTGAAAAAAATCAGTGCAGAATTTTCTTTATTGCTGTCATTTTTTTTTTGCTACAAAAACGTTATTGGAGTTTGAGGATCTCAATTACAAGTACAATAACACTAGTTTTAGACCTTGGAAGATCGATAGATAAATACCATTTTGGACCATTATAATTGTATAAGTCATGTCTATAGCGTAGCGGTTAGCGTTGTTGGCTTCCATGCCGGATCTCACGGGATCGAGTCCCAGTACGAACAGCATATTTTCGATCGATTTTTGTTCAAAGGTATGTAGTGTTTGTGATACCTAAAAATGCTCTCTTATCCTTTCGATCCTGTAATAATTGGATGTAGCGATAGCGATTAGCTAACCATCAGTCCTGTCCGAACCGTATCCTTCTATCCCAACGAGAAAGAAAGTTTGACCGACTGAGTAATATGCAGTTCTCGTAGAAAACTTCTGTTAAGATACCTCTATTATAAGGCCATTAACTCCACAATGGGAGCGGACATAGATTTAAAAAAAAAGTGTATTGTTCATATAACTCTAGACTTTACGACAAATTGAATTAATTGCAATGATTGTATTTTAAAGGTGATACGTGAACTATTTTTTTAACGAGTTGACTGTAAATTCTTGGCATAAAAGGGTAAACAATATATTATAAAAATAAAACACATTCCTCTTGCACTAATCACACATTTTTAATGGTTACTAAGACAGATTTCGCTCATCCCTAGCATTCTATTCGGTTAAATATACTCACGACAAGCAAAACTGGTCCTAACCATAATGTAAAAGTGTTAAATGAGTAACAAAAATAACGAAATAAGTAAAAGAAAAAAGAAGAAAAAGAGTTTACCTCCACACACTGTTTAGCACACAACGGATAATTTAGCATTTTGTTTGTTTATCGTACATGAAAGTCAACAGTCTTCGTGAAAATACATTGTTTGTTATTTTTCATACGATTCATCGCGTCGGTGTATCGGAGCTCTGGTGCAAAAGGTAAGCTAGATTTTATCAAGTGCATACTCTTATTATCAGTCTCGTTTGTGCTTGTTTCATTCATAGATGGCAACCTTCACAAAAACTTCATGTGTACGAAACTTTGAACATACAAGCTAATTATTATCTATTTTATGTACAATTTTAAAATACAATTTCTCTCCAAGTTTAACTCAGTTAGCCTTCTGTCCTCGTCCATACACCGCCTGCAGTGAAAACCCACGTACGACTATTATAAACTGCCAAGATAGTTCCTTGTGTTTACTCCGCGGCGTAGCACGTGAGGCATTATAAATTGTGAAATAGTTAGCTAATAACTAATAACATACCTACTGACATGATCATGTTATCAAACTTAAAGTTCAAATTTAGTTATGTTAGAAATGCCAATATTTATACACATTATTACACAAATTTACAGTGTTACATATTTTGACAAGACGAGCTGATTAAATAAATTACTTAATCAGATTTGTTTTACGAATTTTAATTCAGTTTGATTAATAATTAATGAACTGACACTCTTAATCAATTGCGTAAAAATACGTTATTTTTCATATTTCAATGCCATTAAACAATTTATATATCAACTGTGGAAAGGAAAAAGTACGTAACCCACATATATCAAATTTTACGGGAGACGCATAAAACGTGTTTTGCTGATTTTGGGCCATATGCAAATTATGAATTATATACAACCTTGAAGTGGGCGGAGACTTCTAAATTGGTGTTTAATTGACATAATCTAATATTAATTAGAGAAATTGTCTAGGAAAAACCTTTATTTCAGTATTTTTTCATGGTTTTAATTTTTTCCAAGGTCATCTTTTTCAAACTTAAAAGCTTTATTTAGATACTAATTCGGCATTTGCATCTTGCATCTTTTTGATAGAACTTGTATCAAGTTTGATACATTGTGATTATCGAAAAAAACCAGTTTTGAAAAAACTGTGGGTAATGTCCTTTTTCCTTTCCACAGTAGATATGTAATAGATTCGAAATCTTCACTATTGAATAGTAATATTGAGAAGGTATTGTGTTTTATCGAACTTTTTTTAAAGCCTTGAAAACTTTGTATAATTTCACTGTGCCTGATTCGGTTATTTGATGGAAATTAAATCTTTCGAGTTTCCTTCAATGTCATTGAATTTAAAAAGAAAAGGATTTTTTCTGAAACAATTACGAACGTGAACTTTACGAAAGAGAATTCTGAAATGAAATTTTGATTTCAATATAACATAATGATGGATAGAAAGGTTAGTTATACAAAAAAACTATTTATTGTCTGATATTGCAAATTTAATGTATTTTTTATAAAATTACTGACATTTCTGTTAAATAAATAGTTAACTAAAAATTAATAGCTTATATTAGGTTAAGAAATTCTCTGAAGAATGTTATAAGTGTTATGTTTGACGATGTTTTGTAAAGAGGAGGAACAGGTTTCACAATTTGAAATACATGTATTTATTAATAAAGTTATCAAATTTAATTCTATATTTAGAAAAAAATATCTAGCTCGGTTTGAGAGTATTTTTTTTTATTTTTTTAATCTATAATACATTAATTACCCCATAATTATTATATATTAATGAAATGAATCTACAAGATTACTTTACCGATGATCATGCGGGGAGATGGAAACCATTCTGATCGATATTTTATAGCGAGTAAGGCACAAATATGTTTATAATATTATGTTAACTTACAATACACATTTGTTATACTTCAATCTAGAAAAAGTCTTTTGGTGACTTTTAAAAGTAAATACTGGCATGAAAATATCGATCGATTTCGAACAAAAGTATTCTGTCTTGTCTAATATAGGTCGATTGATTTAGAGTGGAAAAGTTTATTATCCGCTAGAACTATTGCGAAGTTTTTCTCCTCGGAACATTATTTAATATCGGGCTCACCTCCATCTTGTTTGAAAATGCTCTAAACTTTATGTTTGACCATAAATTTTCTGGAAGAATTTCAATATAAGTAAATCTTGGATGCCGGAAGTTATGTTTGCTTTTCCACCAACCGGAAGATGACAAGAACGAGTTTTCCGTTTTTCGAAACATTATATATTTGAAATTCATGGTGATATCTTTAAAGTGAGTATAGAAAGAAAAATGGATATAAGTTTTAAATTGAAAAATAGAATTAGAAAAGTGCTCCGTTAATACCACTTTGAGATGTTGTAAACCCGTTTATAAAGAGGCTAATGTAAAACCTAATGACTTACAAATGATTTTATTACTGCAAGTAGTTTTGACTTGATTACTGCACACACACTTAACATCAGTGGTTCCTGTGGACCCCCAGGGGTCCATAAGACCGCTGAGTTGGTCCGTGACAAATTAAAAATCATTTGGGGGTGCGTGGACAACGTCAGGGGGTCCGCGAAAGAATAAATATTTTTAGAAAAGAGAGTTTGAGTGACTGACTAACAAACAGGTCTCACAGAAAAACATCTATTAATAAACCTCCATTAGAAGGTCATATGCTCCACATTGGAAGCAGACATAGATAAAAAAAATACCATTCAAGGCATAAACTTTATTAATAGGGTAAAAATATCAGTTCTACAGTTGAGTTGAGTTCTACCATTGAGAGAACTATATAGTTCTGACGATGGCGAAAGCCGAAATAGCTATTAACATATAACATATAAATAACTGTAAAACTAAAATACCTTGATATTTTTATCCTATTAAAATGGAATTCTACCAAGTAAATGCCAAATAAATAAATAAACTTCATTATTTCACTTGGAGGTCCACGGTCAAGTTTTTGCTTTAAAATAGGTTCATGAGCATAATAAGTTTGTGAATCACTGCTTTATATGGTCTTATTGCCAAATGGTCAAGATTTTGGATCGTTACTCTTATTCAGTTGCAGTGTCAACTAGTTCGTTCTCGTAGGGTCAATTTCATATTGTTTATTTTAATCGATTTACATACGTATCTGTATTAAAATTCATGAATGTGTGAAATTTTTCGTTTCCCTCTCACCCGTTTGATACTTGCAACGAGACTTAGTGACTATTTTACTATTAGTTTCAGCGGTGGGCTGCTAATACAGTAACAAGAAGCTCTCTTAATCTTATACACTCATATGCGATTATACGAAACAATTATTAAATCTGTCGAATGTAACTATATCTAATAATATAAAATTTAAAATAACTTTGATTATGCCACGTATTGTGTAACTAACTGTGACACACGTTTCGCCTCTTTCAGAGGCATCTTCAGACTTACTTTCGCAAAATTTGCTTAAGTAATGAAGCAAGATTGATTCTAAAATTTTAATTATGAAATTACAAAATGGAGTTTGGGTTTTTTTCCCCTTTTAAGGTAAGCAAAGAGAGGGGTGATTGAATTGAAATAAAGCAAACAGTTTGCTTTATTGCAAGAAGTTTGCTTAAACCCTCTCGATGATCTCTCCCGCGCCGGTAAGGGTCCTATCAGAGTCATGACAGGTTTGGTTACACATCACAATGGTCGTACTAGTAATAATTTTTAGACCAATGTGACCTGGGTTAATTCCTAACCCATCAATAGTCTCCTGGATGCCCTTAATGGATGTATCGAATATGACAGCGTCATCGGCATATTCAAGGTCACACAGCTTCAGACCGGGACCAACAGCTACACCTCGATCAGGCGGAATTGACCTGCGAAGTATGAAGTCAAAGTCAGTATGGCCTTGAAATAATATTCTGATTTATAATTAACTTTCAGCCAACCCCTGTTTCTATCTACTTTAAAAAGGCTTTTTATCACAAAAAAAAAATGTTGAAATGTTTCATAAAAATACTATATTTGGCTCTAACTGTGATATAGGATGTCGATAACAAAAAATATATTTGAGTAACATACCCATATTCACTTCATCCACACTTCAAGGGGTGTTTATGTAATATAGTAGTTTTTTTAAGTGGTCCGTGGTATGTGTAAGTGTACATTATCGTTCATTACCTATAACAGGGTAAGTGGTTGATACTAAATGGCGCATTTGTTTGCTACGCAGCGACGATTTGATAAGCTTCGTAGAACGGAAGCTTAAACTGTCTCATTCAATATTTTCGTCGCGTTTTTGTCATAAACTTCCGAAATACATTACCGTGTTATTAGTTGTGAGGGTCCACAAGTCGAGGCGACGCCACTTTTCAGCCATACACACTACGGTTTTATTTTTTTCACAACAATCAAGACTTTTAAATTTGAATCGCTTAATTTTTTTACATTCTCACAAGTTTTGTCACTAACGGACCGGGTTTCGTCTCTCGGCATCTTTTTTTTATTTAAATTTTAAAAAAATATATTTGACATTACGCCAATGCGTCAAATATTTTATTTAAATTTGAATCGCTTAATTTTTTTACATTCTCACAAGTTTTGTCACTAACGGACCGGGTTTCGTCTCTCGGCATCTTTTTTTAATTTAAATTTTAAAAAAATATATTTGACATTACAGCTTACGCCAATGCGTCAAATATTTTCAAGTTGAAAAAGATCATACGAGATATACTCGACGAGAATTTTTGAAAGTCACATGAGATTAACTCAAGGAGAATTGACTTCACAAACACCCATGTCTTAGATCTCTAATTAAAATTGAAAAAATTCAATTTTGACATTGGCCTTACCGGGAATCGAACCCGGACCCACCTGATCGGTAGAGCCACCAAGCTCTTACCAACTAGACCAAAGCGGGCGAAACTTCGGGTGTTCAAGTGCACGGATGAACTTGAACTGACGTTTAGTTAATAAATGTATCACTAATTTTAAAGAAATTGCTGGCGAAATGGATTAACCCATGGGAATTCTTACAGATTGGAATGTGTTATTATTTAATCAATATCTATCTGTCGCAGAAATAATTAAATAAAGTACGCGAGTTACTTATTATGTTTTTTTAAACTATGTTTGCTGCCTTTATACGACTCTGGTAGACAAAAGTTATTTATTTCAATCCGGTTTAAAATCAGTCACAAAAACTCTCTAAGAAAAAATGATGGAGTTAGAAATCGAAAAAAAGCTTTTTTTCTACGCCATATGTTCAAAAAAAAGACAAAGAGTTAAGCGGAAAGATATAAAGACAGATATAAGAAATATATCACTTGATTGAAAAGTCACTTTATAAGTGTTTCCATTCTGGGATGTGAAGATATTTGAACTAAGTACAACTTTAACCACTCGAAAGCAAAACCATTAACAACAAGACTATTTAATTCCAATGTTTTCGGTCCAACCGAAGATCCTTGCTTGTGTCGTTTATTATTGGCTAGACGCGCAAATGATAAAGCTTGTTTGACGCAAAAGAAAAAGTTAAGCGAAAAATTTCTAAAAACTTTCGAAACTTGCAAAAAATATATCACCATTGTTCAAAGGAAAACGTTTATGCATAATTGGATAGAAGATAAAAATATTCATCGTGCCAACTTTTGTAATCTCGTTCGTTATTTTTTTCATTAATTTTTGTCTAGTATAATATTTTCGCCATCTTATTGTTAGCTTTTCTAAATTATTACATTAGTATAAAAAAATAATTTTAAATAAACGCTCTTTTGTACTAAGTTTTACGGTACTATTCAGGGCTTTAAACTTTAACTTATACTGAATCAAAAACGATGAAGTTACGTATATATAAAAGAACAATTATCCCTTGGTCAATCTTACGTAGGTGAGAAGTATAAAGTAAACGTCATTTTAAAAATATTATAAATATTTTGATTCGTATAGAAAAACGAAAAAATATAGAACAACAAATTCTAATATATAAAAATGAATGTTTGTTTGTTAGTACTTTTGGATTGGTTATAGGCATAGTATAATTAACTTACAGTAAAGTCTTATTTATAAAAATCTTTTTTTTTATTTCTGTCATACAGTTCATTTTGACAACACATGCTTGCACATGCGCGAAGGTTATAATGCAATCAACTTACAGTAGGTGGCGCGTGTGTTGTACCATAGACAATCGGTAGCAAACGTCAAACGTCAAACAGACAGAAAAAGAAAACATTCAATAAAAACAAAAACACTTTCTTTGAGTGGCATTGCCAGGCTTGCCGGGAACCGGCTAGAATATATGTATATAAAACACAAACAACTAACAAAGCCAGTAAGGAGTACACTTCTACGATTATTTTTAAGCATATTTTTTTCTCTAGGGTCACTGGACTCACCCACTCTATATTTGACGAATCCAATGTTTAAAACAAAATAATTACTTTGTACTTAATGTTGCTAATAAATTACCGCAGATGTTTTTATTTCCCAAGGTTACGAGTTGATTAAAAAAGAAGAGATTGAAGTAAATATTTATATTATTTTAATTGTTTTTCTTAACTAGTAAAATATCCATACTTCGTACATTCTCAAAAGCAGTGACGGATGAGCATTTTCCCGAGGGAGAAGGGTGTTAACCTCAAGCGTAATAAATTATTCGCTTCGTTCCATGTGGAGCCGCACTTTTAGATTGAGACTAAAACGTATACTGGAATAGTATTATAGAAAAAAGGTTTATGCTTCAAATTGTACAAATAAGACAATCATTCTCGAAGGACTTTTAATATTATTAATCGTTTCAATACATTCTTTCTTGAAAATTGAATGTGAGAAATCAAACGTTGAAATAATTAATTACATGTCAATTCATCACAAAATTTTGTTCTAGTTATTTTAATTGTGTGAAATAAAATGTTGTTTCGGTAGGAATATATCAAAATACCATTTATATTCATTAATCTTTCGGATTTATCTAGTATTTCAAACTATCAAGAATTATAAACATAACAATTAAAATAAGAGTACGTAGTAAACTTTTTGAAATTTTACAACTTAATTATAGCTGGCTTTGTTTTATACAAATTGTTCACGAGTTACCGTATTTTTAGACACAAAAAAATCTTGTAACTACTAACTAATTTATCAAAATAATAAACAGGTTATTTATCGTATTATAAATGAATTTCAAAATTTAGTTGAAACTTTTAGGGTGTTCACTGTCAATACTTGGTGGAAAGGCATTATATTAGTAAAAACACAATATTCCTTTGTACTTCATTCCACTTTATTTAATATGTCAGGACCGGTTTCACTCATTACGAGCATCGTCAACTGATAAGAAATATAATTCAACAATGCTATTTATACAAAAATGAACAGTTATAAACAACAATTGGCATTGAAAAGAAAATACCAATTACATTAAAAGTGATTCTAAAATAGCACAAAATTAAAATGTTTAACACATCTAACATATAATTAAAAAGTCATCTCAGATTAATAAATTTAGAATGGGGATTGAAAGTAATTACAAACATAATTAAAATTTGGGAATTCTTTGACAAAGTGATATTGTATCACTTTGTCAAAGAATTCCCATAAGATTCCCAGATAATAGTTATTTACTAAGTATATCTCACCCGAAGAATTAATCTGGTTAATTTTTGAATTCCTTGAATAATCATTTTTGTATAAATAGCATTGTTGAATTGTATTTCTTATCATTTGACGATGCTCGTTATGAGCGAAACCGGTCCTGACATATTAAATAAAGTGGAATGAAGTACAAAGGAATATTGTATTTTTACTAAATTTAGTTGACAATTACTTAATCGTTTTATGTGATATTTTAGAAAAAAAAAGTTAGCCGATTTGCAATATTCTACACGTTGTAAAGTATCGTAAAAGTGAAATGTTAATAAACATTACAATAGTGCTATATCCGTATGATAAAAATATGCAATCCACGTAAACACTAAAATAAAGAAATGATTGTACAAATTTGAATCGTTCAAATTATGTACATTCTCATAGATTTTGTCACTAACGACCCGGGTTTCACCTTTCGGCATCTTCAGGCGTTCAAGTTCATCCGTGCACTTGAACGCCTGAAGATGCCGAAAGGCGAAACCCGGGTCGTTAGTGACAAAATCTGTGAGAATGTACATAATTTGAACGATTCAAATTTAATATTGAAATTCCACCAAGCACTTTCAGTCGAAATCTTAAATGAAAAAAAAAAGTGATTGTACTTTAAATTAAAAGATTTTTTTACCATTTTACTAGTTGGCTCGCTTCACCTCTAGAGGGTTCATAATATAAATCAGTTTTTAGCTCAGTGAAAATTTATATAATATTATTTATAGCCATTTCATTTTCACGCCATTTGGAGTAGTTTAGAAATCAATACAATAATACGTGGGTGTCTTAAAACAGTAATGTAAAAATAGCGTTGTTATGGAAAGATTACTTAACTGATAGTAAAATAATCCGGAGGAAATAGACTGAACGACTGAAGTAAATCAATAAAAAATTCACGTAAACATAGATTGAGGATATTTGTAAATATTTGTACTTAACGGATGTAATTTAAATATACAACATATACGAAACAGATTTTTAGACAAAAAACAGTATCAATTTTCTCAAGAAATTAATTCAATTTTTGTATACTATATTTTTGAAACGGATTTATAATGTCTCCGCTGTGGTCTAAGTAGGTTAAAACATGACTTTTACAATCAGGCAGGCTGCAATCAATTTTTAGTTTATATTTGAGATACATGAGTGTATGATTCAATATATAAAAATATTGAAAAAGAAGTAAATAAATAAACTTTTCGTTAAAAAATGCTACTAATATTTAAAATATAAATTTATCTCAGAAATATTCCACAGCATATCATTTTGTGGTTGTTACAGAGTATGTGGTCCAAGTGCACCGCGTGAAGCAGACAGCGTGTTTTTTGCCACAGCGGGGAGGGGCTTTCTTGTCTAGTACTTATAATTCTCTAGCTGGTGAAACCCTCCATTGAAAATATAATAAATAGTCAGCGCTACCACTGGCGAAATTCCCGCAGCAAAATTAAGCTATCGCAGAAGAGCTTTTATAATTTAATTTCATTATAGTGATGATTGGTCTAGTTATGAAAACAGAGCGCTAATCGTGAGTTCCAAAATTTTACTAAGAAACTTACATATTTTAAATTACTATGATGTTTTGAGTTCTATATTTCAATATGAACACTCTTCTAACCAAATGTAATAGAAATTCATATATTTTTAAGCAGTATTTTTTCAAAAGATTCTTTCGAATTAAAAACTTCTATGATATCAATTAACATAAGCTCTTTTGAGATTTTATAAAAATAAATTTCTTTCCACTGCAAATGGACAGTAAGCACTTTGAAAAATATTTTTATTATTTTTAGTAGTATATAATTTTAGCATTATGCATTTATTGTCTTCTTCTTCTTCTTTAGCCATGTTCGCTCCCTATGTGGAGCATATGGCCGCCACGCGGCACCTCCATGTTTCCCTGTCTCCTGCCAATTGCTTTGCATCCTCCCATGACATGCCAGCATCCCTCAGTTCCGCCGAGTACATCCTATGGATAGTACCCGACGGACGTCCGGGACGCCGGAATCCCACCGGTCGAAAGAAAAGGCAGGCAGGATTGAGGCTTTCCGGAGGCATCCGCAGCACGTGACCTAGCCAGTTCCAACGTCTCTCCATAACCACTGACGTGACAGGACGCTGTCTTGTACGCTCCCTTATCTCTGAATTCCTCACAAAATCAAACCACCTCACCCCCATTATCCGACGCAAGCATCTGTTCTCGAAGCTCAGTATACGGTTTTTCTGAGTCTTCGTCATGTGCCATGATTCGCAACCGTAAAGCAGTACCGGCAGAATGCAAGCGTTGAACAAGTGGCATTTGGTTTTAATCGAGTACAGCTGTGTGTCCCAGACCGTCCGCATTGAGTTGATTTATTGTACTGGGAGCAAATTAATGATTAGAGAATAAAGTTAAAGGCGGCAGAGTGTCATGGGATATTTTCATGAACTCATTATTGGCCAGCAAAAATGTGAAATCTAGTTAAAAATATACATTATTAACCCATTTATTTTATTTATAAGTTGCAAGTGTTAACTTCATTCTCTCTAAGAAGAAATGTTCTCAAATTTTCATTTGGGAATGGGGCTCTGGACTTCGTAACTGAGTAGAGTAAAAACGTTAGCATTCTTCGGTGGCAAGCTAACATATAGTCTTTAATTGTTATACTGAATTATATATTTTTTTTAATTCATCAAATCACTTTCATTTTGTTTATACAAATGTTTTCGTAAAAATACTCTTCACCTGTAATACAAAATCACTAATAGGATTGCTCTATTGAAAGCAATAAGAGCTTTATTCGCACAGTGCTGAACTAAGATTCTTTTTCGCCATTCATAAACTTAATTAATTTACTAATAGCAGATCCAAAGTTTAGATCTATTAATAGTCGATGCCTTAATAATCAGACTCTGTTTGCACCAATTGATGAAAAACACTGATTTAAATTAAAGACCAATAACAAAAATTGTTTTCATGTAATTCGAGACAGAGTTATCAATTTAAAATATCAGTTATTTTAGTGGCTCTCACAAAAACATTATTTTTTAAAAATAGTTTGACGGCTATATTTACAGCCATGTCAATTCCCAATACCTTATAGCATGTAATATATTCATATTAAAATAATTTTACGAGAATTGTTTATTATTTAACCGCTTCATTATTATATCTTGTTGGGAGAAAGTAAGAATAGATTTGCATATATTATGATTGCTTAGTGCTCGGTGATTTTGAAACCCTAGGATTTTTCAAATAAATCTTAGTCGATTTGAAAAACCTATAAATTTACCGAAACCCCAAAATGAAATGACGCGAGACTTTTTTTTATCACAATCCCGAGATTTTGGGATCTCAAAATTGGACGGGATCCGGGGATTGGAGGCCCTAGTTCAAGCCCGTGGACACGGCATCCGAAAAGGTTGACCATCCGAGAGCATTGAACTTTCAGTTGTTGGTCCGGTAAAATTTTAGTAAATCTTAAGTCACTGGTAGCTAATGTGTCAACATGAGACGAGAAAGATGTTACATTTTTTTTCAACACACTGTGGTTTCGGATAATCGCTCCAGAACATCCTTGGAAATAATTTTTACTCTGGTGTAATTTCAAGAAATTGAAATGTTGCATTTTGCAATAATTTTAATAATATTTGTAATATGACGGCGCCCCTGACAATCGTCAAGGTGGTCTTCAAATCATCTGTCACCAAACTTTGTGTTTGTCATACTCAACTAGCCACTTAGTAAGAAGCACGGTCTTCATACAAATTTACACCCCACTTCAGGGACTTTAAAATACTTTTTAATTATTATATTTCCCTCGAATTAATTATAGCTTTTTGTTAATTTGTATTTTTTTGTTTTGTTTCAAAGACATTTTTTCACACTCAAAAACATATTTAATGTCATTTATTAACTTTCAAAAAGATTTTTTGCAAGCAAAACTAGTCTGTTAATATGTTAAGTTTAGAATAAATTTAGTAGATTTTCAAAAAAATCTAGTGACGTCATCAGTCACTTTTAAGGTATTCACTCCCAATATTTCGTGGAGAGGAATGATTTTTGAAAAATAAAACACTTCTTAATCCACTTTTATTTTATATGGTCAGGACCGGTTTCTCTCACGAAGAACATTTTCATTGATAAGAAAATGTATGTATTTTTTTATCAGTTATCATATACGATTAAAGTGGAATTAATACAAATGAGTGTTTTATCTGTTGTAATCAGGAGTGCTAAAGAAATATTATCATTTGTGTTTAGCTCCCATGTGCTTCAAGTAGAAATGAAAAGTTATATTCTTCATTCTGTAATTTATGACTCAATGTTAGAATAATATAGTTTCTCTGAACATGATTCTAAAAAGGCAAAACACGTGTCATAATATGTTACAAAATCAGTGGAATATAAAAGTTGTCAAATTTTGTTATATATTTAATAAAGACTATTTTAAGAAATAACCTAACTAAAATATATATATATGAACCATTCGTGGGGGGTTATCTGTCTATTCGTTGTCAAAGGATATTTTTTTATTTACAAAAAACAATTCATATGTATATTCAGGGTGTGCAAGGCGTGCGCCGCTCGCCCGTAGAGACTATATCATAAAGAGATATATTTAAAATGCATTTGCAGGCGGCAGTGAATCGTATATGAAATCGCTCAAGGCGTTCAATACGATTGCTGCTCGACTAGTGATCCCAGTAGCGTACAGTTGACCCGTCTGCGTAGGCGTCGCGTCAAAGTCATGTTTTTGTTTGAAATTTCAGGAACCCAGGACGATCTCTTTCATTCTAGCTCACACGTGTTATATTGGTTGCAAACTCATAGCGTTGTTAGGCGTGCACTAACTCTCAATAAGAAGCTATCGAAGTACACAAGGCCAGACTGCGTAGTCTAAATATAATTTATATAGAACAAAAGGATGCTCGTTGAATTAAAACAGAAAGGCACGTTTTACGATAGTATAATAGAAAAATTCATGTCGCAAAAGCGAAGAATTAAACACAAGAAGAATTGTACAAATAAATAAAAATAAAATTCATGTTAAAAAATCGTCTTTTTAAAAAAAAATGTCATTTACACTTTACAGCACACCCTACATCAACACCCACCGTACGCCACTGGTAGGTATAATAATTATTCCACAATTTTATACTGTATGTTGAAAATTGGTTTCGTGCAGCTAGAGAATAACACTGTTAACTGAATTGGCCAAACTTTAAACATCCTACTGGAAATAGTGTATTATATTTATTTAAAAAAAAGAAAAAAGGAAAGTCTAAAACGATTGTAAACCACGTACCTAAACACGGTGCTTTTCCGGTGTAAATCAATTGTCTACATAATAATTATAAACGTGAAAGAACCTAACTGAAATATCAAAAAAGTTACATTTAAAAATTAATTATGGTCAGCAAAACGATAGAATTCAAACCACAGATTCCATGCCACTGGTGACATTGCCCGAAGCAGTCAGTAATCGTGCTTCTTGGAAGTTTGTCAGAGACACCCGATTCGTTTATGTTTGAACAATACCTTTTTAGTCTTCCTGTCACAGCATTACACTCAATAACATCGAGTTTAAAAAGCTTTTTTTATAGCTCTTTATGCTTTGAAAGACATCGGAATAAAGTTGAGTAGTCAAATCTTATAGGTATCAATGATACCAGATAACAAAAGGTATATTGACCGTATTTAAAAAAAAATAATTTCATATGAGCCAGCCTTTCGTTAATGCTATTGAGCTTTTAAATTATCAAATAAAAACTTTCAAACATTAATTGTTAATTAATTTCATTATCAGTTGCTACAACTTCATTGTAATAAGGTAAAAGAATCATAGTCAATAGCTTTTTACATCGATATATAAATTTGTATTTGACTTGATCTCAACCAAGGTCAATTTTAATGCATTTGGTAAATTTACAAAATCATACAAGAAACGAGATATTTTCTTTCACTTCTTAGATTCAACTCTTCTCGATTAGAGTTTTTAATAACACTATTTTTTATTTTGAATGCACATCAGAACATGTTTTAAAAGATCGGTCTCGTGCAGCTCTATTTTTTGGCTAAGAAAATAATGAATAAATTCGTTTCTTATTTTGATCGTTATTGCTTTCGTTCATTATTCACCAGAGAGAAAGAGATAGTTCAGCTTTCGTTGAGATATAATATGTTCCATATACTGCACACTATGAGAGATGTTTTCAGTATATCTATTAGGTTTAAACTAATTCACTTTTAATTGTTGTCTCTTTCACAGCACTTAACAGCAACATTTATTAAATCTCAATTTAACATGTATTTAAATTCCGATGCTGAATATATCACACGATCTTGCATCATGCATGCTCAGACATATAAAATTTATTTCAAAATACTGTATAAAGATTTAAAAAAACATATACGTTATGGGCGTAAGTTTTTTGTACGAAGCTTATGAAAATCGTGTCTTAAATTCTTTGAACACGCGTGTTAAAAAAATGTTAGTGGTCTAGTCCTCATACATCATTTTAGCCCACGCCAAAAAGCCTCACAGATAGTGTCTCTCAAACTTTACAATCAAAGTTCATTTGCTTCTAGTTAAATCTAATTGAAAATTTAAAAGTAAAGGTTGTGTTGATTAATATAAAATAACTTAGATTATTCCACGTATTGTGCTACAAACTGTGAAAAGTGTTTCGCCTCTTTCAGAGAGTCTTAAACATACATTTTTGGAAGTAAGACTGTCTGAGGATGCCTCTGAAAGAGGCGAAGCACGTGTCACAGTTTGTAGCACAATACGTGGAATAATCTAAATTATTTGATATTAAAATGAGCTTCCACAAAGTTACCGCCAAATCCATCGAAAGTAGTAGTGCTGATGTTTTAAAAAATAATTTATATATTTTTTATAATTGACGCCTTAAATCTTTATGTATTTTTTTAATCGAAGATTTGTTCAAAATATTCTTTAAACTTAGTTATTTCACCTCTATTTTGTAGTTATAGACAGCTAGACTTATTTTCATCTGATTTAAACATTGTTTCTATTTTATTATAGTTTTATCAAGTCGTGGATTCTGTCATACATATTGACAGTTAAAATATGATTTGTTAAAAATACTAAATTACGTATTTTAGTGATGAATATCTGAAAACATCGCAATTTTAGTATCAAATAACTAAACATCACAGGGTCATAGTATATAATTTTTGAGAAGCAGTGTCTTAAAGTATCCACTCCACTCTGAGGACGCGTGGCAATTATTTTTGATCGATAGCTTTACTTGGCGAATATATTCGTATGTAGATACCTGCTGACTGCATACTCCGGTGCTACTTCTAACTTATTAAAGATTCTAAGGCTACATTTCCCCCAAATTATTATATAATTATTTATAGCCTCTTATGCAGTCTACATTTAAAAAAATATGTTATTCACGTACTAGGTACATCTATCTATTCATATTTTTTTAATAATCACCCACCAATTAAAACAGTCGTCACAATATTTGTTATTCTACGTGCAAACTAAAACTTAAAGAAGCATTGGCGGATCCAAGGGGGGGGCCATGGGGGCCATGGCCCCCTCCTTGGGAGAATTTATTTTCCATTTTTATAATTTATTAAAACTTTATTTTGAAATGGGCTCTTTAATTGTCTAGTTTACTATGTTTTATAGAATACATACTTACTTAATTATGTATTGACTATTTTTATATACACCCAATCTTTTTTTACGCGATACATTGGAGGAAGGTGGCGCGTAAAAAAACCTCACTTTTATATGATTTGATAAATCAGTTCCAAAAATCAAAATATCGCGTAAATAAGTATCAAGAATGTATGAAAAAAAAATTGTTCCTCAAATTAGCGCAAAAAATATTTTTTACGGTGCCGTCCAAAAAAATCGCGCAAAAAAAATCGAATAAAAAAAGTCTTTCATCTATTTTTTAATGTATTATTTATGTATCATGCTTATTTTCAAATTGAATGGCCCCCTCCTGGGACAATTTCTGGATCCGCCACTGTAACGAAGTCTGTTTCAGAAAGTGTGATTTTTTTTTATTTCTCGTTTTCCCATATTTATTAAACATTAATTTACGAATAAATTATCATCATATTTGTAAAAAGAGTTAATTGTATAACACTTTTAATTGTCCGTATTAAAGAGTTTCTGGTATTTACATTTTCCTTTTCATGCTTTTCAAAAATGTATAACTTAAGATGTTCCAAGACGAATTTAAGAAGTGAATTATATATTTTCAACTACAAGATTTTAAAATATTTTTTTTGTTATAGCGCCATATAGTTTTGATTTTTTTTTTGCATTAACCTTGAAATATAGTAGGTATAAGCAATTTACCTACATATATGTTTATTGATTGAAACAGTGGTTGGCATATGGCAGATGGCAATACTATATAATATTTTACATATGTACTCTAAACAGAAAAAACACTTTTGGTACTTAGTATGAGATGCTCAGAAAAACTGACTTGAATTATCAACTGATACAACTGGAATTAGTACAAATTAGTATTTTTTTTCTTATCTTTATATAATTCCATCCCGCCTAGTTATTGGCAGTAAATACCTTAAAAGTGATTAAATGCTCAACTCGCTACCGAAATCAAGCCAGTGTAAATGCATTAGGAAACAACGACTAAACTATAATTCAAACAACAAACAACATAACATTTTAACATGAGTGACTGACTCCTTTGAGGTTTCTTGACGTTTAAAGCTAACTAAATGGCTAGTTTAAGCAAGAGTTTACTTCACATGCTCAACTGAGTTTCAATATGCATGTTTCACATTTTATGATTTACGAAAATTTCCAAATGCTGTTCAGCTTAACATTTTATAAATTATGATATAACATACTTAAAGTGAAAATTTAAAATTAGGAATCTGTCTAGGAGTAAATTACCATCGTTTATAAATCTATAGATTGTATTAAAGTTTTACCACAGAAAAAGCTTCCGAGTAGCATAGTTTGCCGACCGCCCGATTTAAATATATGGTGAGAACCTTCACATCAATTTTGACTACTTGTAAATACCACGTACAATTCCAATAATAATAAGAGTCCAAGATATATGTGACCACAAAAGCAATCACTCATAAAGTATTGATCATCTCACATCACGGATTGTCATTGTGGCTTGCTCCCTACGCCCTAGCTCTGCGGTAGACATTAGACTAACCTACTACTAGGCGACTTCCCGCTGAGCAGAAGCGGGTTAGAATCCCTGGACGGGCTATTATGTCAAAGGTGGACATTGTAGGGGCTCGTCTGACTTACCGCACAAGACGATGATCTCCTGATTGGATCCAGGTAGATGTATTGAGGAAAGACACGCATGCTGATTGTGGGGAGGCTTGGGTTTCAATAATGAAACTGATAGTGTTGACGGAAGTTATGACGGTTGGTTGGAATTATTATACATCGTCTACAGCAGAAAAATGAAAGCGATATTGAATTGATTTCAATAAGAGTTTGCCGTAAACATTTGGTAAAAAATACGAAGAAAAAATTAAATTGAATTGTGTGTGTGTACGTTTTCGTATAATTTGACTTAAATATTGATCTTTTTAAAAAAATATATTATTTGAATCGTTAACTCAATTATTTTTTTCCCTCCTCTGAAGAATTAAAGTTTTCTTTTACCATGACTGTCTAGCGCCGATAATATATATAATAGATAAGAAAAAACTATTTTGTCGAAAATTATAAATTCGCTTATTTCTCACGAAATGAACAAATAAATTTAATTTCAAAGTATTGAACAGAACTGAAATGAAAAAAGTGAGATATTTATCAATACATTTGAATATAATCAGCTTTCTACTTTTCAAACATTTTTTTTCTCATGACTACATTAAGATTGTTGATCAAATACTTTCATTTCTTTATAATTTATTTTTATACATATACAAAATATACAATATACAAAAAAAATATCTTTCAATTGCGTTTTTTCGTTTCGTTTTTTGCGGTTAGGTTGAAAGTGCTTACAATTTCATCTAGATTAGTTCTGCCATTTGAATAAATGTAGAGAATTACTTATTATTTAAAATAAGTGAAATTTTTGAACTGGAATTTAATCATTCATTTACTTTAATGATTAATATATTGCTAAAGAAAAAAAGTACCTTTCGTCATAAAAATATTTCGCGGAGAATCGACTCACAACCTGAGCCTCATTCAGATTTCATGTGACGTCCGAAACAATCATATCAGATGCTTTTTCAAAGATTTGGTATTGTTTGCAAAAGTTTACGTAAACGGATGAGTATTTTGAATACATTTGGAGTTTTGTGTAGCTACATTTAAGTTTTGTCACTATATTATGAATGGTTGTAGTCAATGTTTCCTCTAAGGCAGTGTCTGTCAAACTTTTTTCCTTTACGGCACACTGATGAATGGAACTAGTACTGCGGCAAACCAAGATGCCGCAGATTATCTCTAACACTCCTTTTTTTTTTTTTAGCTCACCGAGGAATTTGAATTTGGTACCGAATAGGCATTATTTAAAATTGTCATTTTTAAGGCTTATTCCACCGCGGCACACCTGAGACTTCTTGCGGCACACAGTTTGGCAGACACTGCTCTAAGGCAAGAGGTTAGCTGCGCAGAAATTTTAAAGGCTGCGCAGACCGATCAAATATGAATTGAACAACTGTCTTGTAGTGCGCACCAACCTGGAATGAGTGCGCGGGGGCTTCCCAACTGCTGCGCGGCCGCGCACGCACGCAGCTTAAAGGGAACGCTGGTTGTAGTATATTTACGTATTACTATTAATATGCTACGGCCCACGTAATGTATCAAAAAAAAATGTATAGGTACATAATATATTGAAGACAGTTTTAATTGTAATCGTTTTAATATTCCATGCATATTATTAGAGAGTACTTAACGACCAACACCTTATTATGTCACTCAAAAGGGAACTTTCTTTCAAACGTGATTTATAACTTAATTATTGCATTGATCGATTTCTATTGATGTATAGCTAAATTATTCATTATTTCACAAAGCCGTATACCTTTTAGCGAGACGACCGGCCCTGTAGAATCTTAATGACCTATTAAGTTGTAATCACTCTCTGAATTTCCTGTTGTTTTTTCCACTTTATTTCTGCAAGCTTTCATATCGACGTAAGTAATATTGATGATTTGAATCCGCGGCTTAAAAACTGTTCTCGTTAAAACATCACTCAATATAATGCTCGTAAATCCGTTTCAAAATTTAGTACCCAATCAATATATACGAATATAAATATTTTCAATCTTCATGTTAATAAGTATATTGATTAAATGCTTTTTTTAATTGGCTGTTAAGAGTTACAACATTAAAATATAAAAGTTCATCAAAAATATTACTTTAGTATACCGTTAGTTTTTACTTCCAACCGAATGGGTTTCATCGCGCTGGAAGTCTGTTACAGACTATCAATGGGACGTACACAGTGGAGTTTCCTAACTTTTTGATGATTTAGAAAAACCGAAGAGACTGAAAGAAGGACAGATAATTTTGGAAGTGAAATAAGAAATCGATGATACAAGAATCTTTAGTTATATTCTAATAAAAGAAAACATCCAAGATTCAAACGATCCATTTTTTAACTAAGCGATACGTAGAGTATAATATTAAATACGCTTAAATATCTAAACATTATGTGTAGTTTTTAGATAAAATGTTATTTTACTTTATATAAATGGTAGGTTGAGAAGGTAAAATATAACTCTAAATTACAGGCAAACTAAAAATCGTAATGAGATCATACAGTTTCTTTTTGAATGCGCGTGTGTCTTTCGCATATACTCCTTTTTATTCGGTAGATACGTTCTACAAAAAAACGGTGTTTAAAAAACAGCGGGAAAAGGTAATAACGAAGACTCAATAAGTAAATTACACATGATGTGTAATTTACTTAATAGATAATACTATTCACCGCTACTTGATTACAACCGGGGACATTTATGAGGAACTGGACATAAATCGCTACGAATGTTTTGACACGTATAATGCGTTAGGACATGGGTGGGGTAACTTTTCTTCTCTAAAGCCGCATTCATTTTTCTGATTCCACATTAGGCCGCAGTAAACATTGACTAGAGAAACTTTGCCGGTAAAAATTCACACCAATTTTTAAAGCCAGAAATTTGCGGATTTCCCAATTAGCAGCGTGGGACTTTTTTTTTAGGTCTTTCAAAGGATTTTCAATACAAAATGTGCAGAATTTCAGTATTGCCAGAAGCCGCACCAGGGTAGCCAAAGGCCGCATGCGTTCCCCATCCTGTGTTAGGATTGAATGAAGGCATTTGTTTGTTTTTAATCTCTTGTGTTGTTGAATTTCTCGCTATCCGCTTCTGTAGTTTTTTTGTTTGTTTCTGGAAATCGTGCTAAAACAAATAATTCAGTTCATAGAACAAAATATAGTTCTCGTTATTTTTAGTCGACCGTGTTATTTCAAAATCGCGTAAACAAAGAATTGAGAAACTTTACGGTGGGCATAACTTAGGTAAATGAAATATGTCATGCCCAATTTGGATAGTTTGTATGTTCAGGGCTTGCTCGTGGCGTTGCAACGAGTGCGGCGTACACAGGCGCATAGGTGCTACACTAAGATTTTAGCATTGTTCACTCATTAAAGATGTAGATTTTCGAGGCGCTTCGCACACAGGCATAGAAATCTGCGAGCCGGCCCTGATTATGTTTTAATGAAAAAATATGAACATTTTTATATTCTAACCAGTGGCGGCCGGTTAATGTGGCATTGGATCAATGCACTCCATGTATATGCAGGGGCGGTTATATTTCATGAAATAATATTCAAACATAACATTTATACCATTCCCTCATTTTAAATTCAATAAAATAAAACAAAATTGTAAATAAAATAAAATATTTATTATAGACAATGAATACATACAAGGGGTACATTGATCCAATGCCACATCGACCGGCCGCCACTGATTCTAACGAGCAAAGATCAATTATTGGTGACATATACATATTTTTCTTTCTACCGGGCAATAAAATTTAAATTGTTTCAGAATTTTCCTTACAATATTACTTTTTTCTCAAGTCGTGTCAATAATCGTATAAATGTTTATAATGTAACACTTTGATAAATTTACTATATTCATTTGCCAGTTTCAAAAACAAACACCTCGCTCGTTGAATATTCGAGATGTTAAACACCATCTTACAGTAATAATAATAATTCAAGTTTCAAATAAATCATCGGCCTGCCTCTTTTAAAACTTAAAACCCTCCTACGCACCGGGGGATCGAAAAATATTTAATACTGAGGATAAAAAACGAGCAAGACGCACTTCAAAATTTGAGATTGAGTCGTCAAGAGAAACGTGTGTGGCAGTCGGGAACATTATTAAAACAACAAGCATCCTGAGATCGAAAATTAATCGTTTGTTAATTGAACGTTGTCGTTAATTGTTTTTTTTAACCAATCAATTTGATAGCTTAATACAATTTTATGAACTTCCTTCGCATCTTAATAATTGATGATTATGTTTATTTAAAAAAAATACACCAAACACCCGAATATACGCAACTAGAATGTATTTTGTTTTTCAATATGTGAAAGTTATTTAAGAGTCTCTTAACCTGTCTGTAGGGGTGGGCTGGAGTGGGCTCGAAGGGGCTCGCGCGAGCCCCTTGTTAGATTTTTACAACAGCCGGCGAGCCCGTTGTTAAATTAATATAAAACAATATTCTCAGATCAAATAAGTACATAACTGAAATTTCTGATATATACTATCTACGACAGCATCCAGTATACACAGTAATATATTTTTAGCCATTTACATTGATTAGTTTATGGTAAACTGCATATTGTTGCATATTTTAAGTGTATTAAGTAACAATCGTTTGCTTATTTAAAAGTATTGCATATAATTGCATATGACTGATAAATTACTTTGATATAAAGCGAGCCCCTTGTTAACGTATTGGCAGCCCACCGCTGTCTGTCTGTCTTTGGACACTATAATAAAAATCTATTATACGGTGGAACCTCGATTCTAAGATTTTCAAGGGACCGTAATAAATGAACGAATAATGCGGGAAACCGATAATGCGGGAAATCTTCAATTAATATTTTTAAAAATGTTTAATTTTCAAAAAACTTATTTGTTTATGTAACTAAATGCGATGTAAAACTATTTGAGCGAAAAAAAATATTCTACAAAAACGGTCAATCGGGATAATAATTGGGACGGGACGATAATATTTGGATGATAGATTGAAGAAATCAGTAAATCAGGGAATGATACACGTGGAATTATTAAATATTGTTATGACGGGGTCTTGGTCGAGTAAAAAATAAACGATCCATGCAAAAAAACGCGAAACGAAATGCGAGGCAAAACTATTTATGAAAAATATTCAACGAGAACGGTCAATCGGGATAATATTCGTGATTCCAAAATATTTAAACGATAGATCGAGGAAAACGATAAATCGGGGAACGATTAATGCGGGATACTTTTACATTGTTCTTATGGGTGTTTGGCCGGGACTATGCAAAATAAACGATCCATGCGGGAAAACGAACAATGCGAGAACGGTAGATCGGGGTTCCACTGTAAAAGTATTGTCTTTAAAAGTAATCATATCATGAATGTTTACATACTATGATTTGAAGAGCGTTGACCGCTCGACTTGAGAGTCAACATCTTTTTCGTATCTTTATTAGAGAAAAAAAGTAAGTTAACATTACGTTAACATATAACTGGACCCTTGGTTCAACGGTTAACGCCATGACGGACCACACGGGTTCGAGTCCCAGTACTAACAGCATTTTTTCAATCGATTTATAGATTTCTGTTCAAAGCGTGGGTGTTTGTGATGTCGAAAATTCCCTCCAACCCCTTCTTTAAATAACGGGGCTTAACGAGAGTGATTAGCTAACCACTAGTCCTGTTCTGCCCTATCCTTCTATCTCTACTACACTCTTCGAAAAAGAAAGGTTGAGAGACTGTGTAACAAACAGTTCTCGCGGAAAAACGTCTGATGAGATAGCCGAGATTCCCGACCCATTGAAATAATTACAATCTCCATAAACAAAAGTATGGGTCATTTTATAATAATTAAAACACATAAAGAGGACGATTGGCTTACTACTAGTCGTTTCTTGATTATATGTTTCTGTAAAAAAGCATTATCAACTGATAAGGAAAATAAATTAAACAGTGCTATTTGTACAAGTTAATTCGAAATAAATAAAAAAAAAACAATTTCACTTGTATAAATAGCACTGTTTAATTTATTTTTCTTATCAGTTGATAATGCTCGTGAGGATCGAAACCGGTCATGATCAAATAAATTTTAAGTGGAAAAGTACTAAAAATCTTCTATTATTTTTATTATAATGCCATTCCACCAAGTATTGACAGTGAACACCTTAAAAGTGATATGTTTCTGTCTTTACTCTTCATGACAACATATTATAAGTTGAGCGACTGATTTCACAGTCGAAAAAAAACACGATAGTACGAAATGATTACGTAAGTTGAATAGTCTCCAACAACGAGTAAAAATATAGTCTTATTTTTACACAAATAATAAAAAATCCTATCAATCAAAATATGGTAAATATTTTTATTTAATATGTTGGAAAAAATATAATTAAATTAACCTCATACAGAGAGACCTCACCCACTTACATTCCTTCAGGTAGTAAAACAACAGTTTATATAAAATTACAAAGGGCATTTACCCCACACGTTGGACCCCATATTAGTTGCTTTAATCGAAAAATCGATAAAAAATCTCCCAACGAAATTACTTATAAATAAGAAAAAAAGCTAACAGGTACAGCCCTTTCTCTAGCCAATAAATAACAAATTTAAACTTTGTTTTTGTATTGTCTATTCTGAGGCAATTTTACAGCAACAAAGATAACAACGTGCTCTCAAACTGTGTAGGTATATCTGCAAAATATCATAATTAGATTAATTTTCAATATCCGTAAAATAACAGTCATTTATGTACGCTACAAATTGTTTTTGTTAGATCAGAATTACATAATAATTACGTTTTTGTACATACTACTACAATATTTTAAAATCGCTATTCATTAGAAGTAATAAACTATGAACTGGCCGTATGTGAGTCAGTCACTCAATCTGCTAAAATACTGGTATTCCGGTATTAAAAAATTAACCATATCCGAAATTTAAATGTATAGGAACCATCAGGTACTTTATTGCTTGCGATGAATTAAAATATTTAAACTCTGCTAAAAGTTGTATCAATATTAATTAATCAATAGATTCCGTAATTGACGAGTTTTTCAATTGTGTATTATTATTTAACCCTCCCCACTTTTTTAAAACGTGTAGTTATAGTCATTAAATATTTTCTTTGTAAGTGTGTTTGTAATAAATTTGAAGTTCCGGTAAATACCAGTAATTAATAATTAATGTACCGGGAAGTCGATAAAATTTACCAGTTAAAAGGCTTACCGAAACCCAGTAACTAATGTTTTAAAATAATATTTGATACTTGATACGTCCGAAGAATTATAAAATTCACATAATCTAAAATCGTTCTTTTTACAAACAAATTAGCAATTTTTGTTTAATATTTTTTTCTGTTATATTTAAAAAAAATTAAAGGCATTGTTTGAATTGCTTTTAATGGTATTTTTTTATCTCTAATTATATATTTTTTATCTTTATATTTTTATGAAACAATGAAAAATATTATCTTTAAATATTTTACGAATTCATTTCATATTTTTCAATCTTGTTTTAGTTAGGTACAACGATTTGTTTTCGTTTCTCAAAACACGGTTCTATTGTAGACCTTTTGGTATTACGAAATTTGTTATTTTATTTTTAAATATACCTATCTAACCACCAAAAATATTATTCCAGAAGAATTCCACGGACTTGTTTTCTGCATAATCAAATTATTCTTGTAAAATTATTGGTTCCTCGTGAAGCAGTGTTTCCCAATGTGCTTAGAATAATATTTCTTGCGTATTTATATTCCACTATATTAATTATAAGATTATATTTATAGATTAATCAAATACAAAATAAGTGAGCCTCTGAAGCCTAGAAATAGAGCTAAGATTAAAGTCTAAACATTACCTGATTTAAAAACTTGACGTTTGAAATTTTAATTTTAATTGATGTTAAAAAAAACGAATTTCACGAGTGACTTCGTAAAAAATGGTTTTAAGCGTTATGTGATTCCCACCAACAATAGTACGAATTTTATGTAGTATTATTTTATTATAATAAATCACAAGCTGTGATGGGTAAACACGTATGCAAAATAAGTGATTAAGTTTTCATTAATTCCGAAAGCAGTTAAATTTACTCTACAGTATTTTACTAGCCTTCCGGTATCGACTTCTGGACCTTATGGACCTTCTGGACCATGGAAAATCACTTCATTTGCATGCTTTCATAATTAAATACTGAGGTATGGTTTAGTTTATTAATAAAGTAATAAAAGGTAACACCGATTTTTGATATAATTTAATCAACAAATCCTGTTTATTTACAACTAAAGTACCACCGAATGTAATATTTTTGTCGACTGTTTTGCTAATTTCTTAATAATAGATTTCAGTTAATTTTAAAGAAATGTATGGTTGAAGTCATGGCAATCATACTTGATTACATAACAGTATCAAATACCATTTTAAAATCATTAACACCCTTAATTTTTTGCATACCAAAATTACATCGTATTGCCATGTGCTGTGGCTTAAAATATAACAAAATTTATTTATCGAAATAAAGTTTTTCAAATTCTTCTCTACACTTTAATCTCTTTGTGAACAATGCAAAATAGCATGATATAGTAAGCAAAGTATATTATGTAAGTAAAAACAAATAAAACAAAGTATATTTTACGATTTTAATATAAATGATAATTGAATATTTAAATAATTGAGAAACAATGATAGGATACTCGAGGGTCGGGCACAGGTCTCCTCCCATACCATAAGGGCGCGTTGATTAACTTGTAACCAACTAGATGAAGATGTTACAACGACATCGTTTTTTGTCGTAGCCAGGGAATGCCGGATCAAAGAAGATGTTATTTTTATTTGTTTTATCAGAGTTGAGTACCACTTAACTTTGTCGCTTGTTCACCTCAGACAGGAATTCATATAAAAAAAACCTTTTACAAAGGAGGTGCTTACGTGTGAATTAGGAGATTCTCGCAATGACTTTGCTGATAATTTAATCTTTCTATTATGAATAAATCTTATTTTTTTATTAAGTAAACACGTTTGATAATTAAATATACAAAAAAAAAAACAAAAAAAAACCTTTTTTTGTGTTATCATATAAACAATAATATTATAACGTATGTTGGTGGTATTGTTAGCATTTTTTTTTACAATTAAGTAAATCTGTGAATGTTTGCTTCTCGTGATATGAAAGTACTATATTATTAAAAGGAAGTAAACACTTAGAGCAGTGTCTGCCAAACTGTGTGCCACGGTGGAAGAAGCCTTAAAAATGTTAATTTTAAATAATGCCGATTCATTTAAATTTTCTTCAATTTTAAATAAATTGAAAACACATTGAAAAAAATATTTGTCACGTTCATACATAGTGATCAATGCGACACATTTTCTTTTTTAAATGAACATTTCTTTTTTTAAAGCATTGTTGTTTGGTGTGCCGCGATACTACTCCCATTTACCAATGTGCCGTGAAGTAAAAACGTTTAGCAGACACTGACGTAGAGCATAGCTATATGAGAGTGGCATCTATTGACGAAAAAAAATGTTATTTTAAATGAAGAATAAAGCTCCCTAGAACTTTTATAATTAAGGTAGCAGTTACGCTAATGTAGGTATAACAAATTAATATTCATCTTAAAAAGCTCGATTTTTAGTGACTTTAATTCATTGATTGAATTAGCTTTTACTTGGTAGAACTTTATTGTAATAAGTTTAAAAATATCAACGTATTTAGTGCTACAAATTGTAGAACACTGTAGAAAATTGTAGAACTAAATACTTTTATATTTATAACATTATTATTTTAATTCATAATATCGGAATTTAAAAATATATTTTACACCATAATACGCTATTTAGTTCATTGATTTTTTTATTGCGCTGTCCTGATAGTGTATGGAGTTCTAACAACGTAGCCCGGCTATCGTTTGGCTTGTAAGTTTTTATCAATTGCATTATATACCGTTATTATTTTACAATTACAAAACGTTTTTGTATAATTAAAATCAATTTCTTTATTTATATTCAATAAAATTGTTAATTTTTGTTGTATTTATCTATTCACTTGGCTTTTTATGAGCGTTGTAAAGCTTAAGCAAAGCACTATTGATGTTCTCGTAAAAAAATATAACGGTTCAAGAAATGTATTATTAAAGCACGATAAAACGGACAGGATCAACGTAACTTAGGAAAATCACTCGGACATGAATTGAATCGCGGAGAAAAACGACCGGCAATTTCCTTTCATTGTGATAATGAGAGAGTTGTCCGCCTGCCTGGGATTTCCCGGATAAGAATTTCCCCAATGGAATTTCCCGGAAGCCATCAATCTGTAGCGGATGCTTCTTTATTCACCGATATGTAACTAATTGCGGTTTTTGGTGGATAACAAAGATATATTGGTTTTTGTGGTTTATGTATGGTTTATTGTATTTATCTATGACTGCCCACGCTAAGCTCAATGCTGGATTAGTAGGATTATTCGATAAAGCTGACGATTATACACTAACAATCTATATATTAATAGTCGTTAATGTCCGTCCGTCCGTCCGTCCGTCTGTCTGTCCGTCTGTCTGTAAATTGTCCCCGATTTCTCCTTCCCCTCCTCCGCCCCAGCCACGCTGTCAACATTTTTTTATTCATACTAAAGAGATACTTTTTTCGTTTGTATATTATGGTCGCGATTTCGCCTATTCGATGACGTCAAGAAAGACGGTCCCCCTCCCCCCCATCCTGCCCCGCTGTCGTCATTAATTCATTTCTTCATTTTTCTCTGACGTCATGAGTGAATTTTTGAAATCATGACATTTTTATTTTATTATGTGTAAAAACAATTAATTTTCAAAAAATATTCTCTCAAGCTGTGGGATTCGATACCATGCCCCAATTTTCATGCGCGACGTTCGGACGGCTTACACACTGATCTATGAATCCACTTGAGAAAAGCGATATAAAAACTTTATATAATTTAAATAATACAAAGCAAAAAAAAAGAACGCGTTTTAAGTGAACTAATAATGACATCTGTGGGTGAAATCTTGCACTAAACGATTTTGAATTCCAAGATTTCCACCTGCAGGGTTGTGAACGGCTATATAGGGCTGCTCAATTATATATAATAATTTAATTAACTATTTATTTATATATATACGAAAAATGGTTGTTAGCAAACTTAAACATTATTCCAAAAATTAAATAATTTACGAGGTCTATTTCTGCTAATAGGAAAAATAATTGTTAGCAAACTTAAACATTATTCCAAAAATTAAGTAATTTACAAGGACTATTTTTGCTACTATGAAAAATAATTGTTAGCAAACTTAAAAATTATACCAAAAATAAAATAATTTACGAAATTTCTGCTTCTAAGAAAAATGGTTGTTAGCAAACTTAAACATTGTTCCAAAAATTAAGTAATTTACAAGGACTATTTTTGCTACTATGAAAAATGGTTGTTAGCAAACTTAAACATTATTCCAAAAATTAAATAATTTACGAGGTCTATTTCTGCTAATAGGAAAAATAATTGTTAGCAAACTTAAACATTATTCCAAAAATTAAGTAATTTACAAGGACTATTTTTGCTACTATGAAAAATAATTGTTAGCAAACTTAAAAATTATACCAAAAACAAAATAATTAACGAAATTTCTGCTTCTAAGAAAAATGGTTGTTAGCAAACTTAAACATTATTCCAAATATTAAATAATTTACGAGGTCTATTTCTGCTAATAGGAAAAATAATTGTTAGCAAACTTAAACATTATTCCAAAAATTAAGTAATTTACAAGGACTATTTTTGCTACTATGAAAAATGGTTGTTAGCAAATTTAAACATTATTCCAAAAATTAAATAATTTACGAGGTCTATTTCTGCTAATAGAAAAAATAATTGTTAGCAAACTTAAACATTATTCCAAAAATTAAGTAATTTACAAGGACTATTTTTGCTACTATGAAAAATAATTGTTAGCAAACTTAAAAATTATACCAAAAATAAAATAATTAACGAAATTTCTGCTTCTAAGAAAAATGGTTGTTAGCAAACATAAACATTATTCCAAAAATTAAATAATTTACAAGGACTATTTTTGCTACTATGAAAAATAATTGTTAGCAAACTTAAAAATTATACCAAAAACAAAATAATTAACGAAATTTCTGCTTCTAAGAAAAATGGTTGTTAGCAAACTTAAACATTATTCCAAATATTAAATAATTTACGAGGTCTATTTCTGCTAATAGGAAAAATAATTGTTAGCAAACTTAAACATTATTCCAAAAATTAAGTAATTTACAAGGACTATTTTTGCTACTATGAAAAATAATTGTTAGCAAACTTAAAAATTATACCAAAAATAAAATAATTAACGAAATTTCTGCTTCTAAGAAAAATGGTTGTTAGCAAACATAAACATTATTCCAAAAATTAAATAATTTACAAGGACTATTTTTGCTACTATGAAAAATAATTGTTAGCAAACTTAAAAATTATACCAAAAACAAAATAACTAACGAAATTTCTGCTTCTAAGAAAAATGGTTGTTAGCAAACTTAAACATTATTCCAAAAATTAAATAATTTACAAGGACTATTTCTGCTAATAGGAAAAATAATTGTTAGCAAACTTAAACATTATTCCAAAAATTAAGTAATTTACAAGGACTATTTTTGCTACTATGAAAAATAATTGTTAGCAAACTTAAAAATTATACCAAAAATTAAATAATTTACGAGGTCTATTTCTGCTAATAGGAAAAATAATTGTTAGCAAACTTAAACATTATTCCAAAAATTAAGTAATTTACAAGGACTATTTTTGCTACTATGAAAAATAATTGTTAGCAAACTTAAAAATTATACCAAAAACAAAATAATTAACGAAATTTCTGCTTCTAAGAAAAATGGTTGTTAGCAAACTTAAACATTATTCCAAATATTAAATAATTTACGAGGTCTATTTCTGCTAATAGGAAAAATAATTGTTAGCAAACTTAAACATTATTCCAAAAATTAAGTAATTTACAAGGACTATTTTTGCTACTATGAAAAATGGTTGTTAGCAAATTTAAACATTATTCCAAAAATTAAATAATTTACGAGGTCTATTTCTGCTAATAGAAAAAATAATTGTTAGCAAACTTAAACATTATTCCAAAAATTAAGTAATTTACAAGGACTATTTTTGCTACTATGAAAAATAATTGTTAGCAAACTTAAAAATTATACCAAAAATAAAATAATTAACGAAATTTCTGCTTCTAAGAAAAATGGTTGTTAGCAAACATAAACATTATTCCAAAAATTAAATAATTTACAAGGACTATTTTTGCTACTATGAAAAATAATTGTTAGCAAACTTAAAAATTATACCAAAAACAAAATAATTAACGAAATTTCTGCTTCTAAGAAAAATGGTTGTTAGCAAACTTAAACATTATTCCAAATATTAAATAATTTACGAGGTCTATTTCTGCTAATAGGAAAAATAATTGTTAGCAAACTTAAACATTATTCCAAAAATTAAGTAATTTACAAGGACTATTTTTGCTACTATGAAAAATAATTGTTAGCAAACTTAAAAATTATACCAAAAATAAAATAATTAACGAAATTTCTGCTTCTAAGAAAAATGGTTGTTAGCAAACTTAAACATTATTCCAAAAATTAAATAATTTACGAGGTCTATTTCTGCTAATAGGAAAAATAATTGTTAGCAAACTTAAACATTATTCCAAAAATTAAGTAATTTACAAGGACTATTTTTGCTACTATGAAAAATAATTGTTAGCAAACTTAAAAATTATACCAAAAACAAAATAACTAACGAAATTTCTGCTTCTAAGAAAAATGGTTGTTAGCAAACTTAAACATTATTCCAAAAATTAAATAATTTACGAGGTCTATTTCTGCTAATAGGAAAAATAATTGTTAGCAAACTTAAACATTATTCCAAAAATTAAGTAATTTACAAGGACTATTTTTGCTACTATGAAAAATAATTGTTAGCAAACTTAAAAATTATACCAAAAACAAAATAATTAACGAAATTTCTGCTTCTAAGAAAAATGGTTGTTAGCAAACTTAAACATTATTCCAAATATTAAATAATTTACGAGGTCTATTTCTGCTAATAGGAAAAATAATTGTTAGCAAACTTAAACATTATTCCAAAAATTAAGTAATTTACAAGGACTATTTTTGCTACTATGAAAAATAATTGTTAGCAAACTTAAAAATTATACCAAAAACAAAATAATTAACGAAATTTCTGCTTCTAAGAAAAATGGTTGTTAGCAAACTTAAACATTATTCCAAATATTAAATAATTTACGAGGTCTATTTCTGCTAATAGGAAAAATAATTGTTAGCAAACTTAAACATTATTCCAAAAATTAAGTAATTTACAAGGACTATTTTTGCTACTATGAAAAATGGTTGTTAGCAAATTTAAACATTATTCCAAAAATTAAATAATTTACGAGGTCTATTTCTGCTAATAGAAAAAATAATTGTTAGCAAACTTAAACATTATTCCAAAAATTAAGTAATTTACAAGGACTATTTTTGCTACTATGAAAAATAATTGTTAGCAAACTTAAAAATTATACCAAAAATAAAATAATTAACGAAATTTCTGCTTCTAAGAAAAATGGTTGTTAGCAAACATAAACATTATTCCAAATATTAAATAATTTACGAGGTCTATTTCTGCTAATAGGAAAAATAATTGTTAGCAAACTTAAACATTATTCCAAAAATTAAGTAATTTACAAGGACTATTTTTGCTACTATGAAAAATGGTTGTTAGCAAATTTAAACATTATTCCAAAAATTAAATAATTTACGAGGTCTATTTCTGCTAATAGAAAAAATAATTGTTAGCAAACTTAAAAATTATACCAAAAACAAAATAACTAACGAAATTTCTGCTTCTAAGAAAAATGGTTGTTAGCAAACTTAAACATTATTCCAAATATTAAATAATTTACGAGGTCTATTTCTGCTAATAGGAAAAATAATTGTTAGCAAACTTAAACATTATTCCAAAAATTAAGTAATTTACAAGGACTATTTTTGCTACTATGAAAAATGGTTGTTAGCAAATTTAAACATTATTCCAAAAATTAAATAATTTACGAGGTCTATTTCTGCTAATAGAAAAAATAATTGTTAGCAAACTTAAACATTATTCCAAAAATTAAGTAATTTACAACGACTATTTTTGCTACTATGAAAAATAATTGTTAGCAAACTTAAAAATTATACCAAAAATAAAATAATTAACGAAATTTCTGCTTCTAAGAAAAATGGTTGTTAGCAAACATAAACATTATTCCAAAAATTAAATAATTTACAAAATTTCTGCTATTACGAAAAATAGTTGTTAGCAAACTAGAACATTATTCCAAAAATAAATAATTTACAATTTAAATACTGCAGGGCAGGGCTGTCGATATACGCCCCGAGATATTTCTTTTACTATCAGAATTTCTGGATTATTCAATAAATAGGTTAGTAATTTATTTTTCACGCCAGTAACTTTTCTGACTACTTAAAAATGCAACAAAAATCTCTCCGTTGAGGTCAACGGGCTTACAGCTAGTATGATTTAATTCTTCAGAATTAATAAAATCGTATACGAGGCTCAAATAAATTGAGATATTATTCACCGGATTTATAAAGATTACTTTTATTTTGCCTCTATATATTTATTTAATCATTTAGTTATGTCGACTTCGTTGATGTAGTTCTCAATTTTCTTTAATTTTCAAGGTGATATTTTATTTATAATTTTAAGCAAGATTCATTTTTTTCAAATGATTTGACACTTTTATTACTAGTTATTTAACGCTGTTTTTACATATGCAATGTCTTTTTATGTATGTTTGATTTTCAATTCTTAAAGATTTTTCTTAAAAGCTGTCAATTTATTTCATAACAAAGTATTTCAGCTCTACATTTTGTTTACATAGTGGATAGCTATTTCGGCGTATGTCTTCATCAGGACAAACTTACAAATTACCACTAAAAAATAATATTTGTAGAACTATAATACTTTGTTATTTTTTCACTTTAATCTAATATTTATATAAGTAATTACTTCGTGACAATACGTCTTCGAAATACACATTACGATAATAATAACGGTGAAAATATTTTAGTACATATTCATTACAAAAAATATTTTTATTTATCCAGATTTGATGTTAATTTAATGTGTAATCAATTAGTGTTCATACATTCAGGTCTAAAAAGTGCGTTGAAACCTAATATTGGTATTTTAGTTATGCACATATTATTTTATACCTACATATAGTTGATTGCTATTTTGGCGTAGTCTTCATCAGAACTATGTTTAATCTTACATTAACTCAGCACATGTATAAACTGGCTAAAAGGAGATATGTAACATAATATCCTGTCATCCACTCTAACATTATAATTTATATTACAAATTATTGTATTATATTTAATAACTTGACTTTATTGTTTCTTGGAACGATAAGAACTATGCGATTAGTGATATTTAACACGTGAATACCAATCTGAACAACAAATATTACACATCGTAGAATTTATTATTCACTTTTAAGGTTTGCACTGTCAATACTTGGTGGAAAGGCATTAATATTAAGGAAAACACAAAATTACTTTGCGCTTAGTTTCACTTTTATTTACCAAGATCAGGTCGTGATCTTGGTTAGAAAAAATGTAAATAATTACAAAGGTATATTGTGTTTTTCTTAATAGAATTTATTACACCCAAATTCTACGAATAACTTTCATTTCCATTCAGCAAAATAGTTTACACTCTCACTTAATTAATACAGATTCCTGGACTCTACTCTATATTATATTATAAGATACTTCTATACTGCGTGCTGTTTATCGTCACCCACAGTGGTAAACCGTACGCAATATATCAAGCATAGTTTGACCACATTGGAAAGGTATGTATTATAGTATGTTGGAAATTCAAGTTAGTACTTGAAACTAGGACACATTCAAAGTTTTGGGAAGCAATAACTTCTGAATAATTGCTCGTCGGATTAAGTTATTGTAGTGCTGTAAAATGGATTGAAATAATCGCTGCTAATTGTGGGACATGTTCTAATACGAACAATAAGTCTTAAGATTAAGATTAAGAGAATTTAAGACTGAATCGTATGTCGTATAAGTACTTTATTTGTAAAAGAAGAATTATATTATTTATTAATATGGTATCATTAAAATTATTTAATATAATATTTCCTTGGCATAACTAGGAATTGCAATACCAGAAAAGTGTATTAAAAAATAGTTGAAATAAAACAACCAAAAAAATACGTCAACTTGGATCGAGAGTAAGTTAATCATAATCGATATTTTGTTTATACTGTCAATGAAAAATATACCATAATCATAAACAGGTGATTTTTATAAATATGATACGGTTTCTAACTCTTAAATGCATGATTTTCTACTTCTAAATAAAAAAAATATATTCATATGTAACGGGTAAGTTTTACTGGAAAATATTTTTTTTAAATTTCAACAGTTTTTTTTTAAATATATTTTTACCCGAATCACTAAGTCCTCTTGAAAAGCACCTTGGCATAAGATACATAAAATATGATTTTCATACAGTATATGAAAGGACAACAATTACATTACACAATCAACTGTAGAAAACACCAATAAACTACTTAATGCTGTTATGATGAATCATATTTTTTTTATTGTGAAAATTGTATTTCAGCTTGCTCTATTCGAATAGGTTTGAAAAGATGGTTATAATGGTTTACCACGTGTAGCCAAGACATATATTGAAAACATATGAAGAGTAAACATATATTTTACCATTGGGTAAAAGAATAAAAGGTAAAATCAATTTCTGTTTAGCGAAAAAGTCATAACAAAAGTTTTTACTTTTCGTAGTAATCTAAAATAATAATACATCATTGAAGGCTCATCAATTCTGGAATCTGTTAATTTCTGATTGATATTTTTGAATATACGTTTTATAAAGACAAATAGTTTTTGTTTTTCACTGTACATTGTATAAAAAACATATTTTTGTGTAACATTAATATGTCCATTTTTAAATGTATCAAAAATTAATAAAAACACAATATTCCTTTGTACTTCATTCCACTTTCTTTAATATGTCAGGACCGGTTTCGCTCATTACGAGCATCGTCAACTGATAAGAAATATAATTTAACAATGCTATTTATACAAAAATGAACAGTTATAAACAACAATTGGCATTGAAAAGAAAATACCAATTACATTAAAAGTGATTCTAAAATAGCACAAAATTAAAATGTTTAACACATCTAACATATAATCAAAAAGTCATCTCACATAAATAAATTTAGAATGGGGATTGAAAGTAATTACAAACATAATTAAAATTTGGGAATTCTTCGACAAAGTGATACAATGAAAATAATGACATTAATAGAGTGAATAGGCTTAATGATAGTTTCATATTTTTCCCCGCTTCCCAGTTGACGATGCTCGTAATGAGCGAAACCGGTCCTGACATATTAAATAAAGTGGAATGAAGTACAAAGGAATATTGTGTTTTTACTAATATAATGCCTTTCCACCAAGTATTGACAGTGAACACCCTAAAAGGTATCAAAAATTAATACAAACTATATCTAAACAATGTTATAATATTACAGAATAGAGTCAATAAATTGATGGAAGATTCCGAACTAACCACATTATCCCCATTATGTATTGCTTGTGGTTAACCAATATCTTTGCCCCTAAGCACCACCGTCTTCAAATTCAAGACTAACTTTTGGGACTATTTTGATACGTTACTTTTTGATTATAGTTGACATATTATCATTTAAGTTTGAATATCTTTTGTTGTTATATATCTGATCAAATTAATAACTGACAACATTTTTACTTTCTTTGTGTTAATTTTTCATTAAATTATTATCACGCGACTATAGAGTGTAAAGAAATAACATGATCATATTATTAAATGATTCAAATATATTACTAAACTACTTCATCTATATTAATTGAATTGGCATTAAGTTTCTATAATTTCATTGTTATACGGTGAAAAATATCAAAAATGCGAGCATAATCTGATAGTTATCAACCATATATAAAATAATGTTTGTAAAACTAAAATACTTATTATTTTTTAACACTAAATAACTTTCTTATTTCAAGCATGGAATTGTTTTATTGATTGAAGGTATTTCATAAAATAAGGATAAACTGGTATATCATACGAGATAAATACTAGTAAAAACACAATAATCCTTTGTACTTCATTCCACTTTATTTAATATGTCAGGACCGGTTTCGCTCATTACGAGCATCGTCAACTGATAAGAAATATAATTTAACAGTGCTATTTATACAAAAATGAACAGTTATCAACAACAATTGGCATTGAAAAGAAAATACCAATTACATTAAAAGTGATTCTAAAATAGCACAAAATTAAAATGTTTAACACATCTAACATATAATTAAAAAGTCATCTCAGATTGAATGAAGTACAAAGGATTATTGTGTTTTTATTAATATAATGCCTTTCCACCAAGTATTGACAGTGAACACCCTAAACGAGATAAATACGTTGAGAATTTTAAACTTTTACTAACACCAAACCGTGCAGACTAGTGTTAGCCATTGTTCAATCAAACGAACTTTTCGGACGCAATCAAAAATATATCGGGTTATATTTTGTATAAAATGTATTTATTGTCTTAACGTAAACTAATAAATGAACACTATTATACCATTTCGGTCACCTGTGTTGCTGATAAATTATCAATTTGTGAATAAAAAAGTCTACTTATGTATCACTCTTCTCTAATTTGACAAACTCATATCTCTCTTGTGTGTTATTCTATAGAATGTAATTCTACGGCTGTTATGATTACAGTATTATATCTGCTCTTTTCATACAGTCAAAGTTCTAATCTTGTCATGTTTTGATTCAGATAATATAGTCTACATAAAAAATTGTAACTGTTTATAATCAAAGAAACTCACTAAGCCTTCCGAGTTTTAATCCTAATTAAATATACATACTTAAGTAAACCTTATTATGCTTTAGGATAAACAATAATATTTAATACATTTTTTTATAATAAGGAGCATTTCATTGTTGGTTAATAAAATGGTATACTTTTTGTACTAACACTCTACATTATCTATCGAAATAAGGACCAAAAGCATTATCAACTGATGAAAATTTGTACACTGTTTGTAAGAAACTTTTTATTCAATTTAAATAATAAATACGATATGTGTAGAATTAAAATATCTTGAATTACTAATCAAACCGCGTGTTAAAAAATCTCCCCATTCAAGGTAACATCTAAGAATATAAAGCATTTTTTGTAGTAGCGAACGCTCAAATGTTGTTAGAAGTAATTTGGATATATGTAGAATTTTCAGGTAGTGACAATGGATACAAGACTATGTATTTGTAAAAATAATAACAAGGTATTTAAATAATCCAGCTTTGTATAAATGACTCTGGATCGATATTTTTATCAATTGACAACGCTTGTGATGAGCCTATGAAACCGGTTTTGATATTTAATACAAATATTTTTCTTTTTTACTGAGAATTGACAGTAAACACATTAAAAAGCTCACTTTTAGGGTGTTCACTGTCAATACTTGGTGGAAAGGCATTATATTAGTAAAAACACAATAATCCTTTGTACTTCATTCCACTATAATTAATATGTCAGGACCGGTTTTGCTCATTACGAGCATCGTCAACTGATAAGAAATATAATTTAACAATGCTATTTATACAAAAATGAACAGCTAGAAACAACAATTGGCATTGAAAAGAAAATACCAATTACATTAAAAGTGATTCTAAAATAGCACAAAATTAAAATGCTTAACACATCTAACATATAATTAAAAAGTCATCTCAGATTAATAAATTTAGAATGGGGATTGAAAGTAATTACAAACATAATTAAAATTTGGGAATTCTTCGACAAAGTGATACAATGAAAATAATGACATTAATAATGACATTAATAGAGTGAATAGGCTTAATGATAGTTTCATATTTCTTATCAGTTGACGATGCTCGTAATGAGCGAAACCGGTCCTGACATATTAAATAAAGTGGAATGAAGTACAAAGGATTATTGTGTTTTTACTAACATTAAAAAGCTAGTGAATCTTTGAGGCTAAATGTTTTATGTAAAATAAAATTATTCAAGGAATTCAAAAATTAACCAGATTAATTCTTCGGGTGAGATATACTTAGTAAATAACTATTATCGACAAAGTGACAAGCAAACACCCTTCGTTCTGGTGTCAATTTATACAGGCGTAGGTAGACTCGCCGCAGCGTGGGCTGGCAAGGTGAAGTGTCTGAGATAATGTCTCAATTTGTTATCATTGACTGGCCGGTAAAGTAAAATGTGTCCCGTTTATCACTCATTAGTTAAGGCTGGCTCTAAATAAAGACGTTTCTAACCAATACTAGGGCTACCATTAACTTAAGTTTCCATACAATTTTCCGTATAGACCGGTCATAAAATATAGGACCTGTGCAGCTCTGTACCGGGCCAAGAATATGTGGAGTATTTTTTTGCCATGAAACTGCGGCTGCATACGCATTTGGCAATGCGCATACGCATGCAACGGTTAGAGGTGGATAGTCAACAACCAACTTGTAAACTTTCGTTTAAAAATTGTCTAAAATTGATACTTAATTAGGACATGGCTGATAAGTATCAGAAGTTTTAAAAACAACGAAAAAACATGCAAAAAAACTTTAAATTAATAGTGATTTTTTTATATATAATTAAATTTTTCCTACTTTACGTTTGCGAGTCATAGCACACTAAAATCACTAACACAGCATAGTTGTATACTGTATGTACTGATGCCTCAAGAAGGTTTGAAAATAGACACACATTAATACATGATTTAATCTTTTGCTTGTTCCTTTTTTTATTATTCCATATCCGCTCCCTATACGGAGCATGTGGTCACCACGAAGTTCCTTCATGACTCTCTATCCCCAGCCAGTCTCCTTGCTTCCTCCAAGGTCATCCCAGCGTCCTGCAACTCCGCCGAGTACATCCTTGTGGATGGTCATCAGTGGCCTTCCACGACGCCGGTATCCATCCGGTTGGAAGAAGAGACAGGCTGGGTTCAGGCTCTCTTGAAGCATCCTTAACACGTGTCCAATTCAAGTCCACCCCCGCTTCTTTATTTTGGACGTAATAAGAGGCTGGTTAGTCTGCTCTCTAATCTCCGTATTCCTGACAAAGTCAGACCATTTCACTCCTAGCATTCGCCGCAGGCATCTGTTTTCGAAACACAGTATACGGTTACTCTGCGCTTTCGTAATGTACCATGATTCGCAACCGTAAAGCAGCACTTTCAAGATACGTTGAACAGGAGGCTCTTGGTTCTGACCGAGTATAGCCGTGAGTCCTAGACTTTCCGCATTGAGTTACCTAAACAATATTTGGCACGTTTGACCTCAGACATTCTACAAATAATAGAATAATAATTAAAATATTCTTTTTTTAATATTGGAAATATTCTGTGTCCTGGGTTTTCTATGTGCGGAAGAATCGATGTACGGAGTTTTCTTGTGCGTATAATTCGTGTTCAGAATCTGTTAACCGTGAAATGCATAACACATCTCGCACATTTCTAAAATGAAGACACCGTAATAAATATGCTAAGCGGGGAAACATTTCAAATAATATAAAATCCAACTAAATTTCCTTGCCGCCTAACATTATGGAAAACAAACATCCCTGGAGTGAAAATTTATTGGTTACCCTACTGGACTCTAGATTTTTAGGTGTATTAGAGGACCTATTATGTAAATCAGAGGCTTCTTTTTATCACTTAAGGTGATTCTGTAAACGAGAGAACATTTCAACCTTTTTTCTGGTTTTGCATACTAACTTGCCCGTATACAATGCAGTGTAATTTACTTAATTAAACCACTTTTTGAGACAACGTATACATTTTTTATTTAAAAAAATGATATGTATTTATTTTTAATTTCAGTGATTCTAAACCTTTTTGGCGAAGAGTACAATCGTCATAGTATTTAGTTCGCTAATCACGTTGTTAGCTATTTCGCTTCCTTCCACTCTCGGATATGATGGTGGCGTGAATACTTGCGGAAAATTATAATTAAGCCAATTAAATCGTAGGTACAATTGAATTTTTTATCTGAATAGAGTTTTAATATGAAAATTGAATCGTTCAATGATTTGTTATCTTGCTCACAATCCGAGTTTCATCTTTCGGCATCTTAATGCATTCAAAAAAGACTCAAATTTGAATTTTAAAAAAATATTCCACAACTCGTACCAAAGTTTAAATCTGAATTGAAAAGATAAAGATACAATTATCTCGGTAGACGCTGTTATAATTCTGCTTTAAATATTTCATTTATGAACATTTAAAAAATATGAAATTGTGATTGCCAATAAATTCATGACATGTTTCCAAAAATATCTTTAACAACGCTAAATGAAACGTCAAGAAATTTTTAAGAATGAGTCTTCATAACTCAAATATAAAAGTGAATAAAAAAGTAATTCGTCTCACAATTATAATAACCACTAAGGGAAAAGATTTTTAGCTATTTATTATTTTGTAGAACTATTGTAATGTGTTGTGTTGTATTGAGGCTTTTTACTTTTTGCAGTTTTAATATTTACTCTGGTGAGAATTTAATAATTGAACATAAAAAAATAGAATGTTTAAATTTTCGCATTACATTGACATCTGTCGACGTTTAAAGAAACGTACAATAATAACTGATTGAATAAAAATACCAACGTAACTTTTTGATGCGATTTAAAACAAACTTTTTTATTTTTATTCATAAATCAACGACTCTGACAAATCTTATTTATAGGTCATACACACCACCCTGTCACGACGACAATTGCGATGATTTTCCTTAACCGCCGAAACAACTCCCTTTTTACCCCCCTCTTCTTCTTGACAAAACATCCCTTCCACCCCCTTTCAATGGCCCTTGATTGCACAATACATTTGTGATTACACAATGCGATGGTGCAATAAAAATAATTCCCAGATTTATTCCTATAGGGATAACTCTTTGCAAGCCAGTTGTATAGTTTAATAAACTCTCCCTTTCGGGCCCGTATATTAATTTTAATTTAAATATGAATAATTAATACGTCAGTATTACAAGATTATATTTTTAATATCTCAACGATGATAAATTATTAATATTAGTATTGTTTTGGCAAGTTGTGAATAATTCGGTATTATTAAAAATAATACAATCTTTAGTACTGGTGAAAAAATTTAAATATCACGATATGTTTTGTTAACTAAAATTAAGTTTATAAAGCGGCTTAAAAATGTTTTCTTCACAGTTATTCTTAACATAAATACCATCGTGTTAATTGATAAAAAAATCCTTCTAATTGACACTCCTTTGGTTAATTTGATTATTTGTAAGTAAACAACAAAATAAAGAGTAGAATTAGATTTTTCAAATGTTTTACTAGACAGAATAACATGTTTTTAAATCGACAAAATACAACTTCAGTAAATTGATAACATCGCATGTTTTAGTGTTAATCATAAAAAATATTTATGTTTGCGTATAACATGGTATAATAAATTGAAAATAAACGTATACATATTTTATCAATAAATAATGAAGGTGGAATTTTATACAACGTGCGTGAAGAAAGAAAAGACACATTAATTTCATTAATTATGTCATAGTAACGGAAAATGGATATTAATTTTAAAGTGAGATTTAGAACTCACCATTATTTCATTATAAAACGGTACAATTATCAAACGAATGCTAAACGTTGCTAATGCGACAAGCATTAAACCTAAGAGGGTTGTTTCTACAGGCCTACTTTTTCACACGAATTTTTGATTTAAGGTGATCGATTGCTGAGTTAATGAGCATTCAATTTTAAGGATATACTTTAATTTAATGAAACAACTAAATTTAGGCTGTGAAAAAGATATTTTTTAAAGCTCGTAGTATTTAATATCAAACTACTTATTGATATTTATTGTAAGTTGTTCACAGCCAGTGGAAAAGAGTTAATACATTTGAGAAGCAAAAATTCAAAAAGTGATTGGTCACAATTTTTGAAAAATGCCGTTTTATATCAGTTATAATAGTCCATAATAAAATGTATAAATGGAAACCACAATTAGTTTTAAAAAAAAGTTGTTTTCATACAAAAATTAAATCATAAAGTTGACACATTCAAGCAAACCGTGACTTCTCCAACACTCAAATCATCATTTTCAAAACTGTATACATATGTGTGACAAATCATCTTTTGAATGTTCTCTTCTCATTTATAGGGGAAAGTTGTATAATGTATAAATAAAACACTTTTTTACTAATTCCACATTTTGTATTATATATCAGATCCAATTTCGTATAAAAACGCTGATTCTTTTTATCAGTCATTAGTTGATAACGCTCGCGATAAACGAACTGTCCCAGATATAAAATAAATAATGAAACATAATTATGTAAAGTATTTTATTTTTAAGTATGGATATTGATTTATTCCTGCGATTAGGCAATCATAATAGAGCTTTATCATATCTGTTACCGGTATCAACATATTTGTACCATATTGGTATCCCTTATTGACGTAAACTCTACCGCTAAACTGTAAAATAAATACTATAAATGTAGTGTTCACTAGTAAGAGTATCGAATATAATATTATATACTGCGGCATCCAATGGGTTAAGCTTGAATATAATGTCCCATTAAATACGCCATAAGCCGCTGTACATTGCGTAGTGTATGTTTATACGATAAGTATGGGTATAATGTAATTTATTGGAATGTTTTATCGCTTTTAAACATATGATGAATGATGAATGTGTGAATGAAAAGAGATTTGTTTGATGGATCACCCATTCTTGCAATCGCAGTAATTGTCAATTGACATGTGATACGTTGAGATATTTTATCGCGAGCTTCCAACTGAAAAATCAATTATTGAGATCAAACAAACTCCAGTGAATGTAGATTCGAAGTAATCGCGAATAAAATTTGATTGAAATAATACGTGTATGATTTTTCGACTATGTATTTTTTTTACGTGTACATTATTTTACTTAGCCTTTATCCTAGTGGTCATTATCGTTGGTTTGGAAGGAATTTCGTTAAAATATGCTTCACTAATGAATGCCAATAGTCTATATCCTCTGCATTGGGAGCGGACATGATTTAAAATAAATATAGTTTAAGGACACAGTGCTTTAGTCGTTAAAGTTTCATTTTTTTAATACCATACGAATTTATTAATATGTACCGTTATTTCGGTATTTCAATACTAATTAAATACTATTAATACTTTTAGTACCGATATTTCAAAATAGTTTAAAATAAACCCAAATAGATATTGTGTAATAATACCGGAAGATTAAATAAAAATAATATATATCAACTGAGGATGCATCTGAAAGAGGCGAAACAAGTGTCACAGTTTGTAGCACAATAATTGGAATTTTATACAATATTTTTTAATTTTATATTAAAATGATTTTCCAAAAAGTTGCATCGAAAGTAATATATACCGTCATTAAAAAATATCTCATAATCATAGAATGGTTAACTTCATAAATTTATTACGGTTTCTTAAAATAACATTGAATTATTGAAAAGTTCAATTCAATCAATTTGTATTAAAACATGTGACGGTTTCTCAAGAACATTAAACTTTTTTTTTTTAAGTTTTCTATTAGACAGTCGATGTCTATATAATGTAATGAATATTTTTTTAAATGTTTTAATCAAGACATGAATTAAATTATTTCATTTTGATAATTATCTACAAGACTTAACTTAAAAAATATAATTTAATTTATAATTTGCTTCATTACGTATTCTAACAATGTATAATAAAAATTATTCTGAACGATGATCATTGAATTCATGCAAATAAAATGGAGGCGAAGAAATATTAATTCAAAAAACGTATTTGCTATCTGAATATTCATAAGGGACTTAAATATCACATTTGCAGGTTCATTAACGCTGTATTATGTTTTTTTCGCCGAGGCACAGTTCTCGAGAAACATTTTTTTTTTAATAAAAATTCCATGAATATTTTGAAAATTACCGTTCAAAAGAAAATCAGTTAGCCTTTCATGTTTTTGGCAGTAGAATTTTTATAGTCAAGGTTTTTTCATTTTGTCGTCTTACTTGTAAAATAAAAATATTTTACATCTAAATTAAAAAATATATTGTTTTAAAACAATCTTATACTAGTAAAATAAATGATTCTCTGCCTAAATGACTATCTACAAAGCATTTCCTTATATAACATTAATAGAATAGCTCGGAGCGTAAATTTTAAAATTAACTTAAATACTGCCATTCAGTTAATAGATTTTCATAAATTTTACTACTTACGCTTTGGCTTTTTACTTTTTAGTATTTGAGATAGAACGAGCAATTATTTTAATTACGATACATAGAAATTTATCAAGTCAAAATGTGAGTATAGACTGCTTGAAAAAATATACGAATACCTGAACAAACGTGGCTCGTAAAACTTACATAGCTTTTATTTTGACTGTATGCTTAATTCGTATGGTGGGAAAGTTGTTATTTCATCAATCGGCAAAAAAAAATCTGACGTATAATAATAATATAAAATGGCTTCGCTGAAAATTAAATTATTTATTATTATTTTGGTGATATACAAATGTATCGTAAACAATAACTAGCTTTATTTAAATGACTGTAAGTGTATAGCGTATACTTTCAAATCGACCAAAAGTTGCTCACAAATTTTGTAGCGCTAACTTACGTTTGTACTAACACGTAAAGCCTTACTACAGCGTTCAAAAAAAACTAACTAGATTGCTAATAATGCTTCGTTGGATATTCGATAATTCGGTGTAAATTTTGTTTTAAAAATATTAAATTTGAATAGATAAATGTCTTACTGTTGTAGTAAATAACAAATTATTGAAAACAAACAGCTAGTTGGACAATACTGGTGATTTTCAGTTTTGAACTTATTTGAAACTTCCCTCTCCAAACACAAGTAAATATTATGGTACTAAAACTATGATTGTGTGAATCTTGTCACTCCTTGTAAGTTCGCACTTGTCTAAATTTTAAATGAAATAATTGTGCAGCCTATGAACGTAGAGTTAATTATAGCCAGAAGTTTTGCGGCCTACTTAACTACAAAAATATTTTTTTAATTTGTTTACAAAATTGTGTTCACTTAATTTTTAATTAAGGACTATTTAATTCGGCCTTCCACCGTGAAAATGTTTTCCACTCTTTGAAGTAAGCCGCAATAAATACATCATGCTAGTGTTATTTTTTTTTGATATAGTTTAAAGACTGCTGTTGAAATACTTATAATAGTGACATTCATTAAAACACTGTGTAAATAGCGAGTCCACTAAGAAGAGTACATAATCAAACAGAATTGGAAGGGCGTCAATCGTTGTAGTCTGCAGCCACAAAACGAGAAGTCTTCGGCAAAGTTATCAAGGCAGCATAATTATTCCCAGTTAGGGGATAGATTAGGAACATTTATCTGTGCTTTCTCCTTCGTCTTTATGTGCCCCCGGGGATGTGTTTGCACGCCCTTTTTGCGAACAGTTCAAGGGTGTCCAAAATCACTTGCAAAATAAGTTGTAATTAATTGTTACAAACACGTAAATATATTGTAAATAAAACAACTGTTATTGGAAAAAAACTGATAAGCTTTACCATAAAATGTCTTACATGTACAACGAAATTTCTACAAAAAATGACGACTAAAATTATTAATAAATGTGAAACTAGCAACAAGATACAAACTTCAAAGCATTCCTAAATACCTACATTTAAATAAAAATATATTTGTAGTCATATTATTATAAATAAGTAATAACAAGAGTTTTTTTCACACTTAAGCTGGAGATATCTGCTTTAAGCTAATCAATCAAATTAAGAAATGATTAAATGAATAAATTTTGTAATAAAAAGCTACATAATACGTTTTTAAATGTGTATTAATTGTATAACCATGTATTAGATATACAGACAAAAAAATACAACATTTAATAGATAAATATAACGAGGAATTCAAAGCAGTTTTATTGAATAATTCAAAAGTTAATAAGTTATAAATATCAACGTATTAGATATTGTTCATGGTTATTTCGGCTTAGCGCTATCGCCATAGCTATGGTATTATAATAGTTATACGGCTTAAACTAATAATTGAGTCATAATTATCTAAACAATAATGGCATCCCCAATTACACAATGAAGAAGACCATAATACATTGCATATTAAAATACTCAAAATATTTCTAACTTACACTACCCGCATGCGCTTGCTGATTGCATAAAAACTTAGTCCCTTTATTTAGCTCTACATATCGTCCTAGTATTTTAGTAAATAACAATGGCTTATATTTACAAATTTACCAATTTAAAATCGATTGTAGAAAGGCCAAAGGATGTAGCCCTCAGTGTTTTGTAAAAAACAGTGTTTAATCAATATTCACAGTGTATACAACTTAATACACGTTCTATCAAAAGAATGAATGTGGAAATGCCGAATTAGAGTCTACTAAATTAAGTTTTTAAGTCATAAGGGAAATTGCGGCCAGGAACATAGACTTACAAAAAGGTTATCTTATAATATTTGATAAATGTATACAAGATTAAGTCAATAAGACATCAGTTTACTATTCTTCGTGCACTTTAAGATAGTGTATATTTTACCTTAAGCTCAAAATCATCAAATAATGCTTTTTGTCACTCCTGTAAAAAAATGTATGTGTGGTTTACTGTTTACTTTTTCTTTCCACATTTGAACTGTTATTATTGCCCTAAAGTAACCAAATAATCAGCCGAAAATATTGTATCGTATTTTCTCACCCTTGTTTGATACGTGAGGGAGAGGGCATACCTATATAAAGAGGGGTACAACTGTCATTGTTTGAATGGTTCCGGTGCAATTTATGTCCCTTGCAGTAGCTCGCGATAGCCAAAGATGGGACTTGCAGCGTACGTAATATAAAGGGAACGGAATGGTCACCGGAAATTATGGCGCTAGATATCGTTTATAGCAGTGTTTCCCAACCAGTGGTCCGTGAACCAGTACCGTCATTTTTGGCCCGCAAAAAGTTGTAGCACAATTTTTAAAAAATATGCCGAAATCGAATTGCCATGTAAAGTGTTTCTACGACAACTCCTTGATACTGATTTACTATACTTCTCTTTTTTTCAAATTGAGTATTAATAGAAGGATAAGGCCAGTATAAGACTAGTAGTTAGCTAATCGCTCTCTCTACCCTCTCGTTAGTATATGACAGATGAGATAGTGTAATTAAAGAAATAACATATACTCATGCCTTCGAACAAAACTTTATTAATCGATTGAAAAAACATTTTTTTAAGCGTCCGTACTGGGATTCAAGCCTGTGACTTCCGTAGCTAAAGCTAACGACGTTGATCTCTTGACTATATAATAAAAAATATATTTTTTAAAATAATATGTCTAGTTATCACATAAATTTTAAAAAAATTCACATCGTATTTTTGTTCCGAAAAGAAATAATAACCTGGCGGTGTGCCTATATGCTTGCTTATTTGAATTTACAATACAATTCTCATGTAATAAGATTATATAATACAATATGATAGAATTAGATTATACCAATAAGTACAGTACCATTTGATCAAGCATTTTTGTTCCATGAAATATTTCTCCTATTTTCACCAGTCCATAGTCTGTAGTCCGTAATCCATGCCCATGATGCAATCGTAAATAGTTGAGCCATTAAATCATTTAATATTTCACTAAATATTGAGAATAATCACCATTCTTGAGAATGTGAATCTAAATGTTCCTGATTATTTTTTGAGAAATCGTGGACATGAATTGTTTGTTCTCCCAAGGTGTAGAAACAACCTGCCAATGGGGATGCCACTGGGGAGAGCTTTAACGGTGTTCAAAAATATTGCTTCGGATGTCGACATATTTCACGTAGACGTGGGTGAGTTCCGACGAATACTGTTTTTTATGTATTAAAGTAGAGTTTGTCGGAGCTTACTCAGTTGACTTTCTTGCCATTTTTTATTCTACTGATTTTAATATTAAATTGTACTATTTTTTTCTCCATTGTAAAAGTTTTAAATTTATAATTTGTCAACCTTGTGCAATGTTAATTAATTAAATAAATAAATAAATATTGTCAATAAGTATTGATCATTTTAGGTATTCTAGCATATATACATTTTTAAAATTATTTTTTAGCTTCTAACTTAGGTTTAAATATTGTCAATAAACAGTGAAACTGAGATGCCATCATGGCAGGGAACGTGTTTTTTTAGGATGGCATGTTACGGGTTAAAAGGTTTGAAAGCACTGTTTTGTAACGTATAGATTTAAGGTACCGGCTTCTCACGTACATAACTACACCTAACAAGCTTTGTTGTGGGGAAATATCGCATGACGTTAGGGAAATATCATAGGAATAGACAATAGCGCATCCATGACGATGAAATAATTCATACATGATAGTCAAGTTCAAAATGGTGGTCATAATTCTTCTCCTCATCTTGATACCGTAGGAGGTTGGCGTCCGAATTAAAATGTATGTTTTAATCCTGGGCTTACCGTCCAAGAACCTAACTGCCTTTGGACCAAAAGCAATTACGGATGTCGTGTAATCAAAATAAAAATAGTTAATTGATCGAATTAGCACTTTCTTGGTAGGACTCAATTGTAATTAGGTTAAATAACATCAACGTATTATAGTTTTCAAATATTATTTAACATTTGGTCGATAGCTATTTCAGTGTATGCTCTCATCAGAACTACATGTTTAAAATTATATTATCTTAACTATATAATATACTGGCTTATACGAGATAAACACTATTATACTCAAATTTGAATCGTTCAAATTATGTACACTTCCACAGATTTTGTCACTAACGACCCGGGTTTCGCCTTTCGGCATCTTCATGTGTTCAAGTGCACGGATGAACTTGAACTGACGCTTAATAAATGAGTGTTTCATGTTTATATAACAAATAAATGTATCACTGAGTCTAAAGCCATTGCTGTCGAAAAGAATAAGCTCATGGGAATGCCCAAAGATTTGAGTAGTGAGTGGTTTTAAGAATTATATTTGTTTGTCGGAAAAGGTTTTATGATATTATTTACATAGGGTATAGAAGTGGAGATCCCGGTAGGTTTAATATTTCATTTAAAATCGGAAGGCTATGCAGCTGTGCCTTATTGATTTCTAAAATTTCCTGAAAAAAGAGCTTATGACTGTCCGTATTTGGGTGTAACATTTGTATCCCTTGTTTCTGATTGAACACGTGTCCTTCCGAAAATAAAGTGATTAGCAAAAGTAGACGTGTCCTTTTTCAGTCTAAAGGCTGTCATATGTTCTAATACTCTGATGTTAAAAGTCCTTTCTGTTTTGCCGATATAAAAGTTTGATGAAAAATGAGAAATTAAATTTGAAAAATTTCAAATTTAATATTGAAATTCCACCAAACACCTTCAGTCGAAATCTTAAATTATACTATTATACTCTTCGCTTAAATAACTATCAACCATATGAAGGGCGTGGTATCAACATGTTTGATGTTTTTTGTAGATTAGTAAAGAATTCTAAATGCATTACTTTATACATCAAAAAATTGTAAAAAAAAAACACTAATAAAACCACTGCCAAAAATTACTAAGCTAACATTGTTAAGTAAAAAATATCACTATTCACTCACTGAACAAGTTTAGAATAGTTACTAAAAATAAAAACAATTGAACAAATGTTTAAGGATATAATTTATAACTTCAACTGAAAGTGCTTGGGTACAAATTTAATGTCAAGTTTGAATTATTTTTATTCTGTACACTGTCAGTTCAAGTGCATACGTGCACTTGATAAAACCAGAAGATGCCGAAAGGCAAAACCCGGGTCGTTATCGACAGAATTGATAGAAGTGTACAGAACAAATATAATTCAAATGTTTAAGGTAAAAATATACTTTACAACATTACAAACATTTACGCCAAAATTGCTACAGACAAATCTTGATACGAGTCTATTTAACTGGGAATCATTTATCGATTAAATGTTCACATGGTTAAAAAACCAGAGCACATTTTTTTAACTGAGTCTTGTTAAAAAAGTTTATTGGTATTCCATGTCAAGGCACTTGCATACATTTATGGCAAGACTTTCTTAACAATTTTGATTGTACAACGGCTGCATTTTTAAGTAGAGAGCTTTCAAAGTTGTGATACGGTCGTATTAAATTGCTGCATTTTTCCGAAACATGTTACACTTAGCATTTGTATGTGAACATGTAACAGCTTAACCTCAAACTGTGAACTTATAATTTCTTATAATATGTTTTTATATATTTTAGTAGACATTTGAAAATACTTTATAATATAAAATATTTGCATATTTTGTAAATCGGAGTCAGACCATTTTTAAATGCTGGGGTTGATTGCAAAGCTCTGGAAATAACTTATAGTTAACTAAATGCGTTATATGCGTTTCGTTTGTATGGTAGGATAGAATGTGAGTAAGACAAAATGATAGTTCGTTTTAAAAACCCGAGGGGATGCATTGCCTCAAACGTTAGACGCGCGATTAGACAATTATTTGCTTCAGAGTATCCTAGTTGTTCTGCATTCAAAATAATCTTACATATTACTCTTATTACAAGAAATACATAATATTATAAGCAATCATTTGTTTCATTTTGAAAATTTAATTTTACTCATGGTCGTCAAATAATTTTATTTTGACAAAGAGGACAATTAATTTCAGTAAGGTTAAGAAAGGCCTTTGTATACATTTACAAAACTAATATTAACTTTTCCGGTTCTAAGCTCAAGAAATGCGACCCCAATACCCACATTTTCTTAAATATCTATTTTAATATGGGTGATACAATGTTTATAATTAAGGTATTCTTATATCATAGTTTTTTGGACTTTTTGTAGTTTATATAAATACGCGATAACGCGATAACGAGATAAGCGCCCGCTTATCAGCGATCGTTGGTAAGATAACTGGGCCGAACGCCTCAGTTGCAAATTCATATTTGTACTGGAATGACGTCTTTTTACGCGCAAATTAAAATATGATTATTTATTAAAAAAAACACGGATTTTTTTTTAAAAAATGTATGAGGAATGATGCAGAGAGATATTTTAAAGCCCTTAGACTATTTTTTTTTTGAAATTCATAAGAATAAGGCCAATAATGAGGAAACCACTGGGGTCCGTAAACGACCCCCATCGGCAGAAAAGTATTTTTCTGGTCTCCGAGCCGCGAGAGTTAACTTGAATATAATGCTCATATTGTTCGATATAGATGTGTTTATTTTTGTATGTCAACAAAACGTTTTAACATCGCTATTACAATGCAGTTCACATTTCACAGTGATAAAATTCCGTCCTTGTTTAAATTCATTGAATCAGAAACCACTGCGATAAAATTGGACACACGTTCGTTCTCAAGTATTCATCACTGAGCATTGCGAATTAATTCGAAGCATGGAAATATGTCATCGTTCACAAGTAATAATTACCCAGTAAATTAAGCTTTTATTAATTACTTCTGGGTAAAAATTAATAACGTGGAAAACGATGTTAACTTATTGTCAAGAACATTTATACTTTTTTTTTGGGAATGCTTCCAAGCATCTATTTTTATACTGTCATTTTTTTTATCTTTCAATTCCGAGTCAGTTAAAAGCTTCACCGAGTAGGAACTTCTGTTGAATGGTCATCAGAGGCCTTCTAGGATGAAGACATCTATTCAACTGGAATATGTATGACAGTAGAATCAAGTTTTATAAGATACATTTGCAGTACGTCATGTAATAGATTTCTAATAGAGACTGTTTTGGTTTCAATCGAAATATTTATTGTATGTTAGAGTATTTTGTATCAAGAAAGTGCTTAAATTCCAGTAAAGATTTTTTACAATCCATAATTGATTTAAATACAGTCTCACTAGATTGAATTTTAAAAAAAACGTAACAAAGAGCCACTCTTCAATATTATAGACGGGATTTTAATATATAATTGAAGAAATAATAATAACCTAATTTATATAAAAATAAAATTTAATCATTTAAAATGCTATTATAAGTTCCATCATTAAAAAAATTCGCCATATTGGTTCAATTCAAATGATTTCAGCATGTGCTTATTATAAATGGTATATTAAAAAAGCCCTCATTAAAATACGAATCGAACAGGATGTAACTAATAATCTCATTTATTTTCGAAGACTTTTTACAAAGTACTTTTTAAAAAGGTTTTTGTTTAAAGTTTCTGGAGAGACAGCGCTATCTGTCAATCGTTGAAGGAATCGGGATTCAGGATTCAGGTACCGCCTGATGGATTACTTTTATGGGAAAGACAACTTTTATCCGAACATGGACAGGCGGCAGGTCGAGGACATAAAATTCCCTTTGACCGTAAGCTTTTATTCCCAGATCCCAAAAAAGCTTCAAATGGAAACACGCTGTTTGACTAACAATAGTTTTGATGTTTGAAGGCATTGAAAATTTAAGTGAATTATTTTTGATACACTGCATTCTAAGGCGTTTATATGAGATTTGTAAATGTCACTTTACTATAAGTGAAACACACTTCAGTTATGTTACTTACTTCGTATGTATTTTTGTTTTTTTTTTAATCCATGTCTACTCCCAATGTTGAGTATATGTCCTCTTTATGAAGGTATCTAAACAAAGGTTTTTTTATGAGAATTTCTTGTTTCTCAGTTGATCAATCTTATTTTTTCAAAGAGAAAATATAAGGATAGGACTAGTGGTTAGCTAATCACTCTCGCTTCACCCGTTTTTTAGAATTGGATGAGTGGGAGGTAATTCAAGACATCGCATACAGACTTTGGACAGAAATCCATAAATCAATTTATAAAAACTATTCATACAGGGATTCATACCCGTCATCTCCGTAACCAACGCCAACAACGTTGACCACTTGACCACGTAGCCGTCTAACGTATACATAATATTATTTTATAATAAAACATGAGCTTTATTTTATATAATATATTACATAGTATACACATTTACAAACATTGGTGCCGGGACAATATTTTTAAAAAGAGATTAGTTAATTACCCTTTTAGTCGACGGGTTTTCGCTTATTCGAAAAGCATCTTTAAATTGCTTTAACATAACTTTAAATAGTCTAATCGAATATAATGATCTTAACGCAATAAATTCGAAATTGTAGCTATCCAACGTGTATAAATTTACTACTAATAATAATATTTTTTAGTTGCTAACCATTATCAGTGCAGATGAGTGAATTAGATCCCTCATCCCTTGTGTGCTATTAATTTCTTCAGGGGCGGACGTGCCTGGCATCAATATCAATTATCAAATCGATGCTTAAGAACTTTTTAAGATAACGTTGTTAATAGGTTTCATGCTTTCTAATTACTTTTAAAAGTTAATTAAGAGGTGATCAAATCAATGTAAGCCATTACAAAATAAACAATTTCTGATATTTATTAAATATTCTCAAAAAGTATTTGATTTTAATTTAAATCGAAGATTATGGCCAGCAGAAATTTTTGCTCGACAATACTTATTTACGATTAATTCGAGAATGGATATCGACTGTGAAAAGGAAAAAAGACATAACCCAAAGGTTTTTTTTTTAAATCACAATGTATCAAACTTGATACACGTTCTATCAATAGAATGCAAGCGGCAAATGCCGAATTAGTCTCTAAATTTAGCTTTTAAGTTTGAAAAAGATGACCTTTTAAAATATTAAAACCATGAAAAAAGACTGAAAAAAAGGTTTTTCATAGACAATTTATTTGATTAATATTATATTATGTCAATTAAATACCAGTTTAGAAGTCTCCGTGCGCTTCAATGTTGTGTATAATTCATAATTTGCATATGGCCCAAAATCATCAAAATATGTTTTTTGCGCCTCCTGTAAAATTTGATATGTGTGGGCTACGTCCTTTTTCCTTTCCACAGTTGATATACAAACTTAGGAGCCGAAAAAATGCCACACTTTGATCTCTATAGATACGTTAATATTTCTTTTCAAATATACTCATTTAAGATTACGAAATTATCAAAAATTCCGAAAAAGTTTTCAGCAAAGTTATCTCGAAACTACAAACAATTTTATTGATATTCCATAACAAAACTTTTTAGTGTTTATTATATTATTATATGCCGTAAAATTCTACTTATCCGTATCGAATTCTGGTATCCATAATGTTTTTGTTTAAAGTCTAACTAATGCAAAGTTTCGCCCTGAAACCAAAATTCCATTTAACACTTCCTTCCAAACTATTCCTAGGGGCACAATCCTTTTAGAAATATGCTTTCCACTCTCGTAGTCCGATGAAGTATTTTTGGTATTTTATTGAATAAGAACGTTTTCAAGATAGTTCATGTATGAATACTTAACGATAAACATATTGTTAACATTACGAGCCATATAATATTGTGAAACTGTCCTCTTTCTTTCGATTTTTATCAAAGGTTGGAATTGATTTATTGTTCTTAATATTGCACCAGTAATTTAAGATAAAAATTAGCTTTTGAAGTATATAATAATAATTCTTTTACCGATTACGTATCCCGTCATGGTCACTTTGCAAGAGAGCAAAAAAATGTTTTTTTTCTGCTTATGTTTTTAACATTTTATTTATATATTTAATTAATCATAAAAAGACAATAAACTTCAAATGTTGGCTAGTGGCTAGTGATAAAAATAGACATAAATCCATCCCTCCAGGGCAGTGTCTGCCAAACTTTTTTCCTTTACGGCACACTGATGAATGGAACTAGTACCGCGGCACACCAAGATGCCGCAGATTATCTCCAAAACTCCTTTTTTTTTTTAGCTCACAGCTTTTAGGCATTATTTAAAATTAATATTTTTAACGCTTCTTCCACCGCGGCACACCTCAGACTTGTTGTGGCACGCAGTTTGGCAGACACTGCTCCAGGGGAACAAAAAATTAAATTCAAAATTGTAGTAATTTTCATAAATAAAACACGAACATCCGTAGTTTGATCCTGTTAAAGAATTTTTACTGTCAATTCTTGTTGGAAAGGCATTAAAAAAAATGTTTTTTTTATAAAGGTCATGACAGGTTACCCTCATAACGAACATTATAAACTAGCAACCTGATCACCAGTCGTGATGATTATAGCGAATAGGAAATAAGTACATTTATTTTAATTTTGAATAAGTTGGTTTTGTATTATTATATTTCCTATGCGAAGTTGTTTTATTAGATCTTAAGTAATTAAAACGTATCTTAAACAATACAAAAATGTCATGTCGTTGTATTGAAATGTATTGGACTCAATCAATGTCATAAATATTCGTGATAATACTGGTTATACTTAATAAATACTGGTGATAAATACTGGTGACACTTCTGCCCATCATCGGAAATACCGATCGACTTCACAGTTTAGAGTCGTAGAATTTTACGAAAACACAAATACGCTATGGTAATTATAGCGAGTTTATAATCGCTGCATCATGTCCTGTGATACATTATATCGTTAAGCTGTAATATATTTTTTGTGATTTATTTTTTGTTACAATATCAATTACTCATGTATCTATTTTTTTGTTTGTTTCAGGTATGGTATATCTCCAAAGTTTATTTGAGCACGAAAACATTTCGTTATTTAATCAATCAGCATCCTGAACGAGGTCTGGTAAGCAAAAAAAATAAATAAAAGAAACAGATACAACTACTCTCATTATGGTAACCTATTTTCTTTTACGAAGTAGAGAAAAATTATTACATCTTTGAAAATATACTCGATTCATTGTAATAAATAAATAAATAAATTAAGGCATACAATTTGTAAACTTTACTCACAAGCTGTGTAATATGTAATTGAATTGCATTCATTGTAGTAGATTATTCCTATTGAAAATCAAAGGTTTATAAAATTTGCGATGCTGTTAAAACCATATTTAAAAGTTTTAAAGTTATATAGGTATATTACTTTATATTTAAATACTAAAGTAAAATTATTTAATATAATACTATAATTTGATATAAAAATGAACATGTACGAGTGGATGACAGGATAATTGTTGTATCCCTTCTAAGCTCGTTTAAATAGCTGATATATTTTAGGATTTTGACTAAAAATGCTTGATGGAATTTCAATATTAAATTTTAAAGATTCAAATTAAATGTGAAGCTGAGTTAATTTGAGATTAAACATAGTTCCGATGAAGGCATACGCCAAAATACCTATCAGCTGTTTTTAGGACTAATATATTTTGGTATATTTTTACCTTATTGAAAGCGTAGTTTAATTATTATTCATCTCTCTCTTTTTTGGAATACTTTGGTATTATGAGATTTATTAACGAGTTCGTTGGATCTATTAGTTGCCTTGTAATAACATATACATTTTTACTAGTTTGTCAAAGATTTGTGTTTTTTGTTTTTAAAATAACAAGTAATAGTGCATGATTTATGTTATTTGATATATTTATTCAAAGCTTTTTCTTCTTCGATGAAGCTACAATTTATTTCAACCCCTATATTTTTTTACCGATTGCCTACTGGACTACTTAATCAAGCTTAGATTATTAGAATCGTGCTTGTACCACCCTGTTCTAGCGTCACACTTGGGGCTTTTTTAATGACAACTCTCCTCTTGGACTTCTTTGGAGTACTTTTTTGAGCCAGATATAATAATTATTTTATTAAAATTGCTTTAATATAATTTTCTCTACCGTTATAATACTTTTGTTTTGATTTCACCCCAATCATGTAAAATCGTAAGATTCCACCAAATATATTCGTTGTATTTTGACTATCGTACAAAATTGATACCCAAAATTTAAAATCTACTGAAACACAATAGTTTATAAAATAACCCATGTTGAAAAAAATATGTTTATCGAAAAAAAAAGTACAAGTGATTGTCCGAGCTATAAATTGATTGATGTTAGTAAACAACTCAGTATAAAGTAAGCAAAGTAAAATACAGTAAACGTATTGTAAAGCATACACTAAACATCAAATAAGAATAAAATTTGTGTAACGTTTAAAAGAAAGAAAATAAATAAGCCCTAATTTTTGATGTTTAATCTTGGCATACAAACTTCATTGTGAAATAATTCCCCTCGCTTATTTAGTTAATTAATGGACTAGCACAAAAATAAAACAGTTAAAACTATCACAATTAGCTTTAACGATCATACCGTCAATCAATTAAATCACTATGTCGACAAACTTGCATAATTAAAGCGACGCCCTTGCCAAAATTTCCATCGTACATCAGTCTAACGGCTTAATCCGCGGCGCAGTAAAACGACGTCGGGACGCCCGCGAGACGAAATAATCCGACGGCGGCGCGTGGATCGACGCCAACTCCGCTTCCAGTACAGCGTGCAACTCGCCTGCATTTATAACTGGCTTAAAGTCGGCGAGTTGTGTAACATCTTCACTAATGCCTCACTGTCGAAACAACATGGCGCCTTCCATAAACTATGATAATAGTGTTACGTCGTACGTATTAATCAAGGTCTCCGTGAAATATGTATATTTAATATCAAAATTTAAATTTAAATTACGACGCTAAGACATATTTGTCTCATTTTATTTTAAAAAATAACGCTTATATATTAAGTACAAAAGCAAAGGTAACTTTTTATTGTAGTACTATACAAGATCAAGAACATTTCATAGATAAAAACAATAGAATGTTTCGTAAATCAATTTAGTATGATAGTCAAATAAAAGTGTAGATAATTGTATTTCGGTTTTATTTTTTTGTCAGTACAACGTGTAAAAAGGGTAGCAAGCGTGGGTGTATAAGCTTTTCTTTATTATTAATAAAAGTCATTTGTCAATATATATGAATACAAAGAATTAATTACATTAAAAATATATCTTATAATTCGTTTTAATGTGTTCACTGTCAATACTTGGTGGAAAATAATTTTATTCAAATAACAAAACACGCTTTTGTTTTAACTCCATTTTGCTTATATATGATCAGGACCGGTTTCATGCCAACCGTTATAAATTTATAAGAAAATACATTAATAAGGTGCTACTTATACTGAAAAAAGTATAATTAAAGTAATTATATACCTTAGAATTTATTTTAGTGACCACTCTGGCTTAGTTGTTCTTTGTTGCGATTATATCGTCAGTATACTGGCAGAAGACGACAACTCAAAAAAAAATGTTTTGAGATAATAGTCATTTTCGATAGTTGTGAAATTTTAAGATCTCTATTTATGCACTTTGGTTATTTCTTACCGTTCTGAAACATCATAAAATTCGATAATGATTACGAATTTGATTCACATATTCAAAAGCTTTAGGTTATTTACAGTTTTTTTGTTGCCAACAATAGTTTTTTTAATCGGAAATGAATTGATTTTATTGCTCAAATTATGTAAAAATGTAAAAAAATATAGCTGAACTTGTTTTTTTCAGAAGATACAGCGTGTTAAAATCTATCATCTGTATTCATAACTAGAAACAGACGGTTTTTGATTTAACGCTTTATGCCAGTATATCGACGATATTTTATTCATGTTTGTATAAGAGACAGGGCTGTGGATTCGTGTAAAAGACGACTCCGACTCCGAGGAAATTTTTCCATAATTTAATTTTTTCTTATATATATGTATACTATCTTAAGTCAGCCAAGCATGAAATTTAAACACTTGTTTGTTTGAATACACATCATTAAATATATATTTTTCAAAAAAAAAATTGAACCGCTCATTTTTCACAACTCCGACTCCGACTCCAACAGCTCTGGTAAGAGATCATAAACATTTTAACTATAGTCAGTTTAATGTCACCTATTCATATTTTGTTTCTTTATCTGTAAATTCCTTTCATATTGTTATTACCAATTGTTTGTTAAGCCTATAAGAATTTTACTTCGTTCAGTATAAATAACGCTGTATAAATGTATTTTTTTATCAGTGAATATGCTCGTCCTGATCATATAAAATAAAAGTAGAATTAGTACAAAAGATAATTCCAAGTGAAATAGAATTACTGTTATTTTTTAAATGTGACTAGTTTTACCTTCTTATTTAAAACAAGCAACGATAAAATTTTAAATAAGAATGTTTATTCAATTCATATATAAGTATTATATATAAACAAACACTGTCAACATTAATATTGAATAGCAAACTGACTTTAAATGCTGATAGAATGAAATATTTCCTTCGCAATCCTTATCAAAGATGATTTAAATGTCTTATTTACATTCATGTTAATACACGCGCCCGTTTGTTTTAGACTTCGTATAACTTTTACTATAAACTATTCGCAGAGTGAGCGTTACTCATGTGAAGTTAGACTTGTTTGAAAAACGTTTTGTTTTGTTTGTCAAAACTTGCTGACTTTCAATGTTGCGATGTAAAGCCTGCTTCTTGGAACTTCCACTTGTATATTATTCTTGTCTGAAATGATGGATGTTCCTAAAAGGGGGCCAACGGGAACGGGAACCGGAAGTTAGCAAGGAGGATCGGAAGGAAACGAGGGGAGCCTTGCTACGTGTAATTTGTTTTGCTGTCATATAGGGGAGTTATTTCACTTTATGGAAAGTGTTTCGGGAAGTTTATTGAAGGTCAAGTACAGTTAATTGTATTACTCGGCTATGCACTTCACTTTTTATATTGTATACAAATTTAACTACAGTTGAGTTTTTTTTTTAAGAAATGATACATCACAGTTTAAATTTATATATATTGCGTTGTTGTCTTGGTGCTGTTTTTTGAAAATATATTTTCGTCGTCTTACCCGTAGTACGTATCTGTCACATAGTTGTATCCCACATAGTTTTACTAGGAATTTTAGTAACTATGGTAAATTGTTTTATTCCCCACGGTGTATTTTTTCTATCTTTCTAGTTTTGATAACAACAGTCAATTTTTCACGGTTTCGAGTAAGGTACCTATCCCAAAATCCCGAGATTAGTGCGATCGCAATCCCAGGATTTCGCGATCACAGAATTGTGCGGGAACCCGGGTTTGGATACCCTAATTTCGACCACAGCACTGACAATACGTCTTTTAAATATTATCAAGGAATTTTATTCCTAGTCTAACTACATAATGTTGTTCGTAAAAATATCCAACATATCTTCTCTTAAGCTTATTATTATATTTGGTTTTGGCTTGAAACTTAATAGTTGTAATATAAATATAAACTGAATTCATTGATTCAATGTCATTAAATTCAAAAGGAATCCAAATCAATTTGCATAGAAAGTTATAATAAAGGCGGAGTAACGAGAAAAGTTACGTTTATGTTATTAGTGTATTACCATTATTCATATTATTGAAAACGCTGATGTGTGATTTCATTTGTTAGACTAAATCTTTACAAAATGATTTGGAAGTCGTAAAAGATATATTTTGTTTGTAAGCTACAAAAATAAATTTAAAGGAATCTATTTCAATAACATTTACATTTCATGGAATATATTAAGCACTTTGCAATACTTAATGTTAAAAATCCGCACCCCGCTTTTTTTTGTTAAAATATCAAAAAAATAAAAGTGCATATCATTTTTTGTCTGAGTTTTATAAAGCTTCTTACTGAAAGTTTCAAGCTAAGGGCACTTGTTATTTACACTGTAAAAGTTCTTGTACCTACAATTAAGTGCACCCTTGCAATAAACAACTTTGAAAAGTTTGCAAAGTCCCTCCATAAAATCATTTATTATTCCAGGATTTTAACTTTGAACAGGCTTCTCGCGTTAATTAGCTAAACACCTTTCGGCGGAGTGTTTGAAGAAAAATTTGAGCTTTTGACCTATGGCTTTCCAAAAAGGCATCTTATTTTGAAGCGATATTAACCACACTGTTAAAAAATACACTTTATTTTTTTAACAAAAGAAAAGAGACTGTAAAAATATTTTTTTATTCATTAGTTTTTTTTAATTATCTAATACTCATATAAGTAATCCAAAATAGTTTTATGATACTTATCATTGCGTTATATTCTACGCATGTTGATATAATATCAATAAATATGAGTTCAAGTGTAGAGCCTAAGAAGTAAAGTTGAGTAAAGTATTGGAAAAATAATACACCTGGAGATCACATGGCATCAAAATAATGAAAAAGTGAAATTGCATATAATCAAATGTTTTTTTATAATGAAGTTAAATCACACAAATAATATAAACTAATGCTTAAATTTTTAGCCAGATATTTTTCGCGACGCAATACCTAGTAATGTAAGGATATCCAAAGTTGAAACACTAAGAAAAGATCAGTTTTTTTCGTCATCAGTCGTCTCCTTTTTTCATAAATGATTCCATAAATTTTAATATAAGGTGGTTTGTGATAAATTATCACACATTTTTTTTTGGTAACTAATTAAGGCTTTAGGTCATAGGGCGCGTAAGAGTCTCTTTCATTGCTGATGCTTTGGTATTTACATTCATTTTCCATCGTTGCTGACAAAAGATCGTCTTCGCTTAAGAGGTGAACCACGGTGAAGCCAGTTCACGTAGACACCATATATAGCTCTACATTTATATAGCTCCACATTTACTATACCCATATCTTTACTATACCTAAATAAGTAGAACTGCTCTCGACCTAAAACATTTCTTATTTATTGTCTCGTCATAATTATGAAGGTAAGAGATTGTTGTGTTATAATGTTTACCTGCCTAGCTGTAAATCATTTTAAATATTTCACGATCGAATTTTTACAGTATACAATCGGCTCAGCTATTTAGGTTAAATAATTCTTACTCAGATAAATTTGTGGATTATAATAATACAATATAAACCCACAAATCAGACAAAATTCTCAAAATCATTTTATTGGAGAATGTATTCTCAAATTCAATTCCCTGCTAATGATACAGAATTTGTTATCCTAATTATCAAGTTTTCTTGTCGGTTTACTCAATGGCGCTGTACTTGTTAATTGAAGTTAAACAAAGTTCAGAATCTCACCTCTTGAGATCCAAACGAGTTCGAAAAACTTCCGCCGCGCCCTCCTTTTCCGCTTCTTCTTCTTTGTGAAATATTAAAATTAGGATAGGTAAGGCTTTACCTGGAGGTATCTCTAATGGGTCACGGCTCTAATTGCCCACCAAAGATACCTATTACTTAATTGGGGAAGTTTAAATTACGTCGCAATTAGCGGTTTGCTTTTTTAAGTTATCGTGCAATTAAAAAAAGAATTAAGCAAAGGTAAGATAAAAAGTAACGATAAATTTAATTCATTTATATGTTTTACAATCGAAGACATTTTTTTATATAATTTTCTTTGTTCTTGTACTATTTAAAAATACTTATCTATTCATACATCTTACTCTACTACTGAATTTAAATTTATCTTATGCAATTATTGTTTGAGGTAATTCGAAATTAGATATTGGTTTTACTTTAGTTAAACAAATCATTTTCAGTACATTTTTTTTGTTTATTTCATCCATATATATATATAATACGTAATAACTTATTTAAGGTGTTCACTGTCAATACTTGGTGGAAATTCATTATTTAAAAAAAATAAAGCACTCTTTCGTACTAATTCCATATTTCTTATCAGGATAGGTTTCGCTCATTACGGGCATTTTCAATTGTCTAAATCAATGGAAAAAAATGTTTTCTCTCTAAAATAAAGATACGAAATCCACAAAAACACTTATGTAATGACGTGATCGTACTTAAAAATCCAATAGAATAGAAATACCATTTTCTACTTGGCTCACTTCTCTTCTCGAGAGCTCATATAATATTGCATTAATGATTCGACAAGACAAGATATAATTGCCGCTGTCAGGAAGATTTCATCATTTTAAAAAAAATCTGGCAGTGTTAACTTTGGTAATTAATAACCTAATAATAATAATAATTAATAATAGATAGTAAGCATGAAGACGCTTCTCAAACAGACGAAGCACATGTAATGATTTATAAAGTAAAACAATCAATCTGTAGTAGTTCTGTGAAAAATGTAAAATTAGCTTAAAAAATGCATTACGGTTGGTGGGTAATGTAAATATAACAAAAATGTGAACACCTATGTAGTCAAAATGAAAATTCTCATATACAACAAAAGTGCATTATGTCATTCCATCAACGCAGCTTTTATTATCAAAGTGTGAGCTTTTGGTGGTATGCAGGTGCTTTCAAGCTTGAATGCACATTATAACAATGAAAAGTTTCCACGAGTACAGTGTAAGACATCATACCACAAACACAGACGTTGATAATGTTGTTACCTTTATAAGCTGGAGGGAGCTTTGTTGTTTGAAAATTTAAATTGGATCACATGTTAACACCGCTGTTATTCCATTATCCAATGTTATTTGAATCATCATGTATAAATTCAGCGACTCAAAACCAGATCAAGATAAATATTAATAAAATATAAAACAGAACTGGAATATGTTAGTTTTTAAGGGGTTGTGTAGTATAATGTCGTTTTGATAGAATAATTAGGTATATACGAGAAAAAATATGTTTTTTTAAATAAAACCCAGTTAACCGACACGTTCTGTCTTTAAACCAAATAAAAAAGATGGAGTCTAAAAATTAAAACAATTGTAATGGCTAAAAATTCTTAGTATGTCAGCATACTGCCAGAAAACGTTAAATCAAAAAACCTTATTTTTAAATAATAACTTTTTTAAATATCATGAAGCGAGCTGAAATTCATCGTGGCATAGACAATGAGACAAATTAATAAACAATAATTGACCAAACTTTTTACAGCTCAAAAAAGTTTCGTCGTCTTTCGTTAGCTGTGCAGCTATAAATCGTAAAGTTTCCTAAAGGATTCTTCCAGTAATATCTGCCAACGAATTGAATTTGCTCACATTACTTTTTTAAATATCGAAATAAATAAATCTTATATGAGTAAGCTTGTATTTCAGGCGATAGTGTGTATAAATCTATCGTTCTGCATGCATAACTCAAAGCTGTTTTTTTACTTGACGTATATTGGCAGTATAGCGCGAGAATGTGTTTTAAAAAAATAAAGTAACTTTAATATTATTAAATAACTGATTTAACATTATCTTAGAAGAACTATATAACGATACAGCAATAAATAAAGTTATTTATTTAATAATATAAAATATAACATTGATTCCTTTCAAATCGATTTGATATATACGGCGTTAATTTGTTTTCTCATTGTTGAATTGTTTCTTTAATTTGGAGCTAAAAATTTATTTTCAAAACGTATATCATACATATGTTTATAATATATGATATCATCGATGGATAAAACAAGAATTAACTTACATATTATTAATTTAGAAATCAATTTATGAAACTGTCTTTGACGGGATTCGATCCTGCAGTCACGACAATCGAATAGCACAATGTTGTCTTTTTTGCCATATACCAAATGCTCATTCGATCACAAAAACAAAGCGTTTCGATAACGATTAGCTATCTACTATTCCTGTCCTTGCCGAGTCATTCTTTTCTTACTCTCTCTGAAAAAAAAAATTTCTACCGAATTAAGTAAAATCTATTAAGACTTATAATGCCACGTAAGAAGCGGAAATGGATGAAAAGCCTGCTAAACTTTTCCCAAAATGACGTCAATGTATAATATGTACAGACATTTCTAATCATACTGTTTAATAGCTGTATCATATATTATTTATATTTTTAAGACCTTTCACGAAATATAACAACGTAAATATAAATTACGAGTCTGCTCACTTATTTATAAAGAAGATATTATAAAGTATGAAACATTGTGCTGAAAAAAGATAAGATGTTCTTTGTTTCGGGGTAAGTATCTGAAGCTCCCCTGTAATCTTTTGGATTAAGGGATGTTTGTATGCTTCACACTTACTCATTCGTTAAAGGATTCATCAGAACACCCCTATTAATGGGTTCATCTTCTCTTGCAATGTTGTGACCACGTTTTTAAAATTGCTAAAATACATTTCTTTTCGTAACATTAAATTCATGTTTTATTATAACTGTTTGCTTTTCGACATAACCATATTGATGCGCAAATTTTCAGCTGAATTCATATTTTATAATCTAAAAATACCTCTGACCATGTAATTCTACAAATTGTTCTGACATCTGAGTTATTCCTAAATAGGTATAAATTTATTATTTAGTTTTTGTAGAACTTAATACTAACATAATACTTCATTATTTTTTATTTATTTTTTAATCCATGGCTGCCCCTAATGTGGATCATATGGCCTCCTAATGGAGGTGTCTCAACAGAAGTTTTTCTACATTATTTTTTTTACTCAGTTGCTTAACCTCTCTTTTCCAAAGAGAGTAGTAGGGGTACACTTTTTTTTATGTAATAACATAAAATTTCATATCTTTATATAATACACATGATTGATTTCATGCATGTGTGAATCTGATTCTGATTTATATATAAAATCTGATTAACTTTTTAAAATTGAAATAATTATTACCAAAATTTTATAAATAATCGAATAAAAGTGATAAATTGTTTATATTGAAGAAAAAATATACTTTAGGGGTTTTTTGGTGTGATAGACTGTCACTCTATTATGACAAAAGTGTAATACAAAGGAAGACAGGAATAAGGGAGTAGTAGGTTGCAATTACTATCTCCAGGATACACGCATCCGGGAAACTTTCAAAGTTTTCCACTCGTAAGTACCATGTAACTTGACGATACTGCATCTCAGCTTTCTTCAACCCTCATTCCGGGCTCAGTTTAAACTTGCGAGAACCTTACCCTCTTTTCTCTTAGGCGGGCATAAACCTGTGTGATTTATTAGCTCACCCTTGATTGGATGCACAGTTATTGGGCTTCAACTAAAGATGAAATTAATTATCTCGATTTAAGAATCAAGGAACAATGCGTAGCAAAGAATGGAAAAGGTATCTTTTCGTCTTTAATTAGTTTTGCCCATATAATGCTGCCAAAACGTTTGAGCTTCCTATATAGAAAAAAATAAAGGTTATGAGTAATAAAATTTTACAATAATTCCTTTTTAAATTTAAGCCATGGTTATTTTTGAACTCTGACTATATAGATTTAGAAAAATATGTTGCCCATTCAATATTATAGCAAGTTAATTTGTTATAGCTATTAAAAATATACTTAATTTTACATTTCCTACTTTAAAATAATATGAAACATTGCTTAATTGTTCCCAATTAAACAAATCAAAAAAATAAATAATCTTATAGCAATGATCAGAGATTTGATCAGGACTTCTTAACCAAACCCATCTCACGAATTCATGCGCCCTTACATAGTTTTTAATAATAAAAATAAGATCTTACACTTCCAATTTAATGAAATCGGTTATTTAAATGCAATGTCTTATTGTAATCACATATCTAAATGTAAATAAAAATTAAGGTATACTACTAAATAGTAATTTATTAATAATATTATGTATTACATTTTACACATATTACCTACTTACAACATGTTTTTATAGAAATCCAACGAGCGCCTGCCACTACCATTCAAGTCTCAAATCTGCCGGTTACCACATAATGTTAAGAATCCCTGGCATATGAGCAAGGTTAATACAACAATATTTTTATTTCATTTTCCAAAAGATGATCAAATCAAACCTATGTATCTAATTGTCGTATTACGATTGCAATTGCTTGCCCACCGTTAATGCTGTAATACCATATCTGATATTTTAAATACAAATATAAAGAATTAAAATGCAACATTCAACCTATAAGACTAAGCGTATGCTGAAACGCAAGCAAAGCAGCGCAGGGCAGCACAGATTGTGTATTACATAAATAAGGACAAACCTGCGTATTCTGCAACGCAGCTATGTGTCGCCCTGCTCTGCACTCCGTTGCAGTGCCGGCACAAATTCCTGTGCGACCTTTTTTTTTAATTTCAAACTTTAATGAAAAACTTATGACTTATTGCGAACTGATTTTTTATACGATAATACTCATGTAGACTATCCTTAACCCTTTGAGTGGTGAGTTAATTTTTACTAAATTAGGTTTTTTCTTATATTTTGATTATTTGTAGTATTGCAACACACAAAAATATAAAAACCTTTTTTTTGGATACGGACCAATCTGGGAAGAATATAAGTTATTATTTCAAGAAGTATATATATTTTTTAAATCATTTAACTCATAGTTAAAAATGTAAAGTAAACTAGTTCTTTATTACTTTTGAATATTTTTCAAAAAGCTATTACTTCGCTTTTGCGTCAAGATCTTTTTTGCTCTCATCTGTCTACATGTGCCGCTCTACAGGCGTCGATTTCAAAAAGGAATCGATCCCAAATAGAATTTTACGCTCAATATTATATGGCTACCGATTTTTTTACAAATGTTATCCTTTTTTAAAAATCATTATCTTCATTTGCTATACAAAATAAAAAATAATGTGGTGGCCAAAAGTCACTGGTGGATGTGTCTAGTATCCATATCTGAAGAAATAACAAAAATTCAATAAAAAAATTGAGAATGGTAATAGATAATAGATGACAAGCTACTCCAACTTACAGGTACGTTGATACTCATCAAAGGGTTAAAAGACATAATGAGGTTTATTTGTCATTAATATAATGTCATGACTCATGAAACATTTCTGAAAAAATATTGTTTGAAGCTTTTGACATTTTGCGTAAAGTTTGTTGATCATACCAAATTGTGTACGGCCCAGACTCATGATTATAACCGTATACAGCTTCCTTTATCTTTTATTAAACATGACATGGCCTTAAAACGCTTTTTTTATGTACAAGCTCTGCACTAAAAAGTGTAATATAATATAAAAATATCTCGCCGTAGAGTACACATGCAAAAGAAATGCAAGGTAGTGTATAAAATAAGCTTTATCGAGAAAGCTTTTCGAGTTTAGCTAACTATGCAGATATAATGCCGTTTTATTCACGAGACGAAAATTATTCATAGATTTTTCACAGCTTCCTAACGCAAGCTTCAAAACCTAAATATGTTACGCGTCATTACTCAATGTGGATGCTCCTATTACAATATTTGGTGAGAACATAAACTCCAGCGAGCTTTCCGGGAACGCGTTTGCTTCTTCATTGACATTATTTACAAGGTGCTACACATAACACCCGTAGATTCTATGAGCTATACTTAATAAGATTATAAAAGCTCACATAAATTGTCATATAAACCACTTATTTGCTTTAAGCACAAATGTGTTTATATTTATACAATATATCGTGAGCTTAATTTTAGCGGAAGATAAAACATACGATGGTTTTTAGTTTTTAAAGAAAAGATCTTTTGGCTTTCATCATTTTTTCTTCTAAATAATAATTAAAAATCAAGTAGAGTACAAAGTCTCACAGCGGCACAATTTAAGAATTTTAATATTTGCCAGGCTTAAGTCGAGTCCGTGGTGCAGCGGTCAACGTCGTTGGTTTTCGTAACGGATCTTACGGGCTCGAGACCTGATACGATCAGCGTTTTAGGAAAAAAAGAAGTAAGTTAACAAACAACTCTCCTATAAAAAAACTCTGATGATGAAAGTGAGATGCTTCTATTAGCAGGCCATAATTATGTGCGGATATAGATTAAAATAATATATATTTACCATTTAAAAAATGCTTCATTGAATGGTATTTTAATCATTTTGGTACATACAAAATATTTATTAATAAATAAATTTATAATTATTATTTTTTTTCTCTAATCAATTTTTATTTACTTATACAGTAAGATTCACGAATTCTGAATTTCTCAAGAAAAAAATATTATCTTAATTAAGAGTAAAAAAAATGCGTATATACAAAGATAAATTAAATTAATGGGAAGTGAGTTCATAAACCTCTGTCTTAATTATATCAGCAAAGATTATCCCAGCGTTGATTTTATACGCTTTTATATTTATGTATAAAATACAAATACCTTGATTAAAGACTTTTTTATTAGGATTACGCAGGTTTAAAGTTCGACTAACGACATCTCAAACAATGTCAAACAAGTCGAAAGTTGCCTTCGACGGAAAAAATATAACACGAGATACGTCATTATTATACTGAGATATTCTCTTTGTAATTCCAATGTTGTCTCGAAGAAAAAAGACCATCACGACGAGAATAATGACGCAAGATCCGAGAGACTTTGTAACAAAGAGACGCAACTGATTGATCTGTTTTTACAAATTTCCTCCGGGCCACAGGTCATTAATTTTCAACATGTTCATGCTCTCGTCCTATCAACCTTTCACACACCATATAGCAGAGATATTCGACGTTCACCACAAAAACACCATTCTCGTACAAACATCAAGGGTGAAAGAAAACGTCGGTGACTTTGTCAAGATGCTGCTTGTAATATGCGGAGTTTTGATACAATAAAACTTCTCTCCACTTCGTATTAAAAAGAAAAATGTCTTATCATCTTGTTTTTCAAGCACATATAGTTCAACAGTGTGTTGAAAATAACGTTTTTTTGTAAAATGTCTGCTATCGGGCAATTGAGTGTTTTCAAATTTATTAGGACGTAGTCATAAAGGGTCTCTTGCAATCAATATGATTCTTGAATTGAGTTTGTACGGTTAGTATTAGTTAAATTCCCGGAAAAACTACATTTTTTGCTAGTTCCCGGGACATTTAAATAAAACAACCCGTGACACGATACTTTGCTAATTTATTTAAGCAGTTGGCTTTCTTAATATTGGTTAAAATATTTGGCATTAGCTGTTATGCCAAATGTTTATTTATAAAAAATTTAAATTAAAAAATAAATATTTTTTTAACCATGTCTGCTCCCAATGTGGAGCATATGGACTCCTAATGGAGTTATCTCAACAGAAGTTTTTCTACGAGAACTACTTGTTACTCAGTTGCTCAACCTTTCTTTTTCCAGAGAGAGTAGGAATAGAAGGATAGGGCTAGGACAGGACTAGTGGTTAGCTAATTGCTCTCGATACGCCCCGTTCATAGGATAGGATGTGTGGGAGGGGGGAATTCAAGACATCACATACATCCATGCATTCGAACAGAAATTCATAAATCAATTGAAAAATCAATTTATAAAACTGTCCGTACCGGGATTCGAACCCGTGACCTCCGTAGCCGAAGCCAACAACGTTGTCCACTCGACTACACAGGCTATAACTTTATAAACCAAAAGTATTTATTGTAGTTGTATCTATTTTATTATTATGTATTTATTATCGAAAAAAAAAAAAAGTTTTTTTATAATAAAGTTTAAAAAAACATTACACATCGAATATTATGTTTCTTTTACAAAATAAAATAGTACAGTTCTGCGGTGTCAAGTCGAGAGAATTTCCCGGGACATGAAAATTTTATGTCTCGTGTCCCGGAACTTAAAAAAATCCGAGACTTCAGAATCACACTCCGGATTGAACTTTTTAAAAACTAAGGGGGCCGGAAGACAAATAAATTCTTATTGGAACCCAATCAGAATATTATTTCATTTTATGTGGTTACATAATAATTACAATATAAACAAATGTTTGCCCTTCTTAGAATTTCAATAAATGATAATATTCGAGAATTTTTTGAGTAAACGAACATCTGGTCGTCTCGCCTCCAATTTCTATCCAACTTCCTTCACTTTGAGCCCTACCAGATAGTTGTATGACAATTGATGATTTGAAGTAAATAGTTGTCGTGAATTCACAACTTATATTTCTTACTAAAATTTATATTTCTTATATGAATAATTTCTATACAAAAATCCAGAACTTTTCGCGGGCCGGATGTAAATCTTCGGCGGGCCGTAGTTTGGTGACCGCTGATGTACAGTATTTAAAAAAAGTGCTTGCTGGTACATCACAATTATATATTTTTTTACAAAGCTATAAATAAGAAGCCCACTGCGCCGCCAATCAACTTACTAATGCTCTCAATTAATTTAACATCAATTATTGAGGATCGCGTGCAAAATATTTCAAATAAATTATCGTTCTCCCCTGGAAACTAAACGGTATTCATAATAATCCTTAACACTTTAAGCACTGGAAATATAAAAAATAAAGTCATTGATATTATTATGATATATATTTATCGACTGTGGAAAGGAAAAAGGACGTAACTCACACATATCAAATTTTACAGTAGGTGCAAAAAACGTGTTTTGATGATTTTGGGCCATATGCAAATTATGAATTATACACAATCTTGAAGTGCACGGAGACTTCTAAACTGGTATTTAATTGACATTATCTAATATTAATTAAATAAGTTGTTTGGGAAAAACTTTTATTTCAGTCTTTTTTCGTGGTTTTAACTTTTTAAATGGTCATCTTTTTCAAACTTAAAAGCTAAATTTAGATACTAATTCAGCATTTGCAGCTTGCATCCTTTTGATAGAACGTGTACTAGGTTTAATACATTGTGATTATCGAAAAAAAAAATTGAAAAAACTGTGGGTTACGTCCTTTTCCCTTTCCACAGTCGATATTTAAGTAATCATAATATTAGCGGTCAACACTCTTAAGCATAAAACCGTAAAATAGAAGATTAGTTTCTTGAATTTGAAAAACCGTGATATTTGAAACATTGTGGTATAGGAATATATTGTAAAAAACTAATTATGAAGAAGAAATAAGTAAATTACCCAAAATATTATTTATAGTATGTATTTTAATTAAAAAAATAATAATACTATTTCGCTACTTGATTATATGCGGGGACTTTTATGAGGGACAGAACATAAATTGCTTTCATCGCTAGAAATATCTGACATATCTAATGTGTATGGATCTAATGAAGCATTTTGTTTGTAATTACTGTCTTGTGTTGGTGAATTTCTTGATATTGGGAAATCCATTATCCGCTTCTGTGTTTTCTGTTTTCTGTTTCTGAGAATCGTGTTAGAATATTTTTTTTGCCAAAATATTATATTTTTTATTTTAATGGGTCGTGTTAAAAACCGCTTAAAAAAGATTTGAGTGTACTGAGCTTAACATACCAGGGACCGGCTTCGTTCAGGGAACTGAACGAAGCCGTTCCCTGGTTGTAATCGTAAAAATGTATAATAACTTGAAATTTTTTATATATTTCTAATTTTATGGTTTCCCATTTTTTTTAGAGTTTGTTCAATTTGTTTGTGTCCTGTTCTATAATCGTAAATACTTCCAAGCAATGAATTCTTAATCGATGTATGGATCTGTGTTCAAAGACATTGATTTTCACATTTTTTTTCAATCTTCTGATCCTTAAATCGGAAGTGAGAGAGATTAACAAACTACTTGTCTTTACCTTGCCTCATCCTTATACCAATATCCATTCTGGAAAGTAGAGATTTAACGACTGAAATCAAATAAGTCTAGTGTGTTTAAAAATTGTAAGTTTGTATCGTACAATACTAAAAAGAAAAATAATTAAATTAAATCATTTATAAATAATGGTTACATTTTTATAAAATCATAAGAATTAAAAAAATACTAATTGAAAAAATATATCCTGTATAAAAAACGAAATCAGGGCCGTAATGTGTTTCTACGAATAAATTTAATTAATCTCATCTTCTTGGAAGTAAAAATAATATAGATTTATTTTAGAATGGTTTCCAATTTTTCGGAAAGAATATTATTCCAAATGTCATATTTAAATTGCGTTTTTTTTTTACTTTGAGCTCAATTGAAGTCGAATAAATTGTCATATGATTTCAACTAATAATAATATATTTTTTGAAAGAAAACAAAAATTGGAAAGTTTACTATTCTCTTTATTACGTATAATATATTTAATTTTCATTATTTTTTCACGTTATAATATTCTTATATTTTCATTTCCAAGAATTTTATAATTTATAAAAATCACAAAAAATAAAATGTTCTCATATTTCATATTTTTTTATAATAAAGTTTATTTAACTAAATACTTTGCTTTTTTATATTATAATTGTAGATGTTTTTATGAATCCATAATAAAAACGTTTTTCGCCGTAATTGTGTATTTAGGGCTTTTCAAGCGATGTCAAAAGATTTTATCAAAAAACACAAAATCGAAATATAATAATATTGCCATGGTAAACGGCGTTAGCTTTGAAATCGAAAATCTTCTGAATGCCAAACTCTTTCCCACGATAAAATTATTTCCGCGTAAGAAAAACAGTTAGTTAAATTGATGAAGCAATTTCCTCGGATCGTGCAGAAAGCGTTTTTCCAAAATTCCATATCATCACCGTGGCAGCGGAGGCCTTGGAGTATTTCGTTACTTTAAAGCACACCCATTTCCCATACATTTCATTGAATAACTCGAGCTTCGGAGGCTGCACGGGGAGCTTTTATTAGAGAGCAAGTGCCTTAATAGTGCCTTAATGACAGTCATCAGTCTCTTCGAGAGAAATTCAGTTTTTTTTTTTTGCTTTTTTTCATTACGACTGTGGGCGTTTTGGATCAAACATAACGTGAGCATTAACTCAAAGTAAACTTCACGATTTTTCAAAACGTCTTTCGGAATATATGTGTTTATATGCATACTATTTTATTTTTACGGTGCATTTGTTTGATTGTTGATTATCAAAGCATGCAATCTTAAACAGAAGCTATTTATTTTATGATAATTTTTTTAAAACTTTAACACATGAGTTTATGTTACCATATTAACTTTGATTGTTTTAATCGTGAATTCCAACTGAGAAAAAAATCATTTATCATATTCACTTCCAATGTAACGTTAATATTTTAATGGATCGTCTTAAAAGAATTTAGTACGCTACAGTTCAGTCAGTTAACTTCTATTCTCAGAAGAGATAAAAATAATGATAACACTAGAAAACGACTAGTGGTTAACTATTTTAGTATCAAACAGTGATGAGTGGATAGAAATATTATCATCAAAGACATCTACGTCTTTCAATACAGATGCATAGATCGATTGAATTGATCGATACATATCAATTATTACATTTATTCCCAGTCAATACTTTTATTAATCACAGCATGAGACGTAAATTTTGATATTTTGTTCAATCTGACATCAAACCAATTCTTTTGTATGCAAATTGAGTTTTTTTTTTAAATTTGCTTGTATTTTGCTTCAATAGATAAAGAATGCATTAATTGATTGAAAACGAATATTCTACGAATCAGTAAAATTTAGTTCAATAATTTAATACTTGCTAAAATAAAAATAGTTACGTAATACTCTGTTTAAATCATGTTGAGTATCGCTGCAATTCTTTCTACAAATAATAAATCCTGTATATCTCGGACAGTGATTAAAAACATTTTATATCTCGTCTTAATGACTATCATTTTTTAAAGCTTGCTTCTTTTGTTTTGCTTTTTACAAGAACAATTAAAGAACATTTTATTGCTTGATGTTAAATAATATTTCAAACGTTGTAAAGCATATAAGTATAATATAATAATCTCCGTGCCGATGACCTAAAATGATTTTTTAACGAACAGTAGGACGAGGTATGCGATAATGTTTCAAGAATTTCGATCTAGGATATAAATTTCTGTGATTTTTTCTTTCAGCTTATTTAATATTTTTATCAATATGGCTTTGAGCGCCTTTTTTTTATTCCACTTATCCTTGTAGATAAACAGTTCGTATAAGGCTAGTTAAATTAATAATTTATAAAAAAAGTTTGACTTCAACTGATTGAAAATACAAAATATTTTACACAATGATTCTTTCTTTGTAAATAAAAGGTTAAAAAGTGAACTTAATAGGACTTACATATGTATATTTATTGTCCTTCAGAAAGATCTTAAAAGTAACATTCTCGGAGAAAAAATCCAATGAAAACAAATAAATTTAGTCAGATTATAAAACAAAAGAACGTTGAATTTAAATAGAGAAGATTGACATTTGCTTGCTATAACTTAAAATAATAAGTTCAAAATACCACAAAAAAATGTTGAATCTTAAAAATGATGTAGATTTTTTTTAAATCCATGTCTGTTCCCAATGTAAAGCATATGGCCTCCTAATGGAGGTATCTGAAGAGAAGTTTTTATTCGTGAACTGACTGTTATTCAGATGCTCAATCTCTCTTATTAAGAATATAGTAGAAATATAAAGGATAGAGTTAGGACAGGACTAGTGGATGGTTAATCGCTCTCAGTTCAGATAGTTTTAAGTTAATTAATGTAAACTTACTAGCCCACCGCCACCCACCTCTGCTTTTAAATCCGGTAAATTTATTGCGACAGCATCCAGTGGCGTAACAAACTTTTAGTGAATCTAGGTTTGGAGTGTCTAAGGAGTAACTGTTTATGTCTGGGTGGCAATCACTTAAGTGTGCAGAAAATCAATCACTCTAGAAAAACTAAAATCTTCTATTAGTTGATTTCTACTCGCTTTCCGTATGGCGCCGCAAATTTATTAATTTTCGACATAAATTTTTTGTTTCACCGTATTTTTTGTTTTATATAAATAAAACTGTATTTTTAATTAGTTGATATTGCTCGTCATGAATCCGGTTCTGATCTTATTAAATAAAAGTGGTATTACTACAAATGAGTATATTTTGTTTTAATATAATGCCTTTCCGCCAAGTATTGACAGTGATCACCCATAAACTAATCCCTCTTACTTTCGTAATCAAAAATAAACTAACGTAAAAAAATTACTGATATAAAACACAATTTTATTTTGGTTACGGGATACGATTTGATTATGAAAAAGTACATCAAATAAAACATATGATTTATTTAAAAAATTCAAGTCTACAAGAATGGGCAGCCAATTAATATTATTCCAAGGAAAATCATTCTTCAATACTTTAGGGTCTTCCCTTGAAAATGTGGCTATGAGGCAAATAGCCCGCTAAGAATTTTGCTTAGATACTGCTGTAACTAAGCACATAGTCTTCAATGTCTGTTTTGAATATCGTTCAGATAGTACTCAGCCATCAACCCAACGAAAATGGATATTCTTTTACATAATTTTGTGATAAACGTCAACTGCAGAAAATTATTAAGTTCACGAAGTATATTATCGGCTATCGATTTCCGAATGTACTTTTGCCAAAGGTTATAAGTAAACCCAAGAGCTCTCAAATCTGTGCTAGGATGAAATAATATGAGTAAATAGGGTGGATCTAACAGCAAGGGTAGGCTAGACGGACTCGGGCGCTGGTGCTAGTCCCTTGATAAACTTATAAAAATAAAACAATACTTTCAGATCATTTCAGACCCTAATTGCAATTTTTAACTCAGCCTCAGCCGATGTGATCAACAGCGAAAACTTAACTACTTGAATACCAAACGGACACAGGCATCCGGAACATATGCAAGCGAACACGGATGTCCAAGACATTTAAAAAATCAATTACTTGGTATTCTAATAGAATATAAGCAATATTTTGATGAATATGTTTAGTGCTATCTATATTGAGTCAATAAAGGTTTTTAAAATATCGAATTCGAGTGTATATTAGGCAAAAATATTTTTCTCAAAAACACGCAATATTTCTGGGACATATTAATGATTTGTTTGCGCGGCATTCAAACGGACTATAGGTCGTGGAAGTACGTGCGATTGACTTTTATGAAAATACTTCCTTATTATCATTTGAATACTTTCCGTTCAAATACTTTATTATTTTAGAAACGCAAGCATTCGTCGACAGATTTTGAATGGCCGATGAAGAAATAACTATAATTGTTTAACTCGATTTATATCTATTCTATTGAAAAGCGTGGGTCGTTCTGTTTTACAGCCACCAATAAACCCCTTTATTGGTTATTATTCGCTGCATTTAAACTCCAGACGGCCTGTTTCTCATCCAACCGTGGAATTATAAGATAAGTGTCGAATTTATTTACAGCGCTATTAAGTTCATAGTTATTTCATTGGATTAATTTATTGTTCCTTTGTTTGCGAGTGAGTTTCACCGAACGGTTTTATATTCTCTAGAATTATTAATTTAATTTTGTTTTATTGGTATCTGTTGCAGTGTACAAAAAATTCTTATAATTTCAATAGAAGAGAAAAAATACTAAGAGTCATTTTATCATCGATTCAAGAACATCATCGATTTAAGAACATTTGTATTCAAGTTTTTATTTCCCGAGAATTAACACACCCGTACCACTGAGTAGAAACGAGTTTTAACAAATTAGTCGAATTTGATATACTTTTCCTGGACCTGACTTCAATTAGGCATCCAGTATTTTTTAAATATTTGGTTCAATTTTGTTTGAAGAACAAAATTTTCTACGTATTCATTACCTTACCATTCACCTGATTTTTTCTGGTTATCTCACGTAATTATTTAAGTGAATTAAAAAAATGTTACTGATGTATTGGTTAGAATTTGTGTGATCAATTTTTATGATTTTAAATAACCCATTGACTATATATATCGATACACCAGTTCAAGATGAGAACAACTCAAAATAAATGATATTGAGATATTCATTGTGTATATGTATTGTGTTGTCGAGTGGTTAACGTCGTTGGCTACCGCTACGGAGGGCACGGATTCGAATCCCAGTACGGGCAGTTTTATAAATTGATTTTTCAATTGATTTATGAATTTCTGTTCAAAGGCATGGATTTATGTGATGTCTTGAATTCCCCCCTCCCACCCATCCTATCCTATGAACGGGGCGTATCGAAAGCGATTAGCTAACCACTAGTCCTGTCCTAGCCCTTTCCTTCTATTCCTTTTCTCTTAAAAGAGAGGTTGAGCAACTGAGTAACAAGCAGTTCTCGTAGAAACATTTTCTGTTGAGATAAACTCCATTAGGAATCCATATGTTCCATATTGGGAGCGGACATGGTAAAAGATAAAAAATATGTATTGAAAAGTTAAAATTTCACAACGAAATTTCTGCGATATCTTGTCTTTAATATTCAATTAAAGTAATTGCTTCATCGAAAATAAAGATCATGGCATGACCAATCCAATTATGTCAATAACCCAAAAAAGTATTTTTTTTTGGACTTTTTCCTATCTTGAACTGGTGTATTGATGTATATATATATTTAAATTATCAGCTAAATTCACAGTTGTAATATATTTTTTTCATAGTGTACAATTATCATACTATGAAATTATGAATTATGAAAATTTTATTTGACTGCTGTAAACTAAGCTGTAACGGCCAGCGCCAGAAGATATCTGCTTTTATTAGTCTCGTCTCGAATTCATTTACACCGCTAATCAAACATGTATGCTTCAATAATAATACAGCTCAAAATTGTTTTATTTTTATTTGCTTTATTATGTCAGCATGATCTGCATTTAATATATTAGCTGTGTCATTAAGTTGATCGGGTACGTTTAATTTGATTTTACATGTCTGGATTATAAAAAAAATATATGTAAAAGGAACAACTGATAATGGTTTCATAATAATTCTTTACAGCCAATGGTAGCTACTAGTCCATCATCCAGCGACGCAAGCAAGCTCTCTTCAAGCTTTACTTTACTCAACCCATCTTTTTAACTCATGAAATTAGCTTCGCTTTGAGCATTGAAAAATATTCGTTCGAAATCTAGGAAAGCCACTTAGAACAGTTCAGAACTGTTGTTATGTATACTCAACACCATAGTATACTATGTTTTATTCTTTACTAGCTGGCCCGACGAACTTCATACCGCCTCAGAATCAATAAATGTTGTGTTGGCTGAATTAAATTTAGTTTAAATGAATACTCAAAATGAATTAAGTTAAATAAATGTGCAAAATTCAAAATGAAAACTATTTTAATTACATTGAAATGATGTTATTCACGTGGCACAGTCGATATATTTAAAGGAATGCAGTAGACCAACGATTTGATTTTGAATTGTGAAGTTGAAATTATCCACATCTATGTTATTTGCTGCAAGAATTGCTCGTTCACTCAACCAATTATGATGTTTGTGATTAGCAATGATATTCAGGAACACTTTGTTGATTGTCCTTCGATGAGACAAAATTGCAAAAATTCGGCAGAAACGAAATCAATCCATTCGATTCGTCGACAGGAACACGGCCGTTACAGATAGTCAGCAAATGCTTGGAGAAATCTTTTTATAATTTTACGAAAGTTCATTCTAAATTTTCATATTTTTTATATTACGAAATGATATAAATTCTCATTATAACAAAGAACGCAACATTTTCCAAATCTTCAATATTATATTTATGAGATTATCTTTCATTAGAAAAAAAAATATATTTTTTTGTTTAATGTTCCACACATACAAACAGTTATACAGTCAATCCTGTTTTTATGCGGTATATGGGTTCCACCAAAAAACTTGACTTCCATAGAAAAAGTGGGGTGCGTTACTTAAATTTTAAAATCCGCATAACTTTGAAACAGCGAGTTAAAATATACACTAAATCGCAAAGTATAAGAAAATTAGGGGAAAACCACGGCGTTAAAATATTAAAAAATAGTCACTGTATGACAATTCTATGTGTGTTTTAAAGCATGTGGTCACTCTTTTTCGGAAAAAATAGTATGCGCATCAATTTCATAAAACTATAGTTGTTTTCTAACAATGAAATTAGTGATCAGAGTTTGTTCAGATTTTCTTTTTCGATAATTAATTGGTTATGCAGTTTGTTATACCCATATATAATTTTTTTAAAGTTATCGTTAAAACTTGAATGCGCGATCAGAATATGAATCATTTAGAAAGAAATGATCTTCTAATTTAATGAAAAGTTGGAGACTTTCTTCATTTATTTTCGCAGTGAAGGAACTGGAATTTCTTTCAGTTCGTCATTATTTTCTGGTTTTTTGTCAATAATTAAATTTAAATTATTGACATCTTCGTCACTTATAGCTTTATCTGTAAGTAATATGTCGATATAATTTTCGCTAAAGGTATCAAACCTTTCTTCGCCAAGTTCATGTGCTAAAGTAATCATTTCAGCTGATATTGCCGATGTTTCAATGGTTTCATCGACTGTAACACACCTAAGTAGGTGGACTTAATTCAGCGATGGCAGATGCAACATGATTTAAACAGTCCGAAATCGCATTTTTTTTCAAATGCCGGTTGTGTTTATGATTCTCTCTATTCTATCAAAAATACAACGATATATGCTTTCGATGTAATATTTAACATTTTTATATATCGTAAAATATTGTACATTTAAAAAAATTCATTTCTAAAAAACCACATTACTTCGAAATCGCATAAACAAACCGCATAAAAACAGGATTGACTGTATATGAGGATCAAAAATAAAATAATGATTTGATAGTATTCTATAACAATATAATATTCATGAAAAGTATACTGATTTTTTTTACGTACCTTCTGATTTTATGTACTTTCATTCGTCTTTTCATATTTCAGTATATATTTTAGCGACAGTGATGAACATGAGACATAAATTCCTAAAAGTTTTTTTTTTAAATGGATATTTAAGATTTAGTTTCGAAATTCTGACACAGCCAAGTTCGTCGGAACATCTCTAATTCAAAGTATGAAACAAATGAATTTTGGAAATATCGCCATCTAGTGTATGAAATCAGCATACAACGACATTTTCATAACTTCAAGCTGTTCCTCATTTAAAAACTGTATGAAAATATTAATTTTAAAATCAACGCCACCTAGTGTATTAACCGCAAACAGCATCAACGTCATGTTCCGCGTTCGATTTGGAAATTTCGAAAATACGAAATGTATGGAGAAATTTATTTTATTCATAATTTCTTTTCCGTGATATTTTTCCGATGTTTTAATGCTTATTCTGCTATTCTAGGCGCATACGAATTTAATAAAGCAAAGATCATTGAAATCCGTCATCTAATTCTCGAGATATACGTGGTGTAACTAACCCCACTTTGTTTTATATATATAGATGACATTCTATTTTCAAATGTGTTTCATTCTAGAATGAAACAATTGAAGTATGAAACTATAGCAGGATAGAAAACAATTGCAACCAGTCAATTTCACCATTTTTCTTCTTGATTATAAGATTGATTTATAAAGTGTAAATTATGTTATCAGAACAAAGTTGAACCAACATATAAAAGTGTTTCAGTAAAAATTATAAACCTGACACTGTTGAAATGTTTGTTAAAGGAAGCCACTCCGAACTTTTACGCTCGTGGTGATGACGAAGAGTAAAAATTTAGCTACAAAACAGAATAAACACTATTGTTTGTTATACTATACACTATAATTTTTTTTAGCCTTTGGGTCAATCTGAGAATAAAATTGAATACAATTTAAGTATTTACCGCCTGTGTGGTCGAGTGGTCAACGTCGTTGGCTTCGGTTACGGAGGTCACGGGTTCGAATCCCATTACGGACAGTTTTATAAATTGATTTTTCAATCGATTTATGAATTTCTGTTCGAAGGCATGGATGTTTGTGATGTCTTGAATTTCCCCCTCTCACCCATCCTATCCCATGAACGGGGGATATCAAGAGCGATTAGCTAACCACTAGTCTTGTCCTAGCCCTGTCCTTCTATTCCTACTCTCTTTGGAAAAAGACAGGTTGAGCAACTGAGTAACAAGTAGTTCTCGTAGAAAAACTTCTGTTGAGATAACTCCATTAGGAGTCCATATGCTCCATATTTGGAACGAACGTGGTAAAAAAAAACTAAGTAGTAATTTTTTTTTAATATCAAAAATAATAATCAAAAGCGTACTTTTTGCTTTCATCTGTGTGCATGTTTCACTCTTCTGACGTTGGTTCTAGGAAGGGAATCGCACCGATATGTAAAGTTACATTCAATATTGTATGGCTACCGACTTGTTTACAAATATCAACCTTTTTATAAAGTTCTTTTGTTCATTTGCTACAAATAATAAAACTAATGCAACTACCAAAAATTATAGATATATATGTTTTTATCACTATGAGAATTAAAAAAAGACATTTCAATTGACAACATAAGAATAGAGATAGATATTAGACAACACAATATTCAAACGCACATATGATATGTGGCCATACTCCTCAAAAGGTTGATACCGCGAAACCTTGATATAACCTTTTTTCATGAGATATAATAAACACATATGAAATATACAAAAAGGTGGTATTGTTATGTGTTAGGAAACGGGGCAATCAGCTCCCCGCTACATCAAAAGTCATACAGTGTTACTAAGCCTGGTTTGAATATGCGCTGAAAATATTTAAATATGGCCGGGATAACAACATTATCTTAATAGACGTTGAATATTTTGTCAATCAAATTCGATTAAATCATTCAAATAATATGATTATAAGAAATGATGGATACTCAATGAATGCAGGTAATCTAGCGATAAATATTGTGTTTCACTTACATCGGATAACTTGTATAAAAATAAATCACTGTGACACTTACTCGTGAAATTTCTCAACGGTTTTATAGCGAGGTAGGCAAATATTATTACATAAGAATCGTGTTGACCCAAGAGCAGTTCTGCTCAACGACTTTCCATAGATTTAATTTATAATACATTGCATTTAAATGCAAATGGTGTTCAAGTAAACTGGCTTAACGATAGATGACTCACATCAGTAAAAATCATCAGCTCTTCCCAGATGGAAGAAGAATGCAAATAATCGAAACATCAATGATGAAAGAGACTCGATGAACTTTAATGCTAACTCGCCCTAGTACTTAACCACTGATATTGTTTGTATCACATAAATATGAGCCTTCGAGAGGTGAAGTGAGCCAACTAGTAAAATGGTAAAACTTTTTTATTGCACTTATAAGTACGATCACGTCTTTACTTGGTGTTTTGGTGATTGCATTTTTTTTATTTTACGTAGGTAACACTATTGCAATGTGTATTAACTGAGGTTAATTCACTTTTACGATACTTTAAGACGTGTAGAATATATTACAACACATCTATCTTATTTTTTTCGAAAATACTACTTGATTCACTTTACCTCTAATAGGCTCAAAGTAATGTGCGTTTCATTTGACACTTCCTTGTGATTCCTCTATTATATAATAAGATTTTAATTAACAATATTTTTATATTCATGATAATTTCATTCAAAAACTGTAGCAAATATGGGACTATTTTACAGCCCTATTAAATATTCGTTCTTATCAGCTGGTCTCTAAATTTTCGCAATTCTAACATTTAAAAGTACACAAGCAAGCAACATGATACTCTCATTTCCTATACAAATTACTCTGCACGTTTGTTCTCTAGAGATACTTTTAATTAACTTCCTTGTAACTAATTAATATTGCAAGTTGTGGAATTTGCAACGCGAACCATTTTTAAAAACGAACAAAGCTCTTGTTTTGTTTGAGTATTTAAGGCGAAAAACAGTTTAAGATAATAATACTCTGCTCAAATAGAATTATAGTTGTTATTTTAGTTAGACTATCTATATTTAACTTAAATTGATAATACTGTGATATTTTTTTTTTTTTTTTAGCTTAACATAGGATCAGACATGTCGCTATTAGGGTATCCAATCCCGAAGCTTTTTTCCAATCCTGGGATTTCGGGATTGATTAATTTTCAATCCTGGGATTCCGGGATTGGGATTAGCTCACCGAGGAATTTGAAATCCACAATTTGGCAATTTCTTGTCAATTTTCGGGATTTCCCGGGATTGTATGCCCTAGTCGCTTTCCACTATTATTTTTTTCTCATGGAATTTACCACTTCCAAGCCATGTTATTACAATATTTTTTCAATTAATACTATTGTAATAAGTACATTTTAAGTATATACTATTCTAAAAACCTACACTTTTTTATAATCCTTAAAATTTATTGACAATAGTAAAATTTCAAAGTCCTTATGGGACATAATACAGTAGGTTTTCTACTTTCAATCTTAATGTGTTTCAAAGGATTCAGCGTATTTAATACTTCGTTTTCGATATGTATGTTTAAATTGCAAGTTTCATAGCATAGTATATTATAACAAAATGTAAAAGTAAACAAAAATAAGTATATGATATCGCCTTTGTCATATCATATTAAAGCATTTTTCTAATTCTTTAGTAACAAAATCCATGGAAATCGATATACGAAACAAACTTAAATAATTGTTTTTTTTTCAATTCTCATCCGCGTAGCTACGAAACCGTGGAAGTAAACGACCTACTGTGTATTGTTATTTTTTATTAATAAATCTTCCCTTATTGATATTTTGGGTAAACTACGAGTATAGATACACTCGCGCCTTTTGGATGGGCTCAGTATCAGGCACTTAGCTATATATCATGGTTTTCACTGAAAACTTAACAGTCTTCGCACCCTTCTAACTACCTACCCTCTTCGAGTTTATTACAGACCGCAGAATTCCACCCTCCCTCAGCCCCCGTCTTAATTCGAATTCCTTTTTGGTCATAATTAATCCGGTCGCTTGGCTATGAATGTCTCAACTTCTTGAGGAAACCTCAGGAAAGTTAGAGAAAATTCAGATGCTCTGTCTTTTTTAGAATATCAATTTTTGCCATAATCTGTAATGAACTGATGTTCAAACTCTTGCACAAGCTTAATATACAAACGTGCACGTTTGATAAGTGAATAAGTATATGCAGAATAATGTTGTTTGGTTACGAATATTTCAAAGAGACTCTCTGATCTTCATACATAATTCATAATGATTCATTAATGAATTGAATAATTCTCAAATTCACTGTGATCTTACCGGGAAATGAACCCAGACCTGCGTGATCGGTAGAGCTAGCTCTAACCAACTGAACCACAGCAGGCAACAAGAGTTACATAAATATATATATACGTGTTTGTATTTTTGGATTTTCTTCGTAAAATACATTAACAAAACCTTGAAGATTGTACAGTATTCAAGTGACAAAATATTCTGTTTCGTAAGATAAAAAGGGGAAATTAGTATTCTCAGATAGTAGCAAACTTGCTAATACTTCATACAAGATTGCCCTTATGTTTCCCCAGAGGTTAGGGGAGTTTATGTCGCAGGGAACTATTTTTGTCGCGCATCTATAACACCCACGCTCTTCTTTTATGATAAAGCCTTATTAAGTAATCACCTCATCGATTTCAATGATGCTGAAGTACGTCGGAGGGTGGATCGATTGTTTAGCTTCACACGCCCTAAAGTGCATGTGCTATGTTCTAATGAAGAAGGTCTATCAATAACTGAATACCCGATTCATGAATATCCATACGTAAACAAATACTTATTAGATTCGCAAGATTTAATTGTCTGCTTTAAAGACGTGATTGCGGTATAGAATTTTCGTGAAAAGAAATGTTTATCTCATTTTAAACAAACAGTGAACAAACTGTCTGTATAATGAAATGGAAATCTTGCATAAATGACTCACTAAAAAAACTATGGATATGTGTTCAAAAGAATTCATTCAATAAATACATATAAATTGAATTGGCTTACTTAAGGTAAAAATAGCAATATATTATATTCCACTAAAATTAAAGCTAAAAATATTTTTTTTTGCTTAACTTTTAATAGTAACATTTAAAACAAGACGGTTTATTTTCTTAATTCATCCTTATTTTTTTCCTTTTTTTCTGAGACAAGGGGTTGAGAGACTGACTCACAACAATTTCCCGTAAAAGAAAATAGTTCTTATTGTCTGCTCTCGGGTCCATGGCGTAGTAGTCAACATCTTCAAATCAATTTCTTCCTGAAAATTCTTTCAGGAAGAACAAAAGGAAGAAAATTCTTGCATAACAAGAGCGACGAGTTTACCACTAGTATTTCCCTAGCCCTATCTTTATTTTCTTTCTAGAGTCGAAAAAGAGAATTCGAGCAACTGAGCAATAAGCTGTTCTCGTTCAGCCATCTCTCTGTCGACAAACATTCATTAGGAGGCCATATGCTTCATATTGGGAACAAGCATGGTTAGTAAAAAAATAAACAAAAGCTTACAAATTTACATAATTATTTTCAACATCGGAAGTGGACATTGCTTAAATTTAAAATATACATTTTTCTTAGCTCACACTTTTCGAATTTCTGCAAAAGTATAATATTTCTAATAGATTCTCAAACAATATGTTGTAAACCGACATATATGATACAAACAATATATTATATAACGCCAATATATTTTTGGCGATCTTCAAAAAAAATCTTTTTTTATCTAAAATGGTTAAAATATTTAACTATTCAATATGTATTTACAAAATAGACACGAACAATAAGTTTTGATTATGTTTTTAAACATTGTTCGATTCTGTCTTACGCGCCAATAAATTATCAATCTAAAAATAATTGATTTATAAAACTGTTTTCTTTTCTTTCTCAGGACCCCCAGGCCCAGCTGGAAAAAGAGGAAAGAAGGGTAAAAAAGGAGACGCGGGGGATCCTGGAACATCTGTAAGAATAAAATTAAACTTTTCCTATTTGTATTTAGTATAGTAAGTAAAAAAAACTTTTTTCTTGTCGCTAATGTGTTTTGTTTTCGATTTTATTTTAAAGATAAACTGCTTTTAGCAAATTCGAATTTTATTTCAAAGTCTTTGAAAGTTTTGTTGTTTCCATAAATAAATTATCTACACTAAGAAACGTGTTCAGGTTTATAAACCCATCATATTTTTACACAACAGAAAATCAAAAAAAAAAAAAATGAGTAGGATTTTGCAATTTTATCGCAGTTTGTTTTTACAATTTTATTGAAGATGAATTACAATATTTTTTCCTTTATATTATACTTACTACTATTTTTCATTATGTTTCTCTCATAAACTATTTTTGAATTACTACATTGCATATTTTTTAAATCTTACGCAGAATAGTTATTGAAAATATACATATATTGTTCTAACAAAAACATTTAGTCGATGTAGACAACTTGTGTATTAATTCCATTAAAAATAATAACACGAGCATATGTTCAAATATTACAATATAATGAAACGATTTTATTTGTATGTTGTTTACTTTAATATTTTGTTATGGTTAACCAGATGATAGAACAAATTTAAACGGTAAATTTTTCATGCAAATAAATCAAAACACGACTTAAAGTTTTTGCAAAGGACACAATATATTATTTTGTATCTACATATCAAAGTTATTTCTTTTCCTTTTAAAAATGCTTTAGTTACACATTTTAGTTGACTTTTTTATTTTGTAGAAATACATCTTAAAAAGAATAATCCATACATATGGGAAACTGTATTATTGTATTTACAAAATAACTTACCAGTAGTGTGCAAAAAAAATCTGAATAGCTCTGTTATAATAATTCATAGACACATTTCACCAATAACCAATAAAAAAATGAGTCTGAATTTATAAAACGGTCATCATTTATTTTTGTAAATACAGTTTTCTTAATTTTTCAAAGTCGTCAATTTATTGAGAGATGTGATTACCCTTACAACATGTTATGTTTATATTATTATTTCAATTATTATTATTTATTTTACAGGGTTCAACAGGCCCTCCTGGCAAGAATGGATTTCCGGTAGTAACTGCTTTATTTTTTGTTTGCATGATTATTCCTTTGCTTAGCTTATTTGTCAGTTTTTATTAAGAGAATATGGTTCTACGTCTCTCAACGCAAATCATGTTTTAACGCATGATGACAAATAATATTTAACGATTGATATACAAAACGTGATTAATGATTGAATCATCTAATTTTTAAATTTCTGTTATACAATAAAGATCAATCAGTAAAATGAATGTACATTACACTTTTTATTACGTTTACTATGATTAAAATATCACTTTCTTTTAAATATTAACAATGTCAAAATCCTTATATTGTGATATCAACAATGTTTTCGTAGATTAAAAATGTTAATCAAAGAAATCTTAAATTATTACTGACCGTAACTGTGATATATATGTAATATTTATCCATACCACGGTTAGTTACAGTGGTATGGATACATAATATTTTTTTAAGAGTTTTTTTGTGTTTGTTCGAAAATATGTTTATTTAGTTGTAATCTAAATTATACGGGGTGCTCTTGATTAATGATTTATGTGACCGATGTTGACCGATGGATTTATTGTAATTATTTAGACATTTTCATTCAAAAGTACACTCACAACATTACACATAACATATCAACAACTTTCTGTAAACGAATATATTATGCGTTTAGTTTATCTTTGAAACAATTATATCGGTACTGTGGTAACAAAATAATACATATATAATTTTTGGCACACTCCAATTCTTCAGTTACATTTTTTTGACTTTAATTTATAATCGGCCAGTTTATTTTGAATTTGTTTTTCTCAGATAACATGATTGAATAACGCAATATAATGTAGTAAAATCATCAGCCATTTTCGAGCCAATGAGGTCCAATTTATTAAAATATGCATTCGGTTTTCTTATAACGGACGGAAAACGATTTCCATTCTTACACAAAATTGCTTATATTGCAGGCAACGAAAGGCGAAAAGGGTGAACGGGGTTATATGGTAAGACACTTAAGATTCACCCGGTGGTTGGTTTTATTTTAATACAGTGTGGGTAGTGAATATATAATACTAACAAAATTCACAAAGTTTTTTTAAAAAGAAATCGCATGATTTTCAGACATACTAATATAAATTTAGCGTTTTTTAAAGTAACAAAATATTATCATGAAAAGCTTTTAACAAAGTATTAAGTAGAAAAATAACATTGTAAGCTAAATTTACTTACTAATTCGACATTTGCACCTTATATCCTGACCTGATAGAACGTGTGTCAAGTTGTATACATTGTGATTATATCGAAAAAAGCTTTTATTAAAAAACTTTGAACCACTTCTTTTTGCCTTTCCACAGTCAAATTATAATTTAAAAATATTTTAAACAAAATCAACGTAGTTCGTAGACTTTTTTAAATATCAATATAAATAAATGTAATATTACCGAGTTCGTTTTTTCATACGATAGAGCGTGATCAATCAGCATTTATTAATCAAAATATCTCATTTTTAACTAACTTTCCTGGCATTGTACCGGCAATATAGCGTATTGGTTCTGAAGCTGATTGGTCAAAGCTATAAGCGTTCGTCTTAGCTTAGATTAGCTTACTGCTTGCCAAATCATTTTACTGTGGAAAGGAAAAAGGACATAACCCACACATTGCAAATTTTACAGGAGGCACAAAAAACATGTTTTAATGATTTTGGGTCATATGCAAATTATGAAATATACACCACCTTGAAGTGCACAAGACTTTTAAACTGATGTTTAATATACATATTCTAATATTAATTGAAGAAATTGTCTAGGAAAAACCTTTTTTTCAGTCTTTTTTCTTTGTTTCAATTTTCACAAGCATATTTTTTTCAAAAATTAGATACTAATTCGGCATTTTACATCTTTTTGATAGAACTTGTATCAAGTTTGATACATTGTGATAATCGAAAAAAAGCTGTTTTAAAAAAACTGTGGGCTACGTCTTTTTTCTTTTCCACAGTCGATATCTTACCTTTTTATCCTTAACCTCACTACAAAGTGTAGATTAAGTTTTTGAATAACAATAAATTCTTGTAGAACAAATTCGTTTGAGATACTCCATTGGTATTAGTTAGCAGATATATTTATTTTAGATTAACAAATGTATTGTATGTGACTTAAAAGCACTTTTAGAACAAAGACAGCATAGTACGTAAAAGTGTTTTCATTCTACTTTGGAAATTACTAACCACTCCGCACTGAAAATTTGATTATTTTTGTAGTGAAATTCGAACAAAGTAACAATCGTTAAGAGCTAGATTAACAACCCAAGCTGAACACAATTATTGGGAAACTCTAAGACAATACAGTGATTCTCAAACACAGGTATACTCGAATAATTAAATCTATACACAAAAAAATGACAAATTTTACGTTTGAATAAAACAAGATACATACATGGGAGATTAATAATAATTACAAAACATTTTCTTTCTTACCAAATTTATTTAACGAAATGTGTCCTTTTTACAAAATATTTCAAATTTTAGCAAATGTAATTTTGTCAAGTTTTATAACTGATACATCCATAATTTCATAAAAAAAATATGATTATTTTTTCATGAATTAAATAATAAATAAATTAGAATCGTATAAGGTACATTCACACAGTTTTTGCAACTTACGACCCGAGTTTCGCCTTTCGGCATCTTCAAAATTTCAAGTGCAAGGATGAACTTGAACTGAGTTTAGTCGAATTTATAGAATGATAGTCAATTTACTTAACTAATATATACATATATGTATAAAAGGAAAATCTGAGATTGAATAATTTTATTAATAAAAACACAATACTCCTTTGTTCTTCATTCCACTTTATTAATAAGGTCAGGATCGGTTTTGCTCATTGCGAGCATTGTCAACTGAGTGGACAGATCAGTTGACAGACAAATCGACAGAAAAATCAGTTGACAATGATGACCACCAAATATTGACAGTGAGTCTGAATAATCCTAAAAGTGATTGAATAATTTGATATGAATTTTTCAAAATCCAAATATTTTTGACAACACCTCTTTGAAAATAAATGAGACCAGATCAGAAATTTATTATTTATATTGGTATATATAATAGTAACTTTTTTTGAAAAATAAAGTCATTTTTGGTTCCAGCGTTTATCTATTGGCATATTTTACGATGTTAGAAAACAATTTCGGGTCGATTGCACAGTGGTCAACTTTTTTGGTTTCCATCCCGGACATCAAGGACTCGAATCCCAGTACGAACATCATTTTTCATTAAATTTTAACGATTTTATTTTCAAGGGCATGGATGTCTATTCAAAAAATCCCCTCCTCCGTTCTAACCCTTTAAAAAGGGAGTGTAGCGAAAGTGATAAGTGAACCACTAGTTTTGTTATTTCCCTGTTGTGGCACAGTTGGTTAGAGCTTGCTCTACCGATAACGCAGGTCTGGGTTCGATTCCCGGTAAGATCACAATGAATTTGAGAATTATTCAATTCAAAGTTGTGATCGAAGACTGTTTGTTTGTGATGTCAATTCACATTATTTCCTCTCCTCCCATCCTTCTCATTCTTTAATAACTGGGTGTAGCAATTTGCGATTAGTTAACCACTAGTCCTGTTCTAGCCTTATCCGTTATTCCCTACTACTCACTTTGAAAAAAAGTTAGGGTTGAGCAACTGAGTAATAAGCAGTTATTATAGAAAAAAAACTTCTCTCGAGATACTGCCATTGGGAGGCCATATGATCCATATTGGGAGTGGACATTGATAACAAAATTACCGTCAGTAATTAATATACATTTAGTTTAGCCCGAATAACCAATATATTATTAACTGACTGTTATTTGGTGCCGTTTCTATATCGACTGTCGAAAAGATAATCACAATGTATCAAAATTGCTACACGTTCTATCAAAAGGATGCAAGCTGCAAATGCCGAATTAGTATCTAAATTTATCTTTTAAGTTTGAAAAAGGTAATATTGTAAAAAACTAAAACAAAAAAAAAGACCGAAATAAAGGTTTTTCCTAGACCATTTATTTAATTAGTATTAGATTATGTCAATTAAACACCAGTTTAGAAGTCTCCGTGCACTTCAAGGTTGAGTATAATTCATAATTTGAATATGGCCTAAAATCATCAAAATACTTTTGTTGCGCCTCCTGTAAAATTTGATATGTTTGGGTTACGTCTTTTTTCCATTCCACAGTCGATATTATATTTGTATGTGGAAACTGAAATCAAAATTAATAATATATAATATTGTATTTACATAAAATCTTAAAAAAACTGTTATAGTTTTACAACCAGCCCAATCAAGACTTTTCTGATCAGTTTCGTAAGAATTGTTGTGGAAAACGTTACGCTGGAATTACACGCTCGCCTTAGGACTATTTGAGAAAGTTGAACGGTTTTTTTTCCGTTAAGCCATTACTTGTTTTGTCACATCACGTTTGGTGTTAACGTTAACAAGCTTTGATTGTTCTGCGTACTTACTCTGATTAAGCCATTAGTGTTTTTTTTATATGAATATATAAAAGTAAGCTTTATTGCTAGCTTTACAGACATGACCTTAACCGGTCAACATTTTGGCTAAGTCTACAAAATAAGGACTCTCGGATATAATACTATTGACACTTACACGGCGCATCAATCGTCAACCCAGAAGTCTTATAGAGATTCTGATTTTATTCAAAAACTGAATTAAAAATACTAAAATTATATTTGGTGTACAGTCCTGTACTCGAAAGTTTATTCAAGCATAGGCACCACAAAAACATCACTACATTCATGGACCGAGCAAGAGCTGCATGGGAATTCATTTTTAACCATGAATTAGTGTGGTCAGTGGCGGGTTATCCATAAACAAATGAGGCGCGCGCTTGGGGCCTCTGAATCGTAAAGGGCTCAAAAATAGCTGTTATAATATAGCCCATATACTCTTTTTACTGTTTAACTTGGAATTTGCTGACGTTTTTATGTTGTCCAACAAATAGGGCTTTTAAATTTTATTTCACCTTGGGCCTTCTTTGTGCTTAATCTGCCACTGATTGTGGTTGTTAATTTAACTAGATTGTGCGATTAGGTCAGCTACTTATATTTAGTTCAGGCGTGGAGAACCTGTGGCCTTTTGGCTACTTTGCTGCGGCCTTTTGGCCAATTCTGTAATTATGTAAAAAGGTCTCACGCTGGTATCTTTGGGATTTAGAAATTTGCATGAAATTGTTTCCGGCCAAAGATTCCCTAGTCAATGTTTACTGCGGCGTTATGTCGAATCAGAGAAGGAAATGCGGCCTTTAAAGAAGAAAAGGTTCCCTACCCCTGGTCTAATTGATATAATGCATCTTGCGTATTATCCGCATACTAAGGGTTCATTGTTTTAGACAAGTTAATTGAGGAATCAAAGCTATGGCAAGTACCAAATATCCATAGCTAATTTTGTAATGTGAAGATAGCGTGAAACCTGTCTAAGAACTGAACGCAGCTAACAGTCCAGATCGCTCGGAATTCATCTCATTGTTTTTTTCTTACTATTCTCAAACAATTCTGATGTTGATCGACTGACACATTGAGAGTCGACATGATTTTAATTAAATAGAGCCACAAAGTGGCCAATGAATCCATAGGAAAATAATACCTTTAAATTGCGCCGTAATTATAAAATATGTTTGATTGTTTAATTTCTTTACTAATTAAATTATAGCCAGATACAAAAGACAATCTCGTCGGCTTCTAACGTATATCTGCTTATCTTAAATATCTCGAATGAAACTTTTCACCACTAAACTTTTGCTAATAGAGCTTTTGGCGTTGTCTCTTTTTGAATGAAAATTTTGCGCTAAATTTAGAAAAGTTTTGAAATTATTTTATATTTCAACTTTAGCTAAAAGTGCTTCTCGGAGGGGCATTGTTGTTTGTTGAAAGTGAGTTGTCTTTTCAACTGATAACAGTGTAGGATTTCAGAATAATAAATATGAATTATACTTCGCACACAATACAGTTCTTATCTGGATTCTAATTAACTGACTTTTCTTCGTAGAATCCTTTATTAGACACATAGACAGTACTTTAAACCAGCACTGCTTTTAAAACTCTCAACAAAAGCCATGCACATATCTTAAAAACCGCCATCATTTTATACTTTACATTATTTTGTTCGCGGCCATTTATATTTTTTTTTCTATTTTTATAAACTGCATTTTCATTAAAATTATCCCAAATAATGATTGGAGTTACTTAAAACAGCTTAACCATTCATTTTTAAGTCGTTTTTAACGATATTATGATATTATAGGTATACATATTTAATTAAAATTCGCCCCACATGTGAAGCATATTGCCTCCTAACGTAGACATCTTAACATGAGAGAACTGCTTGTTACTCAGTCGCTCAACTTCGAATACGAAACTTATACTAATCATCACAAATTGATATAAAAAAAACAATACTCCATGTATTTATTACGGATGATGTTAAACAAATTTATTCATATATCCAATATTAATCAGGGCGACGTTTACAAAAATTAATTTAAAAATGGCGATAAATTGAAATAAGCTCACATCGTAACTTTGCAATAGATATATATTCTTAAATTAAAATCGATAATATACTAATTTTTTCTTTCCGTTTTATTGGTTAATACTTAATATAATATGTATATTATAAATTCGTATAAATGTATACATGATAGCTATTATTCAAAATGTTAAGGTTAATTGGGTATTTAATTTACTGCACTCTATTATCCAATATATAATACAATATATTATAATCTTCCGATACAATGTTGTAATACTAGCATGCTATTCATAATAATAATTTTACGAGGGTCTTCCCGTCTTGGGTCAAATTGCTCAACAAGGATCGTAAACATAGTACCAACAAAACTTTTGAAACGCAAGTTTGATCTGTTGCAGGGGTTTCCGGGACTCAGAGGTATTCCCGGAAATAGGGTTCGTACCACTCAATTTCAAATTTACTCCACGGTGTTTTCCAGGGTACTAGATGTTTTCTGGTTATGGTACAACCTACGCACTTCTTTCAGAGTAATATTGCAATTTGTTCTACAGACCTTTTTCCAAAGCAAATTTTTAGAATGTCTTCCCAATTTTGGGAGCTATTTTTTACGTCAAAAAAACTTTCAGCGACAAATTCCCAACGAGACAATTTCATCCAACCGAAATAGAATGTTTATATTTACTCGTTTGTTTCACTTCAATACGATTGAACTCTTCTATTTTCCATTTCGATATAGCATTTTTTTCCGTAATTTAATTATTATAGTTACGATTTTTATAAATAAAAATACATACAGTTTTGACTTACTATGAATAAAACTTATTTTGATATATGCTAATAGTATGTTGCTTAAGTTTGTAAATGACCAAATAAATTGCAGCGACCTTAAACTTAATTTACTAAAACCAAAAAACCGAAATAAATATTGGAGCTACCTATCTCGATTTTATTTAATAAATAATATTTTTAATTAAAAAAAAAAAACAACATGATTAATTTACAAAAGTATAAATAGAAAGGCAATGAGAGTTTTATTTAACCTGAAGGTAAAATATTTACAGGTTGTCAAACAACAAAATTCAGATTTGTTTTTCTAATATTTTCCAGGGATTCAGTGGGACCAGAGGTTTTCCAGGACATCCGGTTCGTAGAATTTTAATTGAACGGTGGCATTTCCTTTCGGATTAACGGGTCTTTATTCTGTCTTTCTTTTTGATTTTCGTAAACAAAAATTTAGGATATTTTTACCACCTACCTGATCAAATTTCTTTTTTTACGCACTGGTATTTTCTGAGCTTCTGGTCCTAGGGAAACTGGGAAAATATTTTACAGTAGAAAATTTCAACAAGTGTTTGATTAATATTATATAAACTCTATAACAAAAATTGAGAATACTATTTTCACTACCTGTCTGATTAAATTTCTTTCTTACGTACAGGGTATTTAATGAGTTCTGTTCCTAGGTAAACAGGGAAAATATTTTACATAGTGTGTAATTCATACCATGTTTTAAGATTCGTTCGTAAGACAACATAACAATAACTGAAAGTTCGTAATATCATCACGGTTTAAAGTAATTAAAAATTCTGTTTAATACATACCTTTCAACAAAAAAAAAACATTTTTGTAGGTATTTTAGTTCACTAACATATTTTGGGCACTGATTATTTAAACAAATGCATTTGTTGATTATACACAGATTTAAAATTAACCAAAACTCACATATACTTGCACATCTATTTATTTTTAATATTAACTGCCTCATTAAACACAATCAGACACAAAACTAACACTTCAAACGGTACGTTGGGTAATACAATTTAATATCTTCATATTGTTTTCCAACTAATCCTCATAATAAGTCTATGTAGATCAATAGCGAACATCTCCAAATGTTTATTTTAGTAATATTTATGTTGCTATAGTTAAAAAAGTACTCTTTGTTTAACAATAGAATCTATCCCAAGCAACCGTATAAAATTTTATTTCGATGATATCTTGTTAATTAATTAAAGCTTTTATTTTATTTGTTATTTTCTCTGACATTTACTATAGATGGCCATTTTTTATTTTCATATGTTAAAGACGATAATATTCATGATATTAAAGATAATACAAAAATTTCAAATCAAATTCAATACTTACTTGACAAGATCTTTCTTAGAGATTAAAAAAATATATACGAACAAGTTATTTTGGGAAGTAAAAAGTATTACATAAAAAAATCAAAATAAGTATGCAAACAATATTCTTGGGTAAATTTTTTTTATTTTGTTTTTGTTGGTTTTTAACAACCTGTATTTTTAAATCATGTTTCATCAATATTAATATATTCTTTATTTTCCGCAGGGACCAATTGGACTCGATGGACCTAAAGGTGATCCAGTAAGTATCAACTTTTTCAAAACATATTCCTCTAACTAATTATTCAGAGATCATTTGTTTCTCCGTGATCTAATCCGACAGTCTGAAATACTTCTTACGCTATCGTAAGGATTACTTGAGAATTTATTAGCGAGCAATCAGTTTAATATTCAAAATCTTCTCCATCCATATTTACAGGTAATCAACCAAACATTATAAAATACAGAAAGTAATTGGATAATTCCTACAATCGAGTCGACCTCAACTCGTTCGATATGATATTTTACTTCCTGCACACATAAGTGCATTCAAAATTGTCAGAAGAAATTTTATTTGAAAATTTCTAGCAAAATTTTAAGACTTTATTTATGATCGACGTTGTTGCACTCCGTAAAACATCGTGAAAAAAACGTCCAAAACCGACACAGGTGTTGGTAAATAAAACAAAAAGTACTGATGATATTAAATTTAAAAAAAAAGTTTTGCTGGATTCACTTACCTAATTAAACGAGATTATAAATTTTGGAAATCCTGGAAGTCTTATTGTCATTTTGAACAGAGATAATTTATAGAAGAAGAGTCTAATATCTTCATATTTACAGAACTGTTAAGCATGTCTGGTGCTTATGAACTTTTAATGTAGTATATTAACAGAATAAGTTACGTAAAAATGACGACTTGTCGGCCAGTCTTTCACATTATCTCTTCGTAAATGATATTAAAAGTATCAGCATAGGAAAACACAATAAGTTAACTAATCGACTTTCCTGTGTGCCGTTTTTATGAACTTTCAATTGAGTCGATGTTATCATGGAGAACACTAAAAAAAAGATTCGCTAGCAATCTGTATTGTATTAATATTCAAATGTAAATCGATCATTAGTATTCACATCAAAACTGATGAATGAATTACTTTTATATGCAGTGCGATTTAAGTTAGTAACATTTTGTAAATCCAATTTAAATAACATTTAAGTTGTATGAAATTTCGTAAAATAATTACTGAGCCATGCTCTCTTTTTTGCAAACCAAGCGAGTCATTAAAAAGTATAAAACTCTTAACAAGAAAAACTTTATTCAACATATTATGGAACTTTTAAGAACGCTCTTAAAAGTCAAAGAATGCTTTATTCTGTTAAGCTTTCAAGAATGACTCCTTTATATCTTTTGTTGACCTTAGTAACAAAGGTTACTCGTTTTTGCTAGAAAAGAAATGCCATAGTACTTTAAAATAAACATAAAATATATATTTGTGTCTTATACTTTTAATTATTGTCGAAAAGATCCATGACACACTGAGCGTAACCGGCGTCACATTAAGTACCCGTGTTGTACATTTCCATTTGAAAATTATTATGTCAACCCAATACAATATGTTGATTATTTAAATATGTTTTTTTTTTTGCTTTTGTAGGGAAGACCGGGAGACAAAGGGCAAAAAGGTGAATTGGGAAATCCTGGATTCGATGTATTTTCAGCTGTAAAAGTAAGTTATCTTTCAAACAATATTCTTCAGTAAGATTGATTCGATGTTATTAAGTAACCTTATCACAATTGATTTTAAATTTAACCGTAAACAAAATACGCAGCTGAGATGCAAACCATACAGTTTAGGTTTGTGTAGTTTGATCGCTATATCAATGAAACTAACAGTAAGACAATTGTCAGGTAATTTTTTTGAGTTATTTAAGAAATAATAATGAATCCAACGAAGTTAAAGTATATTTTGTAACTTTCAAATTCAACCCATGCGTATATTGCTTTACAGTGACACCCTATTACAAATTTTCTACATATATCAATTAAATAGTAATGCAAAATTAAGGCGTAAACATTGTTGTTTGCCTAAATATTGTATTGCTATTAATTTAATTAAAACTGTATTCACCTTTTTTGATTTATCTTAGTGCATCAAAAACATTCAGTTATTATTTAAAAATAATATTTTACTTCTGTTGTATCGCTGTGCGTTGTAAAAAATGTTCAAAAGTTATCCTTAATTATTTTTTATGATACAAAACATACTTATATGAATTGCTTCGACAAGATTATTGAATATCCTTATATAATCTAGTAGAATGCTTCAATAAAAACAAGTATATATTAGCTAAAAAAGTTTATCGAAAGTTTCTTGTTGCTTTAAAATAAATACAAACAACAGAAAATATTCCCAAAAACGTAATTTTATTAGAGGTTTATAAAATTACGAAGATAACACTTCGACAATTTACAGGGCATGAAAAGATCTGTGACCACTCTACGAGGTGGTACACTGGGCTACGCAGAAATCGTAGCCGTCAAGGTATACAGCCTGCTACAGCCTTTTTAGTAGTGGAAGTCTTTTGTGTAGATGTTGTTTCGTTTCTTTAGATGTTCGTAGTTTATTTTTATGATAGCAGAGTTTGAGACAGGGTGGTCTAAAACGTTTCTAGAATTATACGTTTTTAAGTCATAAAAAGATAATTATTCCTCGGTACCAATCGGCGTAAGCATTAAACGAAATTCTGATCAATTAAAAAAATCTGCTTTATTTCAATAAATCAATATAATTCTTGTCTATCAAGAAATAGCACCATACAGAATTTTTAAAATTAATTTAATCATTTATTGATTTATGTTCTCTGTGTTATACAATACTTTAGAGCACGGTTTCTCAACGTTGGGCCACAGCGTGTTCCAAGGGGGGCACAGAGATTTATTTTTGTTTTGGGGAGCCACAACACAGTTCAGGGGGGCCACGGGCAAATTGAGGATTTCAAATTTCTCGGTGAGCTAAAAAAAAAAAAGGTATGAGGGCCACGCTCCCAAAAAGGTTGAGAAACACTGCTTTAGAGCATTTTACTCTTCTTCTGTGCCAATATAAAAACATCAAAATTTCAAGACTATAAACGCACATGTTTAAAAACCAAATTTGTTGGCAAAGTGCAAAAAAATGTTGATGGCTTGGTGGATTTGATTAGGTTTTGAGATAAAACGCGTTTTTTAAAATGCGTTTTCTCTGCATATAAAGAGGTTTTGGAATTGAAAATTTATTGATTGTGTAGATATTGAAATAGAGAACAAGTTGGCATCAAAATTTGAAAAAATCAAAAATGATCTTTAATTAGGTTTTGAAAATGAGATCCACACGTATATTTGCCACCCATTTTTTCAAGTAATTCATCAAATTTTAACTCTTTTATTTGATGCCTATTTTCCAACTATTATAACAATCAATATAAATTTGCTTCTTCTTGTAATAACTGTCTTTTCTAATGACGTAAATCACGGAGCCTAAGGGTTCGCGGACAGTTTCCCTGCTCCTGTTTGCTGACAGTGGGAAGAAATTTTTAGACATCACAAACATCCATACCATCGACCAAAAATCGAAAATGCTGTTCGTACTGGGACTCGAACCCGTGAAATCTGACACGGAAGACAACAACGCTAACCCCTGCGCCATGGGATCCGATAATATAAAGTTATACATTGGTACATTCCAAAAATGATTTGCAATATTTTACAACACTTTTAGACCACCTTGTTAAACTATTTTCGCTGATTTCAGTTGTTTTTTTACACACATAAAAAGACATGGTGTACTTTTTATATCCCTAGTTATATTATTTACTTTTTCTTTGAAGGTGACTGCTTAATTTGATCACACTTTCAAAAGTGGATTGTCTTGTTATGAGACTTTTTTTATATCGCGAGACATAAATTGAAAGCCTTGTACCACGAAATATAAAAGATCTTTTGAATTTATTAAGCACTCATGTTTTTGTTTTGTTTATTTGAATTTTTATTGTTTCATTTTTATTTTTATAAGTAGATACTTAATGCTTTTTGTAGGGCCTGCAATCGGCTGGTATGAATATTTCAGCACAAACTATAATTACATTGAAAGTAAGTAGCAATTTTTATTTTATTGAATACAATTACTAATCTTGCATGAGCAGAAAAAATAATATAATATAATTTGCATGCCATCATGACAATATTAACCAGTTGTCGCCAACCTTTCGGTTCTCACAGGCCACTTAAATCACAACATTGAATATTGTTGTACCCTAAAAAGGTATAAAAAAGTGTTCACAAAAAATACATATGTTTATTTTAAATAAGTAATAACACTTGTTAATTTTATCAAAAATAATTACCTTGTGTGATAAATGTTGCTGTGCGTTTGACATAAGTTTATGGATTTTTTGGTCCAATGATGTTTTTCAACAACTCATATCATCAAAATTTCTCGGATAACACAGGTTGGCGACCACTTATATAAACAATATGTATTTATTTTGTAAAATAGTTATTTAATGTGTACTTAAGTAAAACTCCTAAACTGAAGTTAAAAACATTGAGAAACATAGATAAAACAAAATTTGCTTTCAAATATTTCCAGCATGAATTATGAACACTTGAACAATGAGAAAATGAATTATTGGATTTTTCAATTAATTATTAACCTGTCGGTTTGCATATTTTTGCATTTTGTTAAATCCAGTATTGTCGTATGTATTCTGAAATGCTTTTCATACTTAACTTGATACTGGGAAATTCAGACATAGTGCACTCTGGAACTAGAGTATCGACATGTACATAATATAAATACACAACAATACATTTACTCATAACTAATACTTCAAAAAATATAAATTTTATACCAATAAATCACACTATTTCTACAATCTACTTTAATTACCAAATTACAAATGCTTAAGATTATGAAAAAAAAAAATAATGCTCTTGATTCACAAAAAAGTAATATTAATTTATGAACACAAACTTTTACACGGATTAGCAGTAATTTCATTAATCTTATGCCTACCATATTGTGCATACGTTGTTATGCCTCTAACATGTCATTTACTTGCGTTAAATCTTTCCTAAATTTAATAGGATTATGCTTTTAGAATAATAAATTTTGCTTTGAGTTTTACAAGCCTAACGGTAATATTATTTTTAGTATATAATGAAGCCAAACAAGAGGTAATCTTGTTATCACTTAAAAAAATACATATTCATAATTATACATATAATACTAACAATAAAGAATTGCCATGCTTTTAAACGCCATTTAGTATTGTAAGTTTTCTTTCTTTGAATGTTACTCTAGTTTTCTATTTGAGGTGAACAAACTATATATTATAACATCCAACTTTTTAAATAATATCTTTGAAAAAAGTAAAATAACCTATGTAAAGCTTCAAGGATTGATCTAGTAATACTAGAGCTTCTTATGAATTTGATGTGTGGTTATCCTTTCTTATTTTTTCTTAACCTTCATGAAACCATGACCTCCTTCAGCTCAATAAAACGATTCAACCTACCCCCCTGCTATTTTAATGTGAAAATTTCAATATTAAACTATTCTTTAAACATATTATAATCATACAATGGATTTTCTCATCACAATAATAAAAATGTATACAAATAAAATACAATTTTATATTGTAATAACATATTTACATATACATCATGAGCTTATTTACAGTTACATGAATATATTGAGCATTCAAGTCTGTTTAACATTCAAATATTTGATACAGAAGACGTCAGTTACACTGGCGCCAAGAAATTACCATAACGGTCTCATAAGGATAGACTGATATGACTATTTGCATCACCGCAATCATCAATCGGTCAACTGCATCAAACATATGGAATATACCAATCGCAATTAAAAAAACTGATTTTGATAATGAGAAAGTATAATAATTGCTTAATTAAGCTGGGATGAATCTTGCAATGACTTTGAAACGTTGAGTTATTTCCAACAATCGAAAGTGTCTTTCAGTAACACTAAAAACCTAATTTTTCAGAATCAATAATGATCTCATAATAATAAATACTGTGATATAGGGTGAACCAGGAGAACCAGGACCGCCTGGACCTCCGGGACCTCAGGGTTCTGAGGGATTACCTGGCCACGAAGGTAGAGCTGGAGTTCCTGGTGAAGGAGGAGTGAAAGGGGAACGAGGATTAACGGGACCTGCTGGACTTGCAGGGCCTACTGGTGTAGCTGGACCTCCAGGTCCTAAGGTAATTATTTTATTTTAAGGAATTAATTATTCCTAATTTAAAACGGCATAAAGCGTTTCAAGCATTAAGCAAGCAAATTTGCTAACGTTAACTTTAAGCATTTTGATAAAATTCAAGCTTTGTTTTTAAATGCTGACATTTCCATTTATTAGTAAATTAGAAATCAACAATTAATTAATGAACTGTATATTAACGCTTTGAGTAGTATCCATATATAGTAGTAGCCGTAACAGTAAGGCAAAGTATTTTGTCACCTATTATCTGTTGCCATTCCCATATTTTAAAACAAATTATTTTTATTTCTTCAGACAAGCATACTAGAAACATCTATCAGTGATTTTTGGCAGTTATTGCTTTCATTATTTCTTGGAAATGAACAATTTTATTTTAAAGAGATTAGTTTTTGTAAACAAATCGGTAGACATATAATATTAAGTGGAAATTCTATTTCGGGTTGATTTCCTTTCTAGAATCAATGTCACTAGAGTGTCATATGTCCACAGAAAAAAAAATATGGACGAAATATTTAGTTTTTGTAGTAGTAAATATCCCGCACACAGACAGAGACCCAGCTACGCGTGTATAGCCTGGCACGTGTTAAATACACAGACACTAGCCTACAATAGATTGTATGGGCGGCACAGACGACCGTCTCTTAGTAACGACAATGGAATGCGACCGTGCAATTGGGGGATTTGCGGCGAATATTTCAAGCCAGCGCGTAATCTGGGGTAGTGTAATTGGGGGTTCCACTGTATATGTTTTATAATTCAAAAAAATGTTTAAATTTTTGATCCGTATCCTAATGTTCTTTTTTTGTGTTTTTTTTGCAATAGTAAAAATAATCAAAATAAGTTGTTTGCTTTAAAATTACTCACATATTTTATTTAAAAAAATCCAGTTTACTTTTTATAATAATTACTACGATACTGTTCATATATTTTTTTGAGACTATACCAAACAATTACAGGGTCATCGAGGTGGTTTCGGTTTCCCCGGATTACCGGGAGATAGAGGATTTCCAGGATTTCGCGTAAGAGCTGATGCACTATGCGTTCATGTTTTTTTACAGTAACACTTTGGTGATGGACTAACAGCGGTGCCAAATATTAACAAGCTTTCACTAAACCAATGAATATTTTTTTTAACTTGTCACAAAAATACTACACTTTTTACCGTTAACCTTTTCTGTACATTTATGCACATATTTGAAATATCTCGTATTGATTTCAACGTTGTCTTAATGTTTTACATGTAATTATGAAATTTTTTACACAAACTGACACTGAGTTGACATCTGAACAACATTTAATTTTTATTTAAACTATTTTGGTAAAAGTTTTACCAACTTTTGACAGTTACTGTTGGCGAAAGGCCATTGCCTCGATTCAACAATGTGTTCCATAGTTAAGATTATCGTATAGTACTTTAATACTGCAGTAGATATTATGTAATATGTCATCACAGCATAGTGCACCTTCTTCTTAATATAAATTGTTTATTTGTGAGAAACTTAAACTGAAATAAAAATATTGTAATTTTTTTTTTTTGAAATACAACAATTAATAAAAGTTCTTAATGATAAATGTTTTCATGATTTACAAATTGAAAAGATTGAATACTTTCAAATAATATTTCCTGTCCAGCACATTTGTATTAAAATAATTCTGCTGAACAGAAAAGGTTGAATTATTTATTGTAGCATAACAAAAATTTTAGTTTGTTCAGTAAGTCTAAAAAATTAACAATTTTATCTTACAAATTTCCTTCGCTATTTTAATTTTTTCCTACACATTTTGCTTCACTTAGACAAAAAAGTTTGAGAGGAAGAGTCATATTTTGAGGCTATGATTTTGATTTTATGATCTCATTAATTTTTTTTAAATATCTTTTTATATGAATTCATTTAAAAAGATGCACATTTTTTTCCGCAATCTTTCAACAAAAGATTTTTGGTTGATATATTTGTTCTTCGACTGGTCGTGCGGCAGGGTCTGGTGACAAGTGTTTTGCCTCTTTGAGAAACATCTTCAGACGTACTCTATTGTAAAGTTTTCAACTCTTATGAAAATATTAATTCTTATACTTTTCCATATACCATTAGAAAATTAGAATCAACGACTAAGTTATAATTAATAATCCTAATATTTGTAGTCAACCGTAGTGAGATCATACTACTCCCACCGTTAATTATTGAGTATGCGGGTGTAACTAATACTTCAATTTTTTAATCGTCACATTTTTTTACAGTTTTTGATAGTAAATTGCATGTTGCAAAAGTGACAAACTAAGAAGTGTGAATCCTTTATGTTATTTTTGACAAACCAAAATTTATTCAATTCCAATATAAGTAGCAGCAATCACTAGAAATTTATCTTATCATCAAATTAATACGTGATTTTAGTAAATTATATTATATTCTCTTGAAGAAAGTGTAACCTAAGATTCCTCTTATTATAAAATATTTGTTTTTTTTTTTAACAGTGATACCCACATATGTTGTGACAAGTAAATTGAACCATTCATTATTTTTTTTATCAGTTATTAAAACAATATTAAACAGAGATAATAGATGATGATATTTTTTAATTATAGGGAGACAAAGGCGACAAGGGAGAAAGAGGACTAACAACCACATTGAAAGGAGATCAGTTCCCAACAGGAATCATCGAAGGTCCACCGGGTCCGCCTGGTCCCCCAGGTATAAATAATTCACTGCAGTTTATTATATAACAATCACACTGCACCGAAAAGCTTTGACTCACATTTAAGTAGTGTTTAGATGTCACCATTTTTAATTCTATTAATAACGAATATAACATAACTGGTAATGTGATACAAAATAACACAACAACCAAACTTTCTAAGAAATATTTTAAACTGTTTACTTAAAACTGATACTTTCAAAATTTAAGCATATAACATTGTTACTCTACCCGTTGTGTTTATTGAGTGTAAGACAACCAGTAAAATAATTATGTTACGAATATTAGAAACAAATATTTGTTCACACAATTATTGCTGAATCCATTGAACATTGATAGATGCAGTTGATTATAGAGAATATTTTTCTAGTATTTAGAAACTCTTTCAAAGTAACAATACCTTAAAATTCATAGTATTTATATTTGAATTTACATTATCATTAAATATGACAATTTGGTAAAAACATATTTTTGTTATATAAATTTTAAAGCAATTTTTATTTGCTTATTTCAAAAGTTTATAATCAAATCTGGTCTACAAGTTTTTCATTCTATGCTTTTTGACCTCTGAATCTTGACTTGTGATATTGTGAATGAGTTCACAGCGAACATTGTTTTTCTATAATAATTATATAATACTAACCAAAGCGGCTATGATAACTTATTTTAAAAAATATAGACTTTACTATAATGTTCATAAGATGAATATTTTAAATTGGTTTGGTAACTATGGAGAAGTCAAATCATAAGTATATAATACAGGGCCGGACGGATTACGAGGCGAAAAGGGAGATTTAGGACCAACTGGCCCTCCAGGGTCGGCTGGAGAGAAGGGAACGCGAGGCAAACGTGGAAAGCGGGTAAAATATACTCCACAACCGAGTATGCTGAATGAAACAATCAAATATTTCCTTCTCACTCTTGTCGTTTTTGCAAAAAGCTTCTCTTCTAAATCGCCATTTCAAACTTGAGAATGCATTCAACCTGTTTCAGTTTTATTATATTCAAAATATTATAGCTCGGAAACTGTCACCGGATATTAGATAATGAACGATCATCACAAAAAATATCTTATTTCATCATTGTATATAATCTATGTAATATAAAAAAAAAACTATAAATAGGAAAATAGCACGGAAAAACACGGGATATATAAAATAAATTTACCACTAGACCTTTTTGTTTTATTCTATCCAAAATCCATCTCCTGGAATGTCACAGCATGTTAAGAAAAATGATAGTTTATTTTATTATTGCATGTTATGTCATTTTTGTTGGTAGCTAGTTGGAAAATATTTCTTATAACATTCCAGTTATATTAATTAATAATTAGCACCTGATTATTAAAAAATGTTTATACTATTATGATTGTATGTATTGAAATCCAAAAAATGTAATTATATAATAATCAAAATAATATTGATAATTATTTGTTAGTTAGATTATTTTTTGTATCAATTCTGAATTATGTAATTTAAATTGTAGAAACATTATTGTATTATCCATGACATTGTATGATGCAAAAAACTGCCATTTGTATGCAATATTGTTATCAAATATTATGTTATTTACTTTTTGTTTTGGGTGTCTGTATTATTTATTTTTAGCTTGTTTATTTGACTAATACATAATATTAACACACCGCTAATAGTGTTTTACACCAACCACCACTATTGTAAGAGTCACCATACTAAAATAACACTGCCATCTCTGGACGCACTGCCTTACTAAACAATTTTGGCTTTGGTTCAGTATGGGTCTCAATAGATGTCACCAGAAAAGGTAATTTATTTAAAATATTTATAACAAAATATTGGTTATCGTAAGTTAAATAAGTATTCAATCATCTTTTTGTTTGAAATTACAATATTGTCTAAGAACTTTCATATGCAAAAATGTACAATAATATTCAAAAATAATTATTTACAAAATTTTAACTAATGATAACCAAGATTGATACATACATTTTTCATTTTTATAATATTTTACAATAAAAATACATACTTAATGTTTAGTAGATATTTGATTTTCATTTAAATTAGAGTTTGAAAAATTCCATTTATTTTATGATTTATTATTAGTAGATAATCATCAATATATGTTTCATTACTTTATTAGTATGCATGCAAGGCCTTTCCATTATTTACCCTGAATCATATATTTTTTCTGCCGAGAGAGTGTTATCCCTTTTCAAAAAAAAAAATTTTAGGTTATTTACTTACTGAGAAAAAGTATCCAATTATGTAATCAATAATGATTTCAGATTATTCAGTGACTGTGCTTCATTGATTTCAACAACAATGGCTTTTCTTTCTAGGTGAGAAGGGTGACATAGGACTGAGGGGAGTTCATGGTGTGGATGGATATAATGGAGAACCAGGACCTCAGGGTCCTCCGGGGCTTCCTGTAAGTATATTAAAATTATTATTTTTCTGCAACAGCACCATTTTCAAACAAACGTTATTGTTATAAAATGAATAATCAGTGAATAGTACTTATATTACTTTTAGATTATTGTCACCGTTTCGAACTACTAACATTTCTTGTTGCCTGTCAATCATTTTGCCAAATATATTCAATGTGCTGTAGGTTAATTCTCTCAATCAGACTTTTTGTATAAAAACGTAGTATAGTTAGTCTGACAGATTGGCATCTTTAACATGGCAAAATTGATCAAACATACAGTAAATTTTGATAATTTTGATAATTTAAAACGGAGCATAACAATTTTATTTTGAATACACACTCATTTTTTTTTATCAATCTAGTTATAATATTGATGTTAGTTATTTTATCAGTAAAGCTTTCATTCAATGAACAGGGATCAATTGGCCCGAAGGGGGAAAAGGGTGACTACGGTGATATTGGACCTCCGGGATTGATGGGTCCGCCTGGATTACCTGGGCCTCCTGGTTACCCTGGAGAGAGAGGAGAAAAGGGAGAAAAAGGGGAATCGGTAAGCACAAATATCACTGTAATGGTAATAATCATAGCTGTATTATTTATTCATCAGAAATATACACTGCCTTTCATTTAAAATCTCATAACTGATATTGCTACAGTATTGATATAAAGAACGCAAATCTATCTTTGGGAAAAGATTATTAAGGTTGATTGACTTAGTATTTTGAATTCAGAAATTTTACATCTCATTTGTCTATTATTTTTGTTGTTGTTGATAGTGCTTAATCTAAAATATTTAGTCTTCTTTATGTAACCTTTATGACCCTAACGAATAAAGTATTTAAAATCTAATACTCAATACAAATAATGTACAGTTTTGAAACTTGATTACACATGGGTTATTTGGGTTTACCGCAAAATAGTTAATATTTTTAACGAACGATAAATTCTGTTTCTAACTTTTTTTAAAATCATTTACTATAACCAAATGACCAGGCAAAATGAAGAAACTGTTGTTTTCATAAACTGATACATGGATAGATATTTGTATTTAATATCCAAATTAAAACAAACATAAACATACGCTGTAGTTGTAGACTAATACAAACGTAGTTTCTGATAGGTTTGAAATTATTTGCATGCTTTGTATCTTTTCTAATATCCGCTCCATTTGTTCTTTTTTCTCGGCTGCTCCCGCTTTTTCGACACCTTGCAGAAATACAAAAAGCTTAGAAGAAGACAGGTAATTATTTACTCTCCCTTAGTCATCTAATATTTTGTTATACAATACATGACACATTCAGATTCATTCAACTAATAGAAAACTTTTGAATTGTTGTAATGTCAAATTTCAGTTGTCTTGTTTTTGCACATACTCTTTTGGCTTCAGAGTACTAATCTATCTGCGTGTTGAGACTGTTCAAATATATTCATCTCACTTAAATGTATTTATTTTGTATTCCTTAACAATATTTCCCAGTATATTTACAAAATAACCAATCAATGATCGAAATAAATACATATTCTGATATATTCATAGCATCGATAATAATATTTTTTTTATAAGTCAGTTTTTTTTATTTCGACTATCCAAAAATGCTGCATAAATAAAATTTTGCAATTTACTAACACAATACACATAAATGTATTTTTAAGAAATACAAAGTAGAAAAAATCAATGCTTAGTAGATAAGTATGCATTACTATATTATCCATCTTTTATAAAAAGGGTGAATTAACCAAATTCCTATTTTATAGCACGTGCATTTTAAACATTAAATTAATTAATTATCCATGAATAAATTTTAAACAAAAAATTATAAATTTGGCGTTTTTACATAACAATATAAGTACATAAATCTCGATTTTGCTAAAATGGTTTAATCACACTTTTTACAAAATGATACATAAATGTTTACTGATGTATACTTTTACATTTTTCATTTAATCTTATAGCCAATGTTGAATTTACAGGGAGACGGAACAGGGATGGAGTTCATGGGCGGAGAAGTTGTAAGTAATAATCTATACATATTAGTTTGTAAGAATTTCAGGAGAAAAGATTATTGTATTTAGGTTCAAAAACATTTTAAGTATTTTAGTTCCACAAATATTATTTTATTATATTGTCATTGTGCCTTCGAAATCGGCTATGTATTTTTCAAAACTTTACAGGAGAGGCAAACAACAATGTGATTTACAAAGTCTGTCCCATATAACATCGACGTATTTTTAAAATCAATTCTAGAATATGTTTTATCATAATTTGTCTAAACTTTTTTTTGCCACAAACACATGCACATAAATACCTCATATCTGTTTGTTTTTAAATGCATTTCCTGACAATTTAAGTTGACATACACATATCTGATTTTGAGGAATGCGGTGAATTACTATATTCTTTTTGCTGCAAGAATCCGATTTTCTGAAAAATATGCGCACAGCCGATTTCAAAGGCATAACGAAGATATGGTTGATAACTATGTCGGGCATATGTCTTCATCAGAATTATTGATTGCACTTGTTGTTTTTGTGGTTGGCATCAAAAATTCTAGTAGGAATCACTAAAAAAATAACAAAATACTCATCAATAAATGCGTTGTGAACAGCAACAATGATAAATAAAAATGCTTTTTTCAGAGGAGTGATTCATAGACGCTTAAAAGTTGCCAAAAGAAATCTGGGAAAATATAGAATTTTTGAGTAATGTCAATATCTCATTATCAAAATAAAAAAATATATTGAAATAATTATTATTATTTAGTGGAAATCACTAAATGTAGTAACATGGGAAAAAGATATTGTGAGTGCTATTTAACCCAATGAAGAGCCACAATTGCCCACATCTTATGCGTCATATCATATGTGATGATTGCCTTTACACTACAATGTCCATCAAAAAAAGAATTACGTAATACAAGCGTGTACATATACTATATCATATACAAATAGCTTGCTTTCAATAAAGACATGATTGTGATTATAAGAAAATAAAACAACCTATTCTGTTTGTAAGCCTAATGATATTGAAAAATAGTGACAGACACACTGAAGGGAACGATTATTTTCCGACGAACATAGATTATTTTCATTGTAGAACTGCAGTGGAATAGTAAAAATTCACCAATTTATTGTAAAAGTTGCAACACTGATTTCAAATCCTGACTGAAACATATATACATACTCATACTTAATTGTAATATGAAAAACTGATTGTAGAAATCAATTGCAACGCGAGAAACTATAGCTTATGTTAATCATTTGTTAATCATACTAAACTTTTACAGCTATACAGTTATTTTATATTCAACATACATCCTTCTGCGGAATAGGAAATAAGTGTGATTAACGATAGTACTGAGTGAAGGTTTAATTTAAAAACTGCTCATTAAATATAATACTTAATGTTAAGGGCGAAAACCACAAAACTTTATTAGTAAAATTCCTAGTTAAAAAGACAGATTGCTGAAATAGTAAAAGTATCATTACAATAATGAACATCAAATTATGGAATAACTCATCATACTTTCATTCAAATTCAATGGCCAATTTTCTGTAAACGAAAATTCTCTTTTACTACAATATATGTTCCACTTTGCAGATGAGGCAAGAAAACAAACTTTTTTTATTAATCTCTCTAATGATTAGTTACTTGCTTATTTTAAGTATTTTACTGATAATGTATTGCCAGGTGTCTAGTGTATGCATTTTATTTCCCAAGATATTCGTAAGTATGACTAAAATAATATAAAAATAAAAAACTTTTGATTCAAATTAATTATTGAAAAACCAACTATATATTTATATCAGACATCTTACTGCTTCTTAGATCATATTTCATTATGTGTCATCATCAATTACTTTGTTGACTTCCATGGCGGATCTCACGGGCTCAAATTCCAGAAGAACAACATTTTTCCATTTGATTTATTGATTTCTGTTTGAAGGCATGCATGCAAGTGATGTCTAAATATTCCTTTCCAAACCGCCAATCCTAAAATAACAGGGTATAGCGAGAGCATTTTTTTTTAACACTATTCCTGTCCCGACCCTTTCCTTTCTATCCTTACTCCTCTCTTTGAGCAACTGAGTAACAAGCTGTTGTCGTAGAAAATCTTCTGTCGAGTACCTCCGTTAGAAACCCAAGACCATATGCTTCACGTTGTGAGCGATATTTGATTTTTGGAGTGAATATGATTAAAAATTAGATAAATAATGAATTAAAATAGCACCAACTTTACAGACTTAAATTATATTAATAATCAGGCTACAAAAGTTTTTAGTCTAATGAATACCAAAGTCAGTGTTTGATTCAATATGTTATCAGAATAATAAATGAGTTTATACTTCAAATATTTTAACCATGTTTTTGTGAACTGTTTCAGTTAATCGGTCCACCCGGTCCTCCTGGGTCAGTCGGTATGCCTGGTCTGCAAGGACCTCCAGGAATCAAAGGCGATCGAGGCAGCAATGGAGCCAAAGGAGATAATGTATGAAGTGCAGATTTAATAATATTGTATATATTATTACTCATTCAACTTGTCCCACAAATGTTTTAGTCTACATAGAGGCAAAATTGGACCACGGACATTAATTTCTAAATAAAAGGAATCTGATTATATAGATTGATCGTTGACAAACGAAATCATCAAATGTTGTTAGTTTGATCTCTCTCTCATTTGTTTAGATATAGCTTGCATTATATGATAAAACTTAAGACAACAATATAATCGTAATATACTTAAAGATATAGATTTTCTATAAAGATGTCATATTTGAATAGGAGTCAGCAAACAATAGCTTTTTTGCATTTGTTCTTGCAATAAGTTAAAATTTTGCCCATGTCTGCTTTAGTCAATAATGTTCGGAATTAGGGAAATTGACGCAATCATAAAATGGTAAATGTCGATTATTTTTAATATCCATATTGCATAAAGCAGCGGTCGGCAAAGTGGTGGTGTACTTCACTATTTTTGTACTATTAATTGAGCTTTAATAATGCGGTTGCAATCAATAGTTTTATTTTATGAACTAGGTGCATTTTATGTGTTCTTTGATAATTTTTTTCCATATATACTTCTTAAAGGTGGTCCTCGAGATCTAAAATGATTTAAATTTATTAATCTGAGATGACTTTTTAATTATATGTTAGATGTGTTAAACATTTTAATTTTGTGCTATTTTAGAATCACTTTTAATGTAATTGGTAATTTCTTTTCAATGCCAATTGTTGTTTATAACTGTTCATTTTTGTATAAATAGCATTGTTAAATCATATTTCTTATCAGTTGACGATGCTCGTAATGAGCGAAACCGGTCCTGACATATTAAATAATGTGGAATGAAGTACAAAGGAATATTGTGTTTTTACTAAAATAACTAGTTTACAATTATATAACTTGAAGATGTATACACTTGTAGTACAAGGCATCCGTCGGTCAGAGCCCAGGGTCTGAGCTATTTTTTTGCTAAAAATGACTTGCTACGTTTCATAAAATTCATTTTCAAGTTAAAATAAAAATTGTTTACTCTTTGGGAAAACTCTATGCATAAACACAATATAAATATAAAACACTAATTCTATATTTTTTATTGATTTAAAAAAAAATTAATTGAATTAAGTAGGTTGTTATGTTTTAAGAACTTGTTTGAAATTAATAATTAATTTTCAGGGCGACAAAGGAACAAAAGGCGACCCCGGTCCGATGGGATTACCGGTAAATATTAATTTAAAATAATTGAATTCTTCAGTAACATGTTTGATTCATTATCAACATCTCTCAATTGTCATAACAATCTCTAGGGATCCACCATTGCTAACAATCTCTAAACTGTCTTAATCTCTTGCGTGAGCATTAAAAATCCTGCTCGGATTGAAAAGCTTGCTTACTTTAACTCACTCTGTAGCTTTGAGCTGTGAACACAAGCCGTTAATAATATAAGTCTATATTGAGAGTGTATATTCAACCTAATTAGCAATAATAACAAAGCTCAATTGTTTATTAATGTTTAATTAACATTCTGAGAAACTAAACATTCATTAGAAGAAAAAAAAATATTACTATTTCACATAATGTCAAAATTATTATGCAGTATGGTCAATTGAAGAAACGTTCAAATTAGATCAACAATGAAATTTCATCACAATTCTGGCAAAAAGCTTAAATCACAAAAGTCTTGCTTTTTCTCAAGCTTTATCGTACCTCACACGAATTCATTGGAATTAAAATACTCTTTAACTTGTTTACTGCCTTCTCTGCATATATACGGGATTAGGACTTGGACCCTTCACGCCCACCCCGTAAATATATGTATCATCATATTGAATATATAAATAAATATTCAAAGAATATCGTTTTTCATATTATCGCTGCCTAATTAATTCTTGAAATTTTGCACACGAGAGGATGAATCGCATTCGGCGACTGGGCACGGAAAAGGTTAAAATACCAAGGTCAGCAATCACTCAAAATAAGCGGCCTACGATAGCATGTGCTTCAAATGCCCAGAATTCCGCTTGTCTCTTCTTGTCACCTGACATAAGGCCACAGATAATCAATTGAGTGTACTCAGTCGTGCTATGGGACACCGGTTTCACTTGGAAGGAAGCACATTGTTGTGAAACAAAGAATCTTAAGCACTGTGTAGAATTAGTTACATGCTACAGATAAGGAACATACTTGGCATAGGAGTAAAATAATTAAAAACATACACAAGGAAAAAATTATGACACTATAATTGAAATATCAAAGCTATATTCTCCTGCATTGATTGCTTATTAGCAGTTTTTTTACAATCTAGAAACGATAGATTGTTTTTGTGAGCGATACAAAAATCTTGAATTCAAAATTATTTCCGACTCGTGGTTTTTGCCAGTGTGTTGACGATAACAGATTTTTAATAACGTTTTCAACAAATATCTACGATGGAGAAGAGATGTTAGCGAAACAATGTGATGAGAAAAATATTTCAATCAAATTGAATCAAAGTAAAGACATGTTAAATTTGAGCCGATTACAAGTAATGAACTTCCAGTATTTGCTCAACACAAGAGATTAAGGCAGTTTATTTTCAGTGACGGTCTAATTAGAACTAACAATATCCATAGAAATAACTCGGGTTAAGAGGTTTTGTTAGATGACAGTTACGATTCCATTGCGAAATTCTCGTAGAAGTTTGTTTCGAAACGGAAGGACCGGTCAATAAAACGTGCATGAAACATAAGTCCAGCACTTTATTGTCGTTTTTGCAGGGTCCCATGGGATTGAGAGGGGAACTAGGAAGAATGGGGGAATTTGGAAAACAAGGAGCAACGGTAAGCAATTCGCTCGCCACCAATCGTGTCCAATAAAACATTCTGCTCCCCCGTTTTATTTATATTTATGTATTTTTTTCAATGTACATTTAAGCATCAGTCCTTAACATTATTATGATTGTAAATTAATCATTACGTTATTATTAATAATTGTGGTTTGTTGAATGTTAAATGTTAAATCATAAACCTACGTTAATTTTTTCATTTTGTTTTTCTTAATTTTTGCTGGTTTATCAATCGACTAATGTGCTGTTTGAAGTATTATGTTTTCGATTTTTGTTTTTTTTTTAATGTTTAAATTGTGTATTGAGTGACCGTAACAAAGAATACAAATTTATTTATACACACAATTTAACTAATACTGACATTTTCAGAAAATTTAATTTTTTTACAACAATATCTTCGTCTACATTACGTACTTCTTTTAAATTGTAAGTGTAAAAAGTATGAATTAATTATATCAATAGAATTTAAGTAATAAAATCGAGCAGATATTTCAGCTATTTTTATACATCTTTTAGCCACTGGATCTATATATTGACATAATAGATTCTGTTACCTGTAGATTTTATTTAAATTAGTATTCATAATAAAAATCACTATAAACCACAATGCAGAAGTTTGTTAAAAAAAATAAAATAAGGAATTCTACATTCAGTTTTTGTTTACAATAAGGATAACTCTACATAGTCTTTTGTTGTTTTTTACAACATATTGCATAATAAATAAAGTCAATCGATCGGTTCGAAGCCTTCATAAGAGTCGTCTCTCGATGCATATTTTCCTATTAATTTGACTGTCAAGTTTTCCATAAACTAAGTAAAGAATTGAATGCGATAATCCTTAATCCAGGGAGGCGGAAGGAGATCGCGCTATGGACAGAAAAACTAACTTCTCGACAAGCACGAATACATTTGTCATTGTTAACTAGTACGGAAGAGAAACAATATATATTTTAAGTGACACTACGAAAACAACTGACAATTGTAAATTACTGCACCCCTAAAAATGCCAAGGTGAAGTTCTAAGCCATAAAAAATATTTTGTTAAACAGATTATAATAATCATTCAAAAGAGTATTCTGATTATCAAAATATATTTACTACCCTCTGTTAGATTTGTGACACTCAGGTAAATAGTGCTAGCTTTCCCCTATTTGAACAATTTTGGTAAAATAAATAGAAAAATCCACATATTGAAAAATAAAAACACATTTATTCACTGTTTGTATTCTTAAAACAATCCATGTCGTTCAATGCTATCTTCCTTTATAAATAATCGTTTATTCCTTTCATTGAGTTTTGAGTTCTTTGGAAATGTTTCATATTTCATAGAATACAAAACAATTTGAACAATTTTATTGTTTCTATTAGCTGACTTATTTTTAATTGGGATAAATGGTGAAACAAAAATTGATTTCCCCGATAGTGTTATTCAACAAAAGATATAACACAATTTTAGAATTTTTTATGCCCCCCTCCCTCCTCCTACTGTCACATTTCACTACAAAAATACTACTGTCTATAATTCATGTTATCATCACATTAATGCAACATTTATACATATTAATTGTTTTTAAATTGAGACAACATTGAAGGTTATGTGCTTACAATATATTATTTCAAGGAAAAAGAGTGTTTTTTGTGATGTTACTTTTCAAACAATCCTTATTATCTTTATCACATTACATGTATTAGACCACTTCTCACTCAATACGAGCAATGATTTTATACATCGGTGGCACAAATATATTGAAAAATATCAATCAAATTGGAAAAATTTGGAATTAAAAATATTGCCTTTTCTGTTCAGCTTTTCGTCATATATACAGTTTGGGATGAACATTAACTCAGAACCATTTTGAAATGTTATCGTTAAGCCACGTCAAGTAAAACACACAATATTTCCTTTATTGCCGAGTCGAAAAATACCAATCTATCTGAAAGTATTAAGCACTATAAATATTCTTTTGTAAATTATCTGTTTTTTTGAGACAATGAAATGAGATTCTATTTGTGTTTAAGCACATTAATGCAAGGTTTTCAAGTTTTCAAGTATGCATTAATGTATACTTGAAAATAAATAACGGTCTAATCGATTATACTTTAAGACATTTATCTCTAGTACTATTTATTGGATACACTGATCCCTCTAATGTATTATATTAATAACTGTATACCTTATAAATTTGTATTTAGAAAATAATGTACAAAATTTATTTAAAACGCAAAAACAATATGAAAAAATAGCTGATGTATATTTTAAAATTTAATCAATAAGCTTAGCATAACATTTATTGAAAATATTTACGTTAAATTTTGACTCAAACTTGATGGTAAACGTAAAATTAGTATTACTCAAAATAAAAAACGTGTTTTTAATTCCATCATAACATATTATTAAAAATTAGTCCGCTAGTTTTTTTTTGTGCCTTTGTTTGGCCTAAAATTTGGAATTCATTACAAATGGAAATGATTACAAATCTGTTATGTCTTTATTCTTTACGAATACATTATTTAACATTACAGCACCACTGTGGCAAATATTATAAATGAATTTATATGAAGTAAGATTTTTCTAAAAGGTAATTGGTTTTACTTTTCCATTTAATCTACAGTATAAAAGACACAATATCATTCATATATTCTTTATTATAGCAATAATCAGTGCTCGGGATGGAATAAAAAGAAACTTGAATAAAAAATAAAACAGAGTTTGCTACAGATTGTATAATAAATAATGTACATTGGTGAACTTTTATTCTACACATTTGAATTTGTTTTGTTGTTACAAAGCTTTGTTTGTAGATTATTCCACTGGTTAAATAGCAAAATTATCAATTTAAATTTTGTATTCAAAATAAATTTTCATTAAATTACCTTCCGACGAAAAGACTTCTTATATCATATTTTTCAGTTAAAAGACGCATGTTTTTACCTATTTTGGTATCTCTAAATTCAGTGTCTCTTATAATCGGTGATGTCTTACAATCGCTACTAAAAATGTAATAGAAAATTTTTCCTAGTAAGCCTGGGAAAACAATGATTCAGAAAAATCTGACACTGAATTGTGTAATGTTTTATGCTCGTGGTAAGAAAGCGGGCATTCATAGAGCACCTACTTTAAATGATTTATATTTTTGTAACACTGTTTTCGTTATGCATTTATTATTGGTCTTAAATTCGAGAGCGTCTTATAGTCAAGATAATACAGTAATTTGATTTTGCTACAGACTTATAAAGAAAATACGTTTGTGGGTAAAATATAGCTCAGATGTTTAGTATTGGTTATTCCTAAAATATCAATATCTAATTTGAATGGCTGTCAGTTTTTCAGAAGATTTTCATAATTTGAATTATGCATAATTTGTACTCCAAATTCTTGCAGTGGTGTTTGTACATCATGATTAAGTTTTCTTGATGATTAATTAGCGCATCCGCTAGGACATAAATTACATCTCAAATATATTTTGAATCGAGAGGTAAATAGGCGTACTGTTAACAGTATTCCTTAATGTTTATTAAGAAATGACAAGATAATAAACCGTGCCACATCCCGCCCCATTTCGACCACTGTTTATAATCAATACAAATTGCTTTGAATTGTTTAAATTTTTATCTTTTAAAACAAAATTTTTGTTGTCAATAAAAAATTCTATGTTTTCGTTTCATAAAACATGAGTAATTTATTATTTGACATGGAAACATTTACTGTCTTGCAAATATTTGATGATACATTTACAATATTTACATGTTTCTGTGAAATTGTGCCAACTTTTTATCGATACCGTAAATTACAAACTCTTTTTTCATTCGATATTAAGATAAGCATTATAATTAATTTGCCATAATTTGTACTTATCCACTATTTATACATCTCAGTATAATGCTGTATCTGAACATGATAAAATCTGAAAAACAGTTTGTCGCATTAAAAATAAGTAATTATACATAAAACCTGTCCATCCATTGTAAGTAATACTGTAATACCTTATAAATTATTCTAGAATATAAAATTATAGTAACTAAGTTATAAATAATTAAATAATAGTAATTTGCCTGATACAATATTTGAAACACCACACGTTAGCCTCAAATATAATGAAAAAAATAATATTTAATCGTGAAAGTATTTGAACTGATTAATATCAATACCTCAAATATTAAAATACTTATAACATGTAATATATATTAACTTATGAATATCGAAAGAAAAATAATTGATCGCTCGTAATTAATTTTCATGACATTGAATATTTCAGAAATCGTTTTCACAATTCTATGCTATTTTAATATACATAATATATAATATAAAATGAAAATCTTGATTGTCAACAATTTTAAAATCAGTAATGTAACTTTTACCTTTTCAATATGCATACATCACATTCTATGAAATTACTTGTAAATATTTATTTTTCAGTTTAATGTAATCAAACTTTTGATTAAAATAGTTTTCAGCACAATTAGGTTTGCATTTCAGTTTTTTGTGAATCATTTTTTTACAACACATTCTAATGATTGTGTTGAGAGATTTCAGTTTCCTTTTTTTAACATAGAATACTATTTCATACTATTCCAAATTTCTATCATTTATTCCGGATTAAAAGAACAATTTTGACACAAAACTATCGAAATGCAATCCAGATCAAAGTTTGAACGCCAATAATTATATAATAGACACATTTTTTTATGAACTCATTAATTTATGTATAATAATTATAATAAATCAATGTAAACTACTTTAGATGTCGGTAAATATGAACATTTATAAGGATTGTTTTTTTTTTAATAAATGTGTGCAAGTGCACGTGCTATATGAAAACAAAGCAGTGAATTTTTTTCTTTCTAGCTGGAATGCAAAGCTTTTTTTGTATTCCATTGTAAGAACCCCTTTATATTTTCTGCATTTACTCCTTATTAATTCCTTGAAATGATCTGTTGATTTTCAAACAAAACATTCTTTAAAAATATAATCTAAACATATTTATTTAGATTTTTAAATAATCAATGAACAGTTAAGATAAAATGATTAGTTTCTACTGTTACCCGTAGGTGAGCAAGTAAATAATGTATGTCAGTGTACTTCGAAAATGAAATTGAATCACTTATTTTTTCAATGTTAATATCATTCTTGACAGTTTTGTATATTAAATTTTAAAAATAAACCTTGTGTAATAGCAAAAATTGTAGCAAAAATGATATATTTTAGCATAAAATATACTTAATAACAGAAACATTTTCACATGCTTTATACGATATACAAAAACCACTGATAAACATTTCCTATTTGATCATCCTAGCAAAATGCATAACTATTGAATCAGCGATTCCCTTACTTTGCATGTGAAATACATCAAAACGACACATATGTGTTATAGATTTCCTAAACATACTAAACTCTGATTGCCTCTAGTGCATGATTTTAATCATATTTCATCGTTGTAAAAATGGAAAAAAGAAATTATCCCTTCGACTAGACTGACAATAGAATGGTTTACTGAGAAGAAATTTTTACTCTTTGACTCGAGTGAACTTGTCACTTAAATTTATTTTCCAGCTGGGATCAAATTTATTTGTTTTTTTCTGTGTAAGGAATATGTCGACTTTTATAATTCTAGCTTAAAAATACTTTAGATCCATTTCCCCTAAAAGGGGAAAACTTATTTCAAGAATATTAGTTTGAGTATTATATTCAAATCTGAAATATGACATAGAATATGTCAACCGAAAGTTTTTTATATTTTACAACATTCCTTCAATAAGCCACTTATATTTCTAGATTTACACTACTGCTCAAAATATTTGGGTAGCGTGAGAGTTTTAAAGTAATGACATTTTTATTATTTGTGGATAGATGACTAATTGATTTATGATTTGTTTTACATTTTTAAAGTCTTCATAGCAGATCGCCTAGGTGAGATATTTATTTATCAAAGAGTTGGATTTTCAAAATTCCATTTTTGCATAATGTTTGTATCTCATAAGTTCATCTTCGCCATCCATCATCAACCGATTGTGTGCCTGAACTTGTTAATTTTTTTATCGCCTTGTCTGATCGTCAATGTTTACTCTTCCGTGAATATATCCTGTTATTTTTGTTTGACATGCTAACATACATTATCAAATTCATCAATATTATATGCGTAAGTTTATTTTGTAATAACTCATTATAATTTTAAAGTCTTCGGTGCATTTCGTTCCCCTTCAAAGATGTCATTAGATTTTAGTTGTGGCATATTTTCAGTAATCACAATCAAAGATGTACCGTCACATTTCACTTAAGTTACTAGAAAAAAGCGTTGTCTTTGATTGTAACATCTCACTTGTTAATTAATCGCTTGCCTAAAATCAATAAATTTAATTATTACATTCTTCATAAAATAACGACCAAAAGATCGATGCACAAAATAAAACCAGGCTTGATGAATTTTTAATAATGTTTACTCTCTGTCATCAGAGAAATGACATTAGAATGATTTAATGAAATTAAATACGTAAAATTTATTTTAACTCGCATAAGTAAATTTTTTATAATCTGACACTGACTGGGTATTTTGACACATTCAAGTATGAATTTTTTTAGAGTATAAATCTTGCTCGAAATGGCCATTTACTTTAATTGAATTTACTCAATAACTTCGAAAATATCATTATTTGTGTTAGTACTTTATATTATAACTCATATATTTAGAATCGGTGAGTCGTTCAACGGCAAAGCAATTTCAATGCTAAAAATGATTAAAAAACTGGTAACATAAATGAAATGTTTATTAGATACATCTTTAGCTTAATATTTATTAATAAGCGGACATCAAATTATACTTCTCACACAATCTTTAGATTTCACAACATAATTAAATTTTTACAATTCAAACTACAGTTACAATACAATTGAGTTTTATTTTTGAAAATAGTTAATTCAAATTGTCAAAAAGTTATTTTTGGCACTGAAAGAAACTGGGAGAAAAATTTGTTTTAGTAAAATTTATAATTCTTGATTCAATCATTGGAAATATTTAAATTCAAATCATTTTTTGGTTGTATGTTTATCGCTTACATTATTTTTTTTCCCGCAGGGCCCCCCCGGGTTAGACGGTATGAAGGTAAGTCGTATTTAATATTTATATCATCGTTATCTTAGATTATTTTTTTTACTTGTAACATACTAACAAAATAATATTGTTTTTTTGGAAAAACTTTTTGATGCAATTGATATTTCATATCAATTTCTTCTCAATATTATGATGGTATCCATGGAATTATTAAAAACATCATCCAAAGCACAGGTATTTCAGAAAAATAACAATACCCTGATATAATTCTGAAGGTTACAATCTTATACATAATATTATATCAGATACAGTGATGGATTATCACGAATGAGGGCGCGCGTGGGGCCTTCGAATCTTAAGGGTTTCATAAAATGGCTTATACCATATATACTTTCGATTTTCCAGATTTTCGTATATTTTTATTATTTTACATGGAATTTTCTAACGTTTTAATGTTATCTGAAAAACAGGGCCTCCAAATTTCACTGTGCCTGGGGCCTCCCATGTGCTTAATCTGTCACTGATCAGATATCTAACATTGAAAAATGCCAAAAGAATCTAAGAATTATATTTCTCTGTCAGGATTCTTACACCTACGCTTTTTAATTAGTGATCTATTCATAAGTTGAAATTATTTTCATACTGTCTCAAAAAGAATTAAATTCAAAACAGTACTATTTTTAATTACTGTGGGATACTTTGTATACTGATTTGTATTTTATTGACAATTTCCAAATGAGCAACTTTGCAGAAACTAATATTTTCTATGACTGAATATTACAACTGAAAAACCACAATGTGTAATATGAAAAAACTTGAAAAAAAGCACATGTTTAATATGTTGTGGAAAAGAACATCATTAATTTTTCAATTATATTTCTTATATATAATTACAGAAAATGTTTTTTTTTGTATAGATAGATTTATATGAAATCTTTGGCTGAGACTTACCAACCACAACATGGAAATACATACAAATAAATAAAACAAAGCACAAAAAACCACTTTTTTCCAGACTTTCCTGGAATAAATGGGTTTGAGGAAAGGCAAAAACATCAATCGATTCTTGACAATAAATGTGTAAATTTTGTTTATGGAATTTATCAGTTATAAAAAAGAACCCCACAACTGAAGCCTTTATTCCTAAAACTGGTCATCGAAATCAAATTTTACAGGAAAGACTAACAATTGTAGAGCGAGAATAAAACAATCAATGTAGAACTTTAAAAAAATAGTACTTCTTGAGAATATGGGTAAGCATGTTGATACCAGATATACGTACGAAACCTACCAGAAACAATGAAAACTGAAAGGGGGAATTGGGTCAACCCTGACAATGTCAGTTTTGTTTTTGACATGTTTTATTTTGATAGATCTATATTAAAGTTTATGCCTCCATAATAAGAGACAAGCTCATTTTTTGTAAATTTAAAATATATAGTTCTGTAGCTTACACAATTAACAGGTGACATTCATAACTAATTTATCGATCTGGACTGACATAGCCAGGTTTTGGGTTAAAGAGGCTTCAATTATTCTCAGTTTTATAAATAAAAATGAATTCAGCATTATGTGTACAGTAATTCTTCCGATAACACGAATTTCGAATAAATTTGCAGCCAGCCATGTTTTACAAAATGAAAGTGTAATTGAGTTGGGCGATCGGGACAACCTGTCAGAATTTTAATTTGAAAACTTTAAAATATTCCAAACCCTCCATCTTGTACTAGCGGATGTATAGTACAAAGAATTAAATGAATTGTCTGAATTGAATTCTTAATACAATTTGTAATCGGGCACCTATGACAGTAGACTAGCGTAGATCGGGCGATTTTTAGTAATCAGCGCAATAATATATGTTTTTCTAATAATCAACACAACTTCTACGTCATTCAATATTTTCAATAGAAATTTTCAAGAGAATTGTATCCGACCCAAAATCTTTAATATAAAATATAAACACTCCGATAGCATCATGATTTTACTACATTTTTTAAACTAAATATAAAAGCCAGTTATCAATTCCGTAAATGTAACTCCACGTGTTATCAATCTGAAACATTTAGCAGAATATATTTTATAAACATAAAATGTTTACCGATACCATTTAATTCTTAAAAAATAATCATATATCTTGCAACTACTACAATTTTACAATGACTGGAAGCGTGAAATCTGATGATGCAAATAGTTGTAAATATTTGAGCCTATACGCATCTTTTTTAAATAAGTACCCAAACATTCAGAGTATAATAAGTTGTGTGGTTTATTGGCCTTTTATAAAAAAATGGATCACTTTTGGGAGCGGGGCAGCTATTTTAAAGAAACCATTAACTTATGATTATTAATATTATCGTATAAAATATGTAGGTGCATGATTAATCTAAATTTATCTATAAATAAATTAAACAACAATTACATGAACAATTGTAGACACAGTAAAAATGTATCTAAAAATGCAATGGATGAATAATTAACTGTGGCGTTGTATTTCAAAAACTATAAAACCTGTGTCCCGCAAACAACTGACAATAAAAAAACAAAAAAATAAAAGCGAAAAAATAACATAGCTCGAGTTTAGCTCCCCTGTTACAGCCATAAAGGGGAAATCCATACAATTGAATATTGGCTTACGCGTGAACTACAAATACATAAGTCCGCGTAGTAACAAAATATTTTTCCTATATAGTTTTCTTTTTATATAATCTTATTTTTGGGATTTTTGCATTTTTTGCAAAAAAAAAGTAGCCCTAATTTTACCCGATAACGCGTGTTCGTGATAACAGTGAACCTAACTTCACGTTATCGGAGGATTTACTGTACTTTTCTGGCCACAAAATTTTTCATTGTTTCGAATGAGTCATTTTCCACATTTTAAACAAATTAATTTTTAAGTATTAATAGTAAATTCGCTTTTTAATTATATTTAAAAGACTTGAATTATGGTCAAACTGCAAAGGTTGTTATTTATTGATTATTAAAAATCTATGTATTTTAGGGAGCCCAAGGTGAACCGGGTTCAAAAGGGGAACGAGGCGATCCAGGATTGCCAGTAAGTATCTAGAACAATAAATAAAATTACTTCCTAGAATTATGTCAGGCCCTATAATCGAGAGTATATCACAAATAAATAAATAGGGGTACATATTGTATACGATTTTTATTATACCAATTCAAATATTTCACAATGAATTAGAAATAATTCCTTTGCTTAGTTTTATATTATTATAAACTCTTCTTAGAAACATAAACATATTATAGTTACCATTATGGGCCTAAATGCATGATTGTTGATTTTGATTCACGCATAACTGGGTGTGTCTGTGTGCGGAATATTTACTACTACTAAAACTAAATATTTCCTGCATATTTTTTTTTTTGCAAAACTAAGGGAAATCTTAGTTTTGCGTTTTCCGTGGAAAAAAACCAAATCTCTAATATTGTACGATTCACACCCCCAATTACACTACAATGACTATAGTGTAAATGGGGGTTTTACTGTAATGAGATAATATTAATTTTTTTATTAGTGCTTCGAATTCTATTGCCGCATGTTTTACAATTTCTGAATTTTTGTCTAAGAAATGATTTCAATATGTGAAACAACGTATTTACAATCGGCAGACATTACTAATAAATCTTGTCATGCAAACATAGGTTGGTTCTTTGAATAAGGTTATAAATATGGTTATACTTGATAAATAAATAGGTTATCATTGATAAATCTACCAAAAAAACTGTTTTTTACTCCATCAATTGCAATAACCGGGCATGGCATAAATTGGAAAATCAGTGGCTCTCATTTTGAAATGAAAATAAATAAAATAACTCACTAAGTCAGTGATTTCCAACCTGGGAGGTGCGCTTCCCTGGGAAGGCGTGGACTATTCTAAAGGGAGGCGTGAACAGTCCAAAATATTTACTTACCCTTTAAAACGTGCCTTTATTAATATATGAAATAAAGGATGGGGAGGCGCGAAGATATTTTTTTCTTCAAAGGGAGGCGTAGCAGCATAAAGGTTGGGAACCACTGCATTAATTAATGTCACACATATTTAGGGATTGATTTATAAAAAGAAAAAATAAAACTGACTGACTAACATTTATGCGAAAATAAGTATGGATGTTTTCCTAACATCAATTGGTTACGAACTTATCAACTTATTCAATAATATTATTAATTAAACTATGGCTACTAATAGAGCCTGGAATGCTTCTTTGAATTTCCAACAGCTATGCAATATTATTTTTTGACTTTGGTAGTTTATTTTTAGTAGTTAATTTTAATCAAATTCCAAATGTTTGAGAGTTCTAGTTTAATCTCCTGCATGAGTGCTGTATTGTTTTAGATATCAACATACCATTGTGGTGTGTTTTGTTATCATTAATAGTTGGAATAAGTAATAAAATTTTGCATTAGTTAAATAACTTTACTTCATAATTGCTGACGTTGCCAACAGTAAAGAAATTAAGATTTTATTAACGCTTGGCTTGTTAACAAGGAGTGTCAAGAAAATAAAATGTATTTATAGAGTTATGAACTAATAATGTCGACTATATCAAATGACGTCCTGGGGATATGGATTCCATGTCTCCCAGTGTCATAGAGTTAATATTCTACACTCTTTTTAGCTTACTTAACCCACAATCATTAAAGAAATGTATAGCATTAAGTATAGAGGAAAACATGTTAGATAATAATATAACTGCATACACTGACTTTATTCGGAAACTTTTAAAAATATCTTGTATTTAAATGTATTAGTATTCTCAATTGATAAAAAAGTAATTCTGTCTCGTTTGAATTTCAGGGCACTGATGGTATTCCTGGTCAAGAGGTATTTTTACATATTTTTATCTTTATTTCACTTTTTTAAGTTAATTAAAATAATATGATTTAGCTGATATTTACATTGATCATTGTCTGCTAAGCTCAAACGGAAACCTGAAACTCACGCTACTATTGTAATAAATATATTATCAGAGGAATTCACAAGATGAATATTACCAATGTATCTAAGAAAAATAGAAAGCATACTTTAAATAATACATCCGTATCTTTCCTTTTAGGGTCCCAAGGGTGATAGAGGATTGAAGGGTGAACCTGTGAGTACTTCTAATTGAAAATATTGATTTTAACATCCTAAAAATGAATAACAGTTATACACGGTAGATTAAAAGAAGATAACAATCGTCGTATTGCAATTAATAAGTGATAGAACCCAGTTAATAAATTTCACTTCATCCATGCATTTTCCATGCATGCCTGTTAGAATGATAGGGGCTGAAATTAATTAAGAAAGCATTTTGCCAATTCTTACTACCTCACCTTTTATAAACTGCACTCAGGAATGAATTTTTCCTTTTACTTAATTAAGTTAAGACTTCGCGAGCGATTCATTTTTGAATTTAATATTTTATGACATAATAAATCACTCAATTTTTTAGTTGCATTGGTAACTTAAACAGCACTATTAAATCCCAAAAAATTGAGTTTTTTTAGATTCAAAAAATATACTGCTTTCATCTAAATACACTAATGTCATCATATAAAACAACAATGTCATCACCTCAAACCTTATTTAGGCCGAGTGACTATTACTAATTCTCAATGAGTTTTGATGTACCATGTGTCAAACATTCAATGTTAGATTTTTCAGATTATAAAAAGAGTGGCTTATTTAAAACAAATAATTCTTGTATTCAATGTATTTATCACATCGATTACAAAGTCAATTATATCCCCCTTTAGGTATTTTACCTCTCTTAAGCAAAGGCTAACGGTTGAAAAGTGGGAAAAATATGTAAAATTGCAACGGCAAAGAAACTTCTGCCTCGTCTTCAAAGGAGTACATTAAAAAGCCAATTCAGTAAAGCCATAATACATCATCCATTATTAACTTAAACACTTAATTCTAGTGATACTGGAGACATTATATTTTTTTCTATATCAGGGTCCAATAGGAAAACGAGGAAGAAAGGGAGACAAAGGAGACAAAGGCGATCAAGGAGTACCTGGGCTCGATGCACCATGTCCACTAGGACCCGATGGGCTTCCACTGCCTGGGTGTGGTTGGAGACCACCGAAGGTTCGATAAATATGAGATGAATCTTAACCATATCTATCATATTATTTTACTTGCTATTGTTACCTAGCATGCTTTAAAATAATGCTTAAATCAAAAAACTTTGATTTTGTCACTTTCGTGGTAAATGAATCTAGCCTACAAATATTGTTAAAAGTTGAAAAAAGTAGCACAGGTATTTTAAAAAAATGATATCTCTGCATTAAAGTATTTCACATACTAATTGACACTGAATTTCATCATAGTTCCTTAAAAGAAAAAAATTGGCAAGTAAGCAAAATAAAATGTCGGTCTTCCATTTGAATGATCTTGGTTGATTTGACACCAAAGTGGCATTCAATAACAATCTTTATGTATGTAATAACATTATTTCTAACATATTTTCACTTTTTATTACATAGCAGCGTAATAATTCTTCAAGTTCGGATAATAATACTCTATCAAATGTAAGTATTAAGCTACGTTGTATGAGTGATTTTTAGAGCTAAAGTTCATCAATTTCTGAAGGAGATTAAGCTTCTTACAATAATAGCAATTAATTAATATTGAATATTGATTTTTCCCCAACTTAATAATTAGTGTACATCACAACCCAAAATACTTTTACATCAGCAAATTTCCGCAAATCAGTTCTTGCAGCATAAACCAGATTTGGTTGAAATTAACATTCACATTTTTGGGTGGCAGGAATTAACTTTGCAAGTGAATAATAATTTTACTAACAGGAAATCATATGACTAACACTTATAGAATTATAATTGAATATTTAATCACCCGAGCACTGGTCAAATCAATTGATTCTGTATGCTAAATAGATGAAAAGTTTCATGGATTTACTGGAATGCGTACGCAATAGAAAATTATCAATGTCTTTTTTTATACGTTTTTATAAGGAGCTTTAATTTTTGCAAAATCATTATATCTTAGGTTGATTCTTCTTTTCTTATATTAAAGTCACAGATGTCTGTAACTGTTTCATCATAATTTAACCTCTTCTGGTCCAAGCCTCTCTAGAAAAAGAACACAATCACAACCTAACGAAATATTATGTCAACGCACTGGCAGAACTTTTACCCCTAGATTCTTGAATACCAATTCTATGTTGAGTCTAAATCAATTGACGTGGTTATTGTACGAGCTTGCCAAAAACACTATTTCATATTTCAGATACTATCAATTACACAGATTTAGTTGCAGGACTATCAATCCCTTACTTAATTCGAGACAGATCAGCATAAATGCATCTATATTTTGATATTATAATTATGTATGTAACATAAAATATCAAGGCTCGAGACTTCACACTAAAAGTTCAAATTTTTCATACGCTGTTCATTAGAAAGTATCAATTTGTCAATTTGTGGTGCAGTGGTCAACGTTGTTGGCTTCCACGTTGGACGTCACTGCTTCAAACCCCAGTACAAACGGCATTTCAATTGATTTCTATGTGTTTGTGATGGCTAAAACTTGCCCTCCAACCTTCTAATCATAAAAATAACAGGCTGATATGCTAACCACCAGCCTTATATTATTTCTACTATTTTCAAAAAAGACAGGTCAAGCAAGTGAGTAAACAAGCAGTTTTTGTAGAAAAATACATCAATTAGGAGGCCAAATGCAAAAATTGTTACCCCTTTCTGCCATAATGGTGATATGCTCCAATTCTGAGTAACATGTTATTAAAAAACAATGAAAGCATGCAGCTCAACTTATTCTTAATATTCATCATCACAAGCTAACAAACTACTAACACTCATTCCTCGTGACTAGGAAATCCTCCCGCCGTCCACGCAACACGAAGGAATCGATCCGGCACCGGAAGACCGGGACGAGCCGGCAGAAGAGTACGACGATAATCAGGAAGGAAACGAGGAATATGATGAATATCCAGACAACGGCGCTACGAACGTTCACCATCCTGACAAATAACAAAGAGCCTCTACTAATAACTCTGTCTGCGACAGATTTAAAACTAATAATTTTACAAGGGCGGTGACAGTATTAACATTTTTAGCTTTCGGATTAGTGTTTAACAAAGTGGTGGGTTCATAATAATCTATGGGGATTTTTAATATTCAATTGTGAAATAATGATGACGATTTTATTTATCGTGTGCGAGAGTGATTTTTGAAATGCTTTGTGGTGAATTTGTATTATATATATTATAATGTCTAATATACATGCGTAGAATTAAATAACAGACAATACGATATATTTTTTTAAAGACTTAGACTTCAATACTTAAACAATAAATTGAAACTTGGAATAAAATGAATTCAGTAAGTACCTCAACAATTTTTATAATCTTTTTATTTGACAACATACTGTGAATTCTTGATCTATCACTGTTTTAATGTCTTTGAAAAAAATAATAAGAGGAAATTATAAGAAAATAGCAATTGCTCGTCTTTCTAATAAAAATTGAATTTTCAACACAAATTTTTGGGATATAGAATATATTTAAATGAAATCAAACGTTCCAATTTATCTCGTACACCTATCGGTGCAAGATCTTTTATTTAAGTTCCTGTATGCAATGCTCATCAGAGCCATGTCGATCAAGATATCACTTCTCGTGTACTATTTTATTAGTTCACGAGGTTAGACAAAATATGCAATAATAAAATAAAAAGTAGCTTGTATTACTTAAAATAGTATAATGAAATTCTATATTGCTACTTCAGTTAATAGGTATCGTTTGATTATGAGATAACAAAATAGATATTTTTTTGATGTTTACCAAATTATAACACTTCGCTGCCAGTCCTAATCTTATACTTAAGTTTTCTGTCATTATTTTTATTGCAGGAATCTCCGCTAGATTGGCAGAAGCTGCAACGAATTGGAAATAATATAAATTATAGTTTAAAGTAATATCGGACGCCATAAACTATCATAAATAATCAGAATGTGCGTGCGAGTGAACGTGTGTAAATAAGACATTATTTATTCTGAAAGAACTTTCTCAGATGACAAGAGTCCCGATAATCACACCATAACAAGATTGCAGAATGGTCAAATATTGTAGAACACTGGATTAAATCTAATTGTCTGAAAAATGTTATTAAGTTCTGTACAGCAAAATAGAAACATAATTATTCTACAGAAAACAAATTGCTTGAACAAATCTGTGGAGAAACAGTTTTAAATATTTCAGTTATGAACTTTCTTGATTCTCATGAAAAAATATACAAGCCATGGTAAATTGTTAAATGAAAATGATTTCTTTGCTTTTTAGTCATCAAAAGTTTGCGATTGAGATTTTTTTTTTATATTTATATTATAGTCTGATAATTATGCATAGCAAAATATTCGAAAATATGGAAATTGGGACTCTATAGTACTGAAAAGGTATAGATTATTGTTAATTTCATATTAGTGAGATCAATGAGATGATAAAAAAAAACTAACAAAATAATCACAACAATATAACCAGTTTAAGATGAAACAATTTTCGAACATACCAGTGTTTTCCATAGAGAGTAATTAATAACAATAAAAAATGTGATGCCATTGAAACAATATTATTTTTGCAAATCAGCATTTGTTTGATTTGCATTATTAAAGATGATTTGCAACATTTCAAGCATCAGCAGAACACATTATTCTTTATTTGAGTGATAACTTATCTCCATTTAAATAAAATATGCTCTTATTTTAATTTGATACAAAGCATTTCACTAGCTCTACAGATTACAGTTGTTTTTCAACACAATAGAAATACAAATGAAAGTAAAAACATTTCACCATCAATCATATGAAAGATTTTTTCAGTGGGTAATTCCCATTGAGGCAGTCAAACACATATTCTTTTATTTTTTTATATTCATGTATCATAAATGTTCTACTTCCTACTGATCACTTCATCCCGATAGGACAGATGTTGTGCTCACAATGTTGTGTTTCCGTGTGTTGTAGTATTAGTATGCTTTTATGATAACCATTCTCAATTTGATTCCATTGGTATTTAAGAATGACTGTGCTTGAGGTTTACATTAATATTGGAATGATGCAATTGATCAAATTCTCATGTGGCTCACTCAATGTATGGTCGAATATTACGTAAACGCTATACAATATAATAAGTCATTAACATCTCCTCTCACATAAGTAGTCAATGGTAATTTATGAAGTAAAGAAAATTCTATATCACTGGTTAAAATGAAAACATGTGTGAATGAAAACTGTATTATTACATAATATAATATAAACAACTATTGATCCTCATAGATCTAATAAAATTGTCAGTATGAATATTTAAAACAGTAGCTAGTTATTTTTTAAAGTAATTCATTAAGAATTTAACAACTGTAAATACTAGATTATCAACATCTAACCTTGAAAATCTTATCCTATTGAGTAAATAATACCTTGTTAAAATCTACCGGTTTATTAACGGTTATGGCAAAAACTTAGAAAAGTTTTTTGACAGATATGATAAAAATCTGGAGACAGATTCAATAAAAAAATTAACATGTTCACATTAACAAAATAAAGGCATAACAGTTTTTGAATATGCAATTTTTCACAAGACTTCTCATGTGTATTCAAAAAATAGATTGGAAATAAATCTGACATTTTTAATATATAAATGTCTATATTAAGTGCATTATTAATGAATTCTTTGTAAATAGTGTTTAGGTGTACGCATTACGAGTATTACTAAAATTATATTAAAGCAAAGAGGCTCGAAACTGCCGAAAGTGTGTACATATAATAATAATAATAATAATAGATATTAAAATCACAATTATTTGTCTATATCTATTTAATCTTAAAAATAACCCCCTTTTAAATATTCATTTGAAATTCTACCTATTGTTTATTATTATAAATATTACTCCTGCATGATATATAACAATTTTAAAATGTTTTAATATTGATCTACAAATTTCGTTGCAATCTATCAAAAAAAGTCATCTCATCTATGTTTTAAATGAATATACATTATTTTGATGATTGATTCATATTAATGACACATTCCATAATAGGCTATTGTTGCCACATATGGCATTTGATATTCTTTTTATTTATGGCATGTAACATGGCAATGGACAATGTAAAACGAATATATAATTTATTGATAAAATTAAACATGATCAAATTAATTTACTAAATAAGCAATTGTAAAAAAGAACGTAAATTATTTTGAGTTAATGTTTTACTTACAAGATGAAAACATAAATGTTGTTTTTAATTGACGGTTTTCATAAATAATGAAGACAATGTAGTTTTTAACATTGATTACAAATATGTATTAAATTTATAACATTTGAAGTTCAGTATACTTAACTAATCTGGCTCATTGAACTATTGTAAATAAAATGAAGTGTAGTCATATCCTGTTTTGTTAAAATTCTACTTTGTCAGTTAAACAACACATAACAGGACTCCTTCCTCCTCTTGTATTGTGTAATAAATTCTTTAAATTTGTTAGAATGACATTTTTTTACTATGCAAATATTAGTTCTTTAACTCATCATTGATTAATTTCTATTATATCAGTAAAACAGGAAATGACAATACCACGCCAACACCCGTAACAGACAGCAGTAACTGGCTTTTGCTAATTATGTAGGAATTGAGCAAAATGATATTTACCAACAATTTATTTCTATAGAGGCTTTTGTTAATTTCTACGAATTCTTAATTATCTATTTTCAGTAATTTCTTAAACTTATTTCGCTCTTCCGTAAAGTGACCAAAAGCGGGTTAGCGCTATAGTTGTCTGGAGTGTCAACATAATTAGAAAAAAGGTATTCAACGTATTATCATGTATTCAGAATTTCTTATATCCAAATGTGGTAGCTGTTTGGGAGTCTGCGGAATTTGACTTTTTATAAATGATACAAAACTCACTATTTTAAATTAACTTGTACTGTATATTTCATTGCATTATATCTACTTAAGTATTCAAATTAAATTATCGGCTAAATAAATTGAATTTATAAAACTACAATTTAAGTTGAAAAAATTAAAAATTTGAAAATTCACTTTACACTAAAAGCCAATGTTGATATATCACAAATCATTGTTGAATTACAACTGTCGGAAATAAATATTTGTTCATAAACTATGTTTAAAATACTCTTCATTTCTTGAGCTTAATAGCAATCAAACATCCAGATAAATGGAGAACTAATTTCTACCTGCGAAAGTTATTTATAATCTAGACTTACAAATAATACCAAATAGATAATAAATATGTTAATTTTAGTTATGAAAACAAAAATATAAATGTGATTCAAATAATTAATTGTTTCACACGTGTCCGAAATAATTTTATATGTATTTAAGTTGAAATTAGATGTTTGTATTATTAATAATATCAATGTAAATTTGACAACAAAAAAAAAATCAAAACAAACCTGTTACTGAAACTATAAAGTTTATTTATTTATATTAAACTTTTTTTTACACAAAATAATTTTCTTATTTTGAAGTTGATAAGACAATTTAATGACACATTTTTTATAAATCGCGGTACATACAATAAATACAATTTTTTCACACAGAGGTTTTTAATTAATCACTTTTTAAGGTTGACGTTTAAGATAGCTACATTTCATATTATGAAGAAAAAATCCACTTTTCCAATAACAAAAAACGTGCCATCAACTAGGAAGCTAGAAAGCCACATCATGCAAAATAAAATTTAATTCTAAGGGGAATGGAGAATAAAAGACAATAAATTTAATATTCCAGGAAACGCACATTTTATTGTTCTTCGGTTAAATCTCTTGAAGTATGTATTTCACATTGACAATTGAATTTTAGCATTTCAAGAATTCGGTACCTGAAAGAAAAATTATTTACTAGTACAATATTCATTGGTAGGATTATCAAACTGCTATAAGAACAAATATCATAATTTTAAAAGACTTCAAAGCAAAGGGGTAGATTTGTTTAAAAAGAAATAGATCTCGAAATAAATAGTTGTTTTGATAAATATCTACGTATATTTAAAGCCTAGAATATTTTATTTCAATGGCTTATTTAAATTTTATAGCAAAAATAATAATTATTTGTTGAACTCATATCTATACCTATTGCACAATTATTTTTTTCAGACAAACATAGAGAATCAAAATATAGACCTTACTTAAATAAAATGAATAAGAATACAATGGCAGTGGCGGATTATCCCATAAGCGCAAGAGGCGCGCGCTTGGGGCCTCTACATTTTGGGGGCCTCAAAGATAGCATATATTATATAAAACCTTACATTTTTATTTCAGTTTTCAATATTCATTATTATTCTACGAAGAGGTTTGCAGCACTTTTATGTTATTCGAAAAGGAGGACCTCCAAAGTGCTTAATCCGCCACTGTACATTGGTGAAGGTATATACATGGTCAAAATTTATCGTATGACATATAATTGACTAAAGATGATGTGACATAAATATTAATCAAAAGTCACAAATATGTGAACATTTTAAATTAACATCATGTTGAATTTGATTACATATTTTTGACAGCGTATTCAAAATGGCTGAATATAAGTTTTTTTTATGCCAATCCTTGAAAATATACTCATATGGAATTATGAAGACAATGTAACGGTACGAAATATTCAAGGAAAAGATTATAAATTTGAGTTCAAGAACTTTCCTATTCAAATATTAGTCACTTAATTGAGGTAGAGTAGATATTTCTTGTTACATCATCAAATTTTAAAACAACTATAAAATACTAAAATATGATACATTTCACAATCTTTGACTTATAGTACCATGATATCTTGAACAACACTTGACATGAGTATACTTTTCGTCAAATTATTTTTTCATTACGACATTCATATATGTATTATCATGGAATACCCACACATGGTAACTCTTTGTAGAAGACTTAAATGTCATAGTTCATAATATTAATGACATCATGACCTCAAAATAGCGTATATTTTAATAAACCCATATGTTTTAAATTCAGTTCAATTCAAAAAACAGGGCCTCAGAATTTGATTGCACCCGAGGCCTCCCGATTGATTAATATGTCACTGAATATAGACAGACATTAGATTAATTAGAGAATTTACAACTAATAAATGTATCCGTATCATGCAATTACCGTAAGAGAATATAGTTTAAACTTGCGAAGGTATTTCTTCACATCTTCTTTGTAATATGGTTTTAAAGCAATACAAGTAGGAATATTTTCTGGTTGCTCAATCCATAGCTTGTGATGAATTGAGTTTTCTTCGAGTGACTTTGCTACTTGCATCAATGCAGATTCATTGGGTACCTTAAATAAAAAAAACAATTAACACACAAATACATTGTTAAAAGATATACAGATGCAGGTTACAGAAGAGTGGAGGCCAAAGGGACGTGTCACCGCGTGTCTCACAATATTAGGAGATTCAAATTTATGCATTAAAATGGTACAGTAAATATTATTTTTTTATGAAAAAATCAATAGTAAAAACTACTATTTAATATTGTAATCCCTGTGGTTATAAATTAAGGGGGTAAAAGGCTTTGACTGCACCCAGTCATGCATATTCCGCTTTGCTTACATCATCGGTGCTTTATAAAAAAGGGAAAATCAACCAAAATGCTATTTTACATAAGGAGCATTTTAACCATTATCTCTGAAATTAATTATGTTAATTTTAACTTAATTATATGTTAAATTTACTGACCCAAGTTGGTCGACAAATTTCCATTTGTTACACAAATTAGTGGAGTGAACACTGTTTTATCACATAAATCTCGACTTTGCTAAAATGGTTAATTCACCCTCTTTATAAACACCAATGACATACCCAGTCAATAAATCATTTTTATTATAAAACATATTGTTAGGATCTTTTTTAGCTTGACCTATATGAAGGCAACCTTTCGAAAAAAAAAATAAGGAAAATCTAAGCCAGTGTTCTCCAACTATTTTACAACTGTAGACCAATAAAAATAGGAAAAAAAATACGCAACATAAAAACTACTATTAAATTTAAATGGTACAGTGGAACCCCGCATGGATCGTTTATTTTTCATAGTCCCGGCCAAACACCCATAAGAACAATGTAAAAGAATCCCGCATTAATCGTTCCCCGATTTACCGTTTTCCTCGATCTATCGTTTAAATATTTTGGTCCCGTCACGAATATTATCCCGATTGACCGTTTTCGTTGAATATTTTTCATAAATAGTTTTGCCTCGCATTTCGTTTCGCGTTTTTTTCAGTGGAACCCCGATCTACTGTTCTAGCTATCTTCGTTTTTTTGCATGGATCGTTTATTTTTTATTCGACCAAGACCTCGTCATAACAATATTGAATAATTCCACATTTATCATTTTCCGATTTACTGATTTCCTCAATCTATCATCTAAATATTATCGTCCCACCCCAATTATTATCCCGATTGACCGTTTTTGGAGAATATTTTTTTTTCCCTCAAACAGTTTTACATCACATTTACATAGTTTTGGTATTATTTGAAGATTTCCCGCATTATCGGTTTCCCGCATTATTCGTTCATTTATTACAGTCCCCTGAAAAACGTAGAATCGAGGTTCCACTGTATTAAGTTTATATTATGATATGTAGACATTAAATTCATCATATAATATAACAGTAGAATTACAAATGTTTTTTAATTTAGGGTTGTTAGTGACAAAATCCGTGTGCATGTACATAACTTGAATGATTCAAACAAATGTTTTTGTTTACCTTCAGAGAAATTTGGTGGACTAGAACCAGTCTACAAGATCAACACTGTGAGTAAGGGCTGTGAAGTTGGAGAAATCTTATGACTCGTGGTACATTTAAAAAAAAACTTTAGTCTATTCATCATATTGATTGGTGAAATGATGAATATTTACTGGAATAATTCTAGTAACTAGAATGATCTGACGGTATACATATATGTATGTAAGTTAAAAAGAAATGATTGAAAAATCAATTTGGTGTCGGTTTTTAATTAACAACTTAGACTTTAATTAGCAACTCTGATGTGGCCTTTAGACATGTGCCAATTTTTTTTTAAATATGTCTGGATATTTTTTTAATAAATACTCAGTTATATAATGCAATATATTCACTTTAACCCTTCCCTTACTATGCAAAAAAAGCACAAGCTCCTGAGCTGTGTATCTGCTACACATCAGGCAAACGAGAGTGAATCATGACAATTATATAACACTACTACAGCAGTACTACATATAATTGTCATGATTCACTCCCGTTTGCCTGATGTGTAGTAGATACACAGCTCAGGAGCTTGTGCTTTTTTTGCATAGTAAGGGAAGGGTTAATCAAAAAGTTGTACACAAGCGTTTGAAAAAAGAGCATAATCAACCCATTATATGTTCGACAGTTGAAAAAAAAGAGTGGGGGTATCAGCGTTTTCTTTACTGCGGCCTTATGTTAAATCAGATAAATGATTGTGGCCTTTATAAATGAAAAGGTTCCCCACCCCTGACATAGACACATTAATTTAATAAGCAAAATAAAAACTCTCAGTAGTGAGATTAAAACAAGACAAGTCTCAACAATAGTTTTTATTAGAGAGCTAAGAGACATCGGTGCGGTGACGCAGAATATATGTACAAAAACATTTACACCTTTCTTTAATGCAAAATAATAATTTTACTGTGTTTTTCTTATGAAAAATATGATAAATGTTTCACTCTATCATGCCCTGTACTTAATTTAATTTCGTCATTAATTATCGTCTGTAATTATTATGGTTTTACTAAGCAAGGTAAGATAGTAGTCAGAATGAAAATAAAAAACGATTTCTGGAGAATTGAACCACAAAGCATTTGTTTTCTCACTCGTATCATTTGAGGAAAAAGAACACACTACCCAATGTACTTTAAAACAAGATAGAACTCTTAACACAACCTTAAAAATATTTTTTCATTTACTGTAAAATTGAACTGTAAAATGTTTGTTTTCATTACACAGTGATTACACTAAAATGGAAGAATAAGTTTGATTGAATTGAAGTGGGCTCTTGACTTGAAGTACTCGATTCGGTTAATAATTACTCATGAGTAGGGTTGCCAGGTGTCCCGGAATTTGAATCACTGTCCCGTATCCCAGATGATTACTAAATTGTCCCGGAAATTTAGAGAAAACTATTTAACTTTGATTCGAAAGTCTCAGAAGAGCTAAAATAAAAACGAGTCACGCTGGTATTTTAGGAAAATTGGTAAATTCCTGGGTTTTCGGATTCCAAAGTCAGCAAATCGGACAAATGTCCCGGATTCACTTCCAAGAAATCTGGCAACCCATGAGGCCTCCTAGTATATAATATTTATGTAAGTGTTCTTCTTTAACCTATCTTACGGAAAAAAATAACATACCAGGAAAAACAACTCGAACTTTCATTGATTAAGAAAACTATAATGACAGTATATTTGAGTCTTACCTCTAATACAACTTTGTGCATATTATCTATATCTGATAAATATTCTACCGTATTCGGATCGTCCCGAAACAAATGCATGACAGCTGTCGCGGCGTGACAAGCTTGGGCTACGAACGCTCCCACAGGCCACTGCATGTCTTTTAACAAATCGCTTCGAACCAGAATATACTGTACGAGTTTAGCCATGCTATTAATTAAACAAATACTATTTATTCACTATAAGTCTATTGTGCTATTTTGTACGAGCGCGCCTCTTTTGATGTGACAGTTCATATGACAAACAGTGCTGCCATTAAATTAATAAAGTACAGAAAATGTTATCAGTCTATCGGCAAATAAATTATTACTAAAATAAAAAATGAATAAAAAGAAAATATTTTTAACATCCAAGTCTTGTTGCAAACAATCACTACTTTTGTCTTATTTTAAAAAAAAATTTACCATGCCGTCTAAATCATAGGTTTTTTCATAATTTATAAGATGGTGATTGATATTTTAATTTGAAAAACTTTCTTCTGAAACTTTGTAATTAAAAAGACCAAAAGAGTATCTATATGGATATCCTATATTAATAAGATTCGTGAACGAACTAAGAGTTGACGATATTGATCAAGTTGTTGAGGAATATTTTTACTCCCTCTATTTTGGGTTTTTTTTAAACAGTACAATAATGCCACATAATAGATTTTTTATTGCCGTATTATTTTCTTGGAAATTTTGATCGCGATGAACTTTGGAAATACCAAAAAAACAGTGGTCATTGCATTTTCAGTGCACTTTCACAAACTGTTGCTTATTGTATTGGTACTTGTATAGCAGTAAATTTAAGTTTTGTTTGCAAATTTTTCCTTACCAATTTTTATCATTACTATGGAAATTACACAGTTAGATAAAGACATTTAATATCAATATTTTTTCTCTCCTGAATATTTTTGATTTATCCAATGGGGATTTGCAGATTTATTTTGATTTTTTTTTGACGTTCTGATTAGTAATCACAATGCAAGGTTAAGCAATATTTAACTTCGTTGTTGATAAAAAAAAGTTTGTACTTTCACTATGAAAAACCTCGCATACTCCTGAATTACAAAAGCATCCAAAAAGTATGCGACTTTTGGTCATGTCAGTCTTTAATAAATATCTAGTTATGTCATTTTATGATTACAACTTGATTATGATACCACCAAAGCAATAGCCTCTGACACCCAGCTCCTACACCCTGAACATACTTACACAAGAAAAACGCTACCAAATTGGGCAAATTTAGTTTGAAAATCGATTTTTTTTGTTTTCGAAATTAGAACAAAACAAAATTTTGTAAAGGCTCACTTTTGATAAACTGCTTCGGCAATAAGCAACATTGCCGCTTTGGAGTAAAAAAAATTCATAAGCCATTATTGAGACGCTTTTCAGCCACAAAAAGTCACTGTTTGGTGTGATTTATGGGCTAGTGGAATCATTACTCCATATTTTTTTAATAATGATGCCGGCCAGAACATTGCGTTCAGCGGAGAGCGCTATAGATTTATGATTACTTGAGAATTTAGATAATGAATAACACTAATGTCGAAAAGCTGCGGTTTCAACAAGACGGCGCAACATGCAACACGGTACGTGCCACAATCAATTTATTGAAGGAAATATTTGACGAGCGCATAATTTCACGTAATAGACATATGAATTGGCTTCCACAATCGTGTGATTTAAAACCTTTGGATTATTTTTGTAGAGATATGTGAATTCGCTAGTCGACATTAATAAACCAGAGACGATAGATTGCTTGGAAGCCAACATTCGCCGCGTCGTTACCAACAAGCAGCCCCAGCAAGAGTTCTTTGAATCAGCCGCGACCGCCCACACTCACGAAATCATATTTCAACACTGATGCATAAAATCATATTTCCAATAAAGCCAATACCATAGATAATATGATGATTTGTGTGTATTTTTATTTAATTTTAAAGTTTTATATCTCTAAAAAATAGCACATATAGATGATGATTTATTTGGTGGCTATGCAGTCACCGAAATATGAGCATTTCTCGGATGTCTCTTCAATTTCTCAACGTTGAGATAATTTTAGCTTTTTATTATTTTCCTTTCATTTTTATTAGTACTAATATAGTATAGTTATATACTTAAAATTAATACAAAAATGTATAAATTACACCAGCTACTGTATGTGCTTAAAAATGATCTACTTATGTGTATCTATCACAAATGTCTGCGGACGGAAGTGCGATTATCTAAAATCTAAATATTCCTCAGAAAAAAATACTAAAAAATATTAAGGCCTTTCTGTGTTCTCCGTTACGTTAAACGCTAACATAATTGTTACGTGACAGGTAAATGAAAATATTATATACGGAGAAACCAATAAAGTGAACCATTCAATTGGTCACGTTCACTAATGAATTACGGAATTATTAAAGTTAATATTCGATAATAATATTTTTATAAGTAATAAACTTTTTATCACAAGGTCAGTTTCACTACAATTCAGTAAACTTGTCTCGCGTATGGCAGACACGCAATGCAACACGTAGGTAGGTACTTTTATAGTCTAGTTGTATTTAATCATTACATGGGTTTTTCCGGTATATTTCCCTATGCGATGAACGCTTAATTATGATTTAGTTATTCTCGTTTACGAGCGAATACATGTACTTTAATCATTGGTAAAAGTTTAATAAAAAAATGCACAATTTACAGGTCATTGACATTAATTGTTTCTTTCGTGTGACGTATTAGAAACATACAATATTATTTAGTAGGTATACTGACCGGCTAAAAAAACACATATCTAAATTATTCGCGAAATTTCAATTTTTATCCGTAATAAGAAATTAAGTTATATACATACTTACTGTGAACAAATATATAAATTTCTAATTAATTTGAGCAAAATTTAACTATTAATGGTATGAAATATTTTATAATATGAATTTCGATCAAAGAATATTTTCAGCTCTCCCTAATTTATTAAATCTTTCAAAATGAAGAGCAAATATAATTTTAAAACAACCGGACATAATAATTATTAGTAATCAACTTGTATCTCTCATTTTCCAGTTTTCATCGTATAAATATTTGTAAGTAGTTACGTAGAAACAATGTTCATTACTTCTCATTGAATAATATATGCGTATGCGTGTACCTACATATAGATTATTATATAATCTAATACACGGGCTCCCAACATGGGGGTCGCGAAGGGTTTTCTGGGGGTCACCAACTTTTTTCGATTTTGGATTTGAAAAACAAAAGAAGTTTCGGAGACAATCCAGGGAAAAGTATAGCAGATCGAGGATTTCAAATTCCTCGACGAGCAAAAAAAAAAGGAGTCTCGGAGACAATCCGGGGAAAAAGTATAGCAAATCGAAGATTTCAAATTCCTAGGGGGTCCCCTAGTCACATGGCTTTTATAAAAAGGGGTCGCCACCTGAAAAAGGTTGGGAACCTATGATTTAATATAATATTTCATAAAAGAGAGAAAGTTGCTATAAATAATTTAAATCAGAATGTCTTAGATTTATAAAATGAGCCGACGCAGGATTTTATCCACAAATTTTGTGTGAATTTGAATTTTTGTTTTTTGTCTTAAATTAATTGGTATTTTTTTAAATACTGCCATTTAAATGGTAGAGTGGCCAGTTGATTTTAATAGTTTATTTTTAGACCCCTTTATACTCAAGGCTCCAGGAGTTGCAAGCGTTATCCGATATCTTCGGAACCATATTTTTTGCAGTTTTTTAATGTAAATAATTTCAATATTTTACTGAATCCCGTCCTGTATCGTATAATCCAATCAAAAAATTATTACGTCTAACCAAAATTTAATGACTCAGTACCGCACGGAATTTTTAATTAAGTAAAGTAACCGAGTGTGTAATTTGTTTGTTTTTGTTTTCTTTTTTTTCACCGCAACAAACATGTTTCAAAATTTAATTAGTTATCGGGTCTTCCGACCTCGCGTGGAGCCGAAACGCTAAGGCGATGACAGTGGTAATTTCAGAGTTCTCAATAATAAGTGTTAAACGAACCCGGAGTGTGATAAAACCGCATTACTCATTGGGAACCCCGTCCACTTTCCATCAGATTCATCACAAAACTGAAAACATTTCATATATATTAATTTGCTTCATTTTAAGTTATCGCTCAAGTATCACGCAGACTGTAAGAGTGGACGATTGTGCAAAAACGTCGTAATAATTTTGAGTGTCATAAAAGTGATAAGCTATCATTGCTGAATTTTGGTGCTAGCTAATAACAACTGTGTTTACAAATAACATTTCATACTCATCTTTACTATTAAAACATCACAGAGAGGTGTGTAAAATAATAATATATTTTTAAATTTGTTTCGTGATCATTAATATTTTTAATGTCGGCATTTAATTATTACAAAAGATGCGATCGTTAATACATTATATTTAGTATTTTTGACAGTACAGTGAGTAAATTTAGAGGCCCAATGGAATTATTAACGATGGCCGTGTTTATTTTTTTGAGATTTTAAAATACCGTATTGTATCTTGGTAAATCTTTATATGAGGATATTATAATATACTGAACGTGATTCTTTTTTTTGCATGGTTTCAAAATAATATAACAGTCGTAAACATTGATTATCAAATATTTTCAAAACAAAAAAAATATTTTTAATTATTATAGTTTAAGTTTGTGCGTATAGTTTTACTAAATTGAATTAATATTTAAAATCATTTTGGTTAGTATGTAATGGATACATAAAAACCAAAATAACTTCGTTTATTTTAAGATAAATTGTTTTCATAATGGAACCAATCTCCCTGTATTCTAAATTAGCTGTTCCCTTTTACAAGTTTTTATTTTCTTTTCATATTACGTCACATGGCTTTTAAGTATCATGATTTTTATCTAATTTTTCCAACGTATTTCAAGTTTCTGCAGTCTTTGATTTTTCCATCCCCCTACTTTAATCTCAAAAAGTATTTACACATTTACAATATTGATTGATTAAGAGTTTTTTTTAAACCATTACCGAAACTGAATATAAACATTGAACCATAGGTGACGTGAAAAAAATATTATTTATCAGTAAAATTAAAAAATGTTATATTTTGTTATTGACGTTGAAGAATCGTGCCGCATGTTTTTAAGATATGCCAAACCTTCTCGTTATCAATGGTTTTTTGAGATATTATTGTAAAAAGGATAGTTTGTTTATTTTTAATATGAATTTATACAAAATATAAATGAATATTTTTCCTACGAAAATGTTAATTTTGTCAGCGAGTCACAATGCACAATAAGAAGGAAGTAAGTATGGTGAAGGAAATAAAGCTTGCATTGATTCTGTATACATTTTTTTTATTATTTGTTGTCTACGCCTCAAATTTTCTATCCGAAAATACCGATCTCCAAAAAGTATCCCCCTTACTACGCCACTGAGTTACATTCAATTTGATGGATGAAAAGTTATGACGTTTTTCAAATATATTTCTTACGTACGTATCTACGTAAATTGATTATTTTGTGTTGTTTATACTAACTAATACATACATATTATACTTAAGTAATTTAATTTAATGAGTATTATTTATGTTGAGAAAACCGGCACAATATTTATTGATTAGGTACTGCTACAGATGCGGGCGAAGCAAAACTGCTATTTACCAACTAGGTACTATTATATGTGTTTTCTTTAGTGACATTTATGCTGTCGTATCAAAATAATATTTGTTGTGAAACTTTGCTCCCATACTAGCTTACGCTAAAGAAATTGATATTTATAACACACACTAGACTTTATTTATACGATAAATGATCAGACGAATTTATTACTATAGTTTATGGTGAAATATCTAGTTATTTTATTGTTTTTGGGTGAGCCATTGGAGAGCAATGACATTATGAAAATTTCCAGGTAAAACTAGCTATGCACAATATAAGGTCTCTGCAAATATTTTAGTGGGACATCTCTGCTTTGAATATTTTAATTAAATGTTGAAATTTCAATACCAAGGCCTTAAAATAACATGTCATTTTTCTAATTCCCCTCATGTTCTTCTTTTCCAAAAATCGGTCATGAAATTTAATGTCATGTGTGGATTTCACTATTACCGGGGAACACAACACATTCGCCGACATTTTTTAAACTTGATTTATCAATTAATTACAATCGACCAAACTTGTAAAACTATATTTTTTTGTTGCACCTACCTAATCAATTCTTTCAGCCATCAAATATATTTTTCGAATTGACACTCAGTTAAATTATCAGATTTGTTCTTATTTAAAAAGATGTTCATTTATGCTCATTTTCGAACACATATATTTTCAAAAGTTTGATATAATTATATAGAAAATAGTTATTTACATTACGTGGAAAAAATCAGCAAGATGATTCTTATTCGGTGATGTTTTTCTACCGTAAACAGCAATATTTATTTAAATACGTAAATATGTAAAAACAAATCAATCGAAATGACATTTGATTTATTATATGATTGCATGTTCTCAACATTTACTTTTTTACATTGATACGCTTAGTAATCTTTAACATCAATTTGTAATTTATTATAATTTGTTTCCCATAATCGTTACAATGATTGTATGACGGAAATGCCGGTGTAATTAACAAACCACATTTTAACCAAAGACATGAATCAAAACCTTTATTACGTAAACTTCAATCATTGATGGATAAAAGATAATATTTTTTTCTTATATACGTTAGCATTGATAACCGGTTTAAAACATTTGAATACTTAATTGGTATCATATTATTAGTTATAATATTCCAACAATGACCAAAGAATAAATTTATACAACGCGGTCATTTATGATATATTTTCATCCTGTTGGAAAATGGCATACTTCCGCAATATTAGCACGCGTGACTTTCAAAAGTAAGTACGTATTCACTTATTTTTACATACCATTTTGTAGAACAATATTTTTTATTCTTAAACTTTTTTCTGGTGCATATTTTTGCACTCTGATAATTGTAAAGTTGAAAGTTAAAATTTAATTTAAGATGCATTAGAAATAGTAACTTAACCAGCGTTTCATCAAAGTTAACACAACATTTATTAACAAAAATCATATCGGCAACTCAAACTTGAATGGTGAGAAAAGTTCAAGTACCTTCGTAGCATCAGAAATTAATAAATTTATTTCATACATCACTGAAGAAATACGGCCCAATTGTTAACTTCAGATTGTACTAGAATAATTAAAAACCAACAATGAAAGAATATTTTTCACAATATCACGTAATGTTTGCTTTAAAGTACATTCAATTAGTAAATATAAAAAAATATTTAAAACTGTACGTCAATTAGTAAATACCTATTAAAACGGGATAATGGGTTATGAGTGACGGATTACTCTATAAGCGGACGAGGCACGTGCTAGGGGGCACCGAATTTTATCGACCTAAATAACTCATATATTTTTAATTCAGTTTTAAATTATATTATAATGTTTTTATTGAATTTAACGACACTTACATATTATCCGAAAAAAGTAATTCTTAATTTGATTGCAATTCCAATTAATACATTTTATTAAAAAATATTTTGTCTTTATTATCGAAAGTTTGTCAGTCATTTACTGTCTTCTTCCTTAGAAGGGCAGACATATAGGCTCTTTTTATTACAACTTTACAACACACCTTAGTAAAAAAAGCGTTTTTGTAAATATAAAAAAATGTATTTCCATCAAACACAGTGAACACTTTAAACTTATAGGGATTAAAATGACTGCCTCAAATCAACAGGTAATTGAATTAGAGCTAAGTGCCAAGTCTGTCATTGATTTCTATCCTTTTTTTATCCGTCCAAAGTTAAAAAAAACTACCTAGAAAGAAGGGTGGCATTTCTTCACGTTACATGTGTACATTTTGATTTTATTTCTGTAAAATCCGTCGAGTAGATCAATTTTGATATAATGCTTTTAAATTTTATGAACAGTATTTTTAATAGAATTTGTGTGTACTTGAAAATTAAGTAACAATTAAAAAGGTGGCAGGGCGGCGCCTTGGCTCATTTTCAGGTGCCAGGCCGCCGACCTGGCCCCACTACATCACTAGAGCTAAGTACCGATATTAACTATTTAAAATGTCAGAGACTTAAGTAGTTTTAATAAACAAAACTTCATGAATTTAAGCCCAGTGTAACAATTATGTCACGTAAAAATATTCAGTTACCGTTCGTTTGGTAGAACTCTGATATTTTTATCGAGTTTGTAGGAAATTTTATGTACGTGCCACGAAAACATTTATAAAATGACATTAATTGAGTTGATGTTTTTCTTTTTTTTTCATAGATAACACCGTGACAATTTTACGAAATTTGATCACAAAATGGCGGTTTCTATTCGCAAAATAAATCATATGGCCGAGATATCGTGGATGATGGTAATTCTTCTCACAATCGTCACTGTTTCTTCAAAAAGTTTTGAAGATATCCAGTGCCCAGAAACCTACAACTGTTCATGCTCGAATAGTTTGGGATCGTACAAAATTATGTGCGGCATTCCAGGTATGTTAAATTATTTTTTTTATTACATGTAATATTATTTTATTATAAACCAGGTGGCAGTGTCAGTTAATACTCGCTGATCACTCAGCTCGCACACACACACACACTAATGTAAGTTTTTCATATTGCATACGAACAATTAAAAATAAAATATGCTGCAAAGCTTCACACTTAAAAATGAATTTTATTAAAAACGGTTAGACTAATATTTTTTATCCATGTCCGCTCCAAATGTACAGCATATGACCCCCTAATAGAGGTATCTCAACAGAAGTTTGAATTTCTAAAATAATATTTTGTGAATATTTTATTTTATAAATAATAATCACTTTCAATCGACTAGTTCACAACGACATGATTATCTAATTCATTTTTGTTTTTATTGTTATCTTTCTTTTTGGATAATTGTAATCAGGGCCGGCGCCACCATACAGGCGATATAGGCAACCGCCTAGGGCGCAAACCATTGGGGGCGCATAAATGGAGTATTAAAATTATTTATATATATGTACTATAATAATTATAAATAATAGTAAGCTATATTTTATTTTGATGTTTGTATTTGTTCGTTGTAATTATGTATCGTATTCTATATTTTTCGAACAAGATAGAAAACCTTTTGATTGTACACCTTCATTAATAGACCATATGTTCCACATTGGGAGCGGACATGGATATATAAAAAAAATCTAATTATCCCGAATTGCTTTTTTTCATTATTTCGAAAACAAATGGTACGATTTGCTAAAAGGGGGCGTGCCAATAACCGTTGCCTAGGGCGCAAAATAACCTCGCGCCGGCACTGATTGTAATAAATGATGGATGACATTATTTCTGAACATATCTCCCCTGTGCCATCGATTTATTTGAAATGCTTGCCTATGCTGTCAGAGTTACACATAAACGCAGCAAGGGTCGTAAAAAGTATTGTAGTCTATGGGTCACACGTAGAGAAAAAATAAAACGGTGACCTCGCGGTTGTAATGACTTTTACAACTAGGGCCAGAAAATACAATCTTTCCTGGTTAGGCAAGATGACTGACGCCGGACCTGATTTTGTGAATTTAAAAAAAAGTCACTAGCTTAAAAAAAACCTGTATGTTATGTAATATTGTACAAATTATCAATGTAATATTATTTATTAAGTTGTATCAAAAAGACGATTCATATTCAAATTTAAAATCCGAATCCGTTGCGAATTCATTCGAAATTTAATGTGTATAAAAAACAAGTAAAATATTTTTGGAGCGGCAACATAATAAATATATCACGCGTTTAAAAAAAACCTCTAAACAAATAATGAATGAACACCGTAATTCCGGTTTGTTCTTTATATTTTTTTATTTTATGTTAAAAATTTAAGCCGCTTCCTTATCAAACCGATAAATCGTTACAATTTCCGTTCACACGTTATACATAAATGTCATTTTTTTTAAATTTAATTCTGAATCAGGACAATCTTTTTTATAATATAAAACAGGTAGGATGATTATCCCTATAATTATTTAACGATACTTTTAATGAGATTTCAACTAGTGGTTCTGAACACTTATTTGTATCTGTAATTACTCAATTTATTATACAATTTTATTATTAATGGTATATTGTCGCTTTTACTATAATTTTGATTAAATTAGTTTGTCAATAGTTATCATAATTTTATAAACATTTTTGCAACCATTTCCGGTCACAGTGTGGAACATAAGGACTCATAATGAACAATCTCAACAAAAGCTGTTTAATGACAGCGGTGATTATTTAATCGCTCTTTAAAATAGACTAAAAATAATTTGCTTAATAATTTATTATACAATAATTTATATTTCAATAATATGTAATTTAGTAAAAAATTAAAACTATTTTTCTAGTATTTCCCTACATATGTACAATATTTTCCGTTGGGTAATTTTGGACTATTTACACTTTTCTATCCTGCTTATTTTTTCAATATTCATTTTCCTTTGGAAAATATTTATTTAAATACAGCACGTAGTACAGAATTCCGTGGCAAAATAATTTTACAAATAAATAACTAACCGAATCACCGGAGACGATAAAAATAATTAAATCAGTAAACTTCACTATGCTTATTTTATATTTCACAGATATGTGTTGTTTACCCTCTAGTAATAACCGTTACCAAATTCTTATATCCTTACCTTTTTGAATAAAAGTTTAAGCGCTAAATAATTATTTCCTTATTTCCTCAACTTTAAGACACCATCAATTGTAAGATATGTACATCCGTATTTTTTAATAGAAATAAAAAAACAACGAAAATTTGATGTCCGATTTTTCTGAATCATTGTTTCCCGATTGTTTCAGAAAATATCGTCTTTCGCATTTTTAAGAGCTTTTATAAGACGCAAATTCTGAATTCAAAGATTTTAAAATAGGTAAGGCATTCGTCTTATAATCGAGGAGTACACTAGTTCTAATAAAACAACTTTAGTTCTGATTCTCCATAAGTAGTCCATAACCTTCACATTGGAAATGAACATGGTAGATTTTTTTTATGATCAATTGAAGTTTAAACGTCCATTAGCTCTGCGAAACCGGTCATTTTATTTTGTATTTTTAAAAACAATAAAAAAACCAAACTTTCTTACTTATGAATCATGTTACATGTAGATATGTAGATATATATTGGTACACGAAAGCTACAGTGAGGTAAATCAAAATTAATAGTTTAAAGATAATCGAACTTATAGGTTTGTTCCATTACTTCATTTTTAATTTAGTTTCTTTTGCAGTTAATGATACAGGGAATATTTTTTGTAAATTATTATTTGTATCTAGTTATCCCATTTATCTCACTGATGCTTTGTAGTTGCAGGGAAATATAAATAAATGGAGCAGTGGGACTTTTCTTTTAAATTGAACATTCAATTTCTTTTTTTTATATATATAATTCAGTGTTTCAATATGTAGTTTACTTTGAGAAATTGATTGTGATCCTACAATACATGATACCTTTTTATTTTATCTCACTCCTTTCAGGTGGTGATTTATATATTATCAAATAAAACGCCACTTAAAAAATACTAAAAATATTATTTTAAATCAATAAGCCACACACGTTTTTTTGAAAGATTCCTGCACAACTACGTTAAAAATACAGCTTTATTTTAAATATTTATAATTTAAATATCACTTCGCAAATGTTTGGTAAATAATACTAGTTTATTAGGATAATATATTTTTATTATTTTCCTCGTTTTGTTGTACTAACTGGTTTTGTGTACCCACATTTTCTTTATTTGGTTATAGCGTCGTGATAAATGAATCGGTTTGTTTTTAGATCCAAAAAAATAATTGTAATATAAATGGAAATTCTTTCTTTAAGGTTCGCAGTTGACTGAAATTGAATTTGATGCGAGAAATAATGTTAAATTGAGATGCGTATCGAACGACTACAAATATTCCGTTATTCCGTCGATATTATTTAACAAATCAATTGAAAGCGTGGAATCTTTTACTTTCTACAACTGTCCATTACCGAATGAACATATAATAGACGTAGTAAACAAAATAGGTTTTAAAAAAGCTAAAAATATTGTATTTAAAACAGACAGACGAGAAGAGGTGAGACATTTTAAAAGGATTCATTTAAAAGGATTAAATGACGTAACTGGACTTGACTTGTCGAATAACGATATTGATAACGTTTTCGAAGATCTGTTTGATGATATGAAATGTTTAAAAAAGTTAAATTTGGAAAATAACAGAATACATTTGGACCTTGGACTTTTTAAAGCACTTCCTGATCTCGAATCACTTAATCTAAGTCAAAACAATTTGATTGGCATCCCGCAAGGACTTTTTAAATACTCAAAATCACTAAAAGAACTTCATTTAAGACAAAATTGTTTGCAGAATATCACAAGTGCAAATTTTGAAAGCTTAATTGAGATTGAAAAAATAGATTTAAGTTTAAATAACATGGTTAATATTCCAAGCGATATATTTTACAACCTTCACAAGCTTACCGAATTAAATCTGTCTAGGAATAGCTTATACATGTTTCCGGAAGAATTGTTTGTTCAAAATAACAATCTGGAAATTATCGATCTTTCTTATAATGAACAGACACTTATGAAAATTCCGATGAAGCTTATTCACCACTTGGAAAAACTTAAAGTTTTCAACTTGAAACATTGTTCGGTGTCAATAATTCCCGAATCATTCTTTTGGAATTTGACCGAGATTAGAAAAATATCACTAGACGGGAACACCCTGAGTAAAATACAAGAAAATCTATTCAAAGACCAGACGAATCTTATTTTCTTAGATCTCAACGACAATGAAATTAAACTGATTTCTAATCTGGCCTTCAGATCGATGGCTAAACTTGAAATTCTGAAAATGGATAACAACAAAATGAGTCATATTTCTGGGTAAGTTAATTATTTATTTATTCATTATTTTTAACGAGTTTTTAAGTTGCTTCGGATATACATTTTTGGATAGTTTTTGCGGTTTTTTTAATTACCTACTCAACAAAATGTGTTGTGAGATGAATTATGATTTAATATCATATTTTAGACAAGGTTTGGCGTGTCATAGGTAAAACCAGTATTTTTTCAATGCGGTATTAGACACTGGATAAGATCGTCTAGACCAGCGGCCGCCAAACTGCGGTCCTAAGCAAAAAAAATGGTGGTTCGAGGAATTTTAGTAACTTCATTGAAATCACTAATACTTAAACTTAGTTTGAAAAATACACTGACAAATACTACGCAAATAGTTTGTAATAATCAAGCCAATGTTATTACCGTTTTATTTATTTTTGTATCGATTTTTTAAAATCATGTTGATTGTAAGCTTGGTGCGTCCGCGAGGTCTGAAAGGCTAACGACTGCTCGTCTTCTGATACCACATAGGGGAAGGTGAGGCTAGTTGGAACACTAAATCATTTTACAAAATATGTTATCACTTAATTCTAAAATATTATACAACGATTAAACAAAAATGGAATTTCAAAATAAGATTAATAAATTAAATGTAAGAGAGCGGAAAACTTAGGTTTCTAGTTTTTTAGTTGAAAAATTCATTTGTTCGGTTAGGTTAGGTCTTTAAATTGTAAAAATGACACAGCATCTTTTTCGTTCGAAGACAGAGTGAAGAGATTCATTATAGATTGTCAATGAAAAGTCACGAAAAAGACAAATGAGTGATTTTTAAAAAAAATAATGTTCAAATGTCAACAGGCTAGATCAAATTTTTAAAAATTGATATGTATTAAAGTACTACTGTATGGTAATATAAATGACGATCACTCTTCACTTATATTACCAGTTTCCGACTGCATTAAAGCCATCAATTAGTGGAAAAATTTTCATTGTGTTTCAATAATTTTAATTCAATGCTCATGTAAAATTTAAATTCAGAATATGTCTTGGTTGACCAATAAGATTCAGTACCTTAAAATTCAGTAGATAAAAATTGATATTTTCTAGTGAAGTATAAGTTATAATATAAAATTAAAAGTTTCACTCAGCGTTTATACATATTTGGTTTCGCTTGTAAGAGGCCGCCGATTTGCAGTGCATATTATGCTTTATACCGGCGATTTCCAACCTGGGAGGCGCGAACAGTCTAAAATATTTATTTACTTTTTAAAACGTGTCTTTATTACTATATGAAATAAAGAATGGGGAGGCGCGAGGACATTTTTTTCCTCAAAGGGAGGCACAGTTACATAAAGGTTGGAAACCACTGCTTTACGCGATTTTCTTACAAACCACGATTTGCGACTAGCCGACAGCGCATACAGCCGTTTACTCTTTGTTCAATTGAATTGATTTTTATAAAAATCACATGGTCTAGAATTGACTGATTTCAGAACTGGTGCCTGTCAAAATAAATAACCATTATAGCCAATATAAATTTTATATTAAAATAGTCTAATTCATACGTGACGTCAATCGTTTAACTAAGTACATAACATGTCTAGGTGTGAATTTGTATTCTGCAAAACAAGCTTCACTTCCTTAGCAAGATATTTTTTTTCCACATAAAATCTTCAGGGAATAAACGAATTACGCGTATTTAAGGGTACCAGTGATTTTAATTATAGATTGATTTTATTATTTATAATCAGTCCATGAATACAAATATAAAATATGTATGTTGAATACAATGTTCCTGTTCTGTTCCAGAATGTAGTGCATCAACAATGTTTTTTTTTTGACACATCACAAACTCTATAATATTTAAATTCTTTTAAATTTATTTATATATAATAACAAGATTTACGTGTATTCATTGATCAACCGTTGCTATTCTTACGATATTTGAATTATTCATTATTTAAATGTATGCGACACACAAAATATATTATAAAAACTAGTTTTTCTGACTCAGCATTTTGTCAGAATGACAACTTAGTGAAATACTGTATTTCGGGTCCATGTTGTGCTCTGCATTTGAAATGGGTACGGAATGACATAATAATAATGAATAACGGCATAAATTTCAGGAAAATATTCGAGCATCTCATCTCTCTAAAAGAATTAAGTATGAAGAACAACGAGATGAGGGAAATAGACTCGTCCGCATTTATTACCAACCACAATATTGTGACAATGGATTTGTCTCATAACATGCTGACACTGGCAGAAGGAAACGAACTACTCGAGCATGCTCATCTGCGTGAGATAATCGAAGCCAGGTCTCCCTTCCATTGCTTGGATAAGCTCAAGCATTTAAACCTCAGTCACAATTTGGTATCAGAAATATTTTCTGATTGGAAATATGAATTATTAAATATCAAGAGTTTGGATTTGTCATATAATAACATCTCACACATTGTGGTAAGTAAACATACGAAAATTATAATAAATATCAATGAAACTGTATTATATATTAATTTATCAGTGGAAATATAAATGTCGTTGAATAATTCCCTTTCTTAAAGAGTATTCCTAATAGTTTATATTATATTTATTTTTGGTTTTATTCCTGGTTTATATTTATTTTTTGATGGAGGCCAGGGTCATCAATCTTTTAATACCAACTGAGTCAAGTGAATTATTATCTACATTCAATGTTTGATAATAAAATTTTCAGTAAATTGAAAAAAATAGTATGAACTACTTCATTGTCACAACCGTGCAGTATTTCTATTGCTAAATAATACTATGTAGAGAAAGTACCTATGACGTATAAATAATTGGCCAATCACAAAAAAACTTCATTATTTCTCAATATTTATAATATTGTTTTGTTTGCCTTTTAGTTTGGAAATTTAAATTTCCTTTCCAGCGGAATTGAAGTTGATCTAAGACACAATTATATTTCAATTATTGACTTCAAGACGGCAAATCATTACTTCCAACCGGGAACCGCAAACGAAGACTCGCTATCCACCACATCAGCAATAGTGTTAATTGAAAATAATCCAGTGCAGTGCGACTGTGTACTTTACGGTTTTATTCGATACCTTGAAGGAAAACTGAGTCCTCAAGTGAAAAATATCGTACGGGTGGAATCCGGATCAACAAAATGTGCCAGTCCGAGAGAGCTAGAAGGAAGACTGTTGGCAGATTTGAAAGAAGACGAAATGCTCTGCCCTTTGGATGAACCGGAAAGTAGCTACGCCAAAATGTGTCCTACGAATTGCACATGCTTCGTGCGCGTGTCTGACAAGTCCATAATCGTTAACTGTTCTAATTCACATTCGAAATTATCAACGATAACATTGCCAAATGTCAAATTGAACAATTTGAATTGTACTGAGGTGCATTTTGAGAGAAATCATCTGCAAGATTTATCACTGTTTTCCAGTAAACGCTCAACGTTCAATCAAATAACTAAATTGTTTGTAGCAGGAAATAACATCTCATATTTGAACATTGAAGATATTCCTGCACGTATTGAGGTAAGCTCATTTTTTTAACATACCAACATATTTGAACAAGTATGTATATTTGTTTTTGTGAAAAGTAAACAGACGTCAGTATTAGTGAAAATAATAAGAAAATGATATTATACAATGAAAGATATAATTAACACTAAAAACAAAATTGAAAAAAAAACTTAGTATGATTTAATATCATTCAATAACAGCAAACAATGTTGTGTATTATTCCATTATTTTGTCATTATTTTTCTGAGCTATTCAGAACAATTTACGTATAAACTTTAAATCATTTAAATTTTGTACTCTTCTACACATTTTGTCACTAACAATTCAGGTTACTCCTTTCAGTATCTTCAAGCATTCAAGTCCATGGATGAACTTGAATGCCTCAAGATAATGAAACGCGAAGCCTGGTTTGTTCGTGATAACGTGGAAGAGTATACAATTTTAACAATTCCATTTTGATATTGAAATTCCCCTCACCACTTGTAGTCAAAAATTTCGTTTTACCTACTGGTCATTGTAAAAAGAATAAATATTAGGATATTTGCCTATGGGAGTATTCATGAAAAAAACTGGTTAGAATTATAAATGGACTTTTGGAGTTGACGTAACTGTCTGCACCAATAATTAATTTCTAATAATCGTAGCCCAGATAATATACTAGTACATTTCACCGCAAGCACATATATAACTACCCAATTAGCACTATCAGAATCCAATAATAATATTTACATACATTAAGTATTTAGTAGGGTAAATTTAGGTTAAATACAATTAAGGAAAATTTCTCTATATGTCAATTTGAGATATTACAGTAAATATAGAACATATTACCTACCTATATGATTGAATTTAAATATTTGGTGATATTTTATCAATGAGATATGTTTTCTATGACAAATTCAATTCAAAAGAAAAAAGATTCGTTTATCATAAAAAATAATTATAATTTAATTTTACCACTTTCTTTGTAACATTTATTGTTTATTGGTCACTCGAACAATATTATGTATTCATCAATGAAAGAAAGTTATAATATTATTAATAAAAAATAGATTTAATATTAATAAGTATTTCATTATTTCCAAAACAAAATGGGGAACTTTGGTCTACCATGTAATTTTATTTTACCTACTCACTACTTTGACTTTATATTTGTGTTTTAAATAGAAAGTTATTTCTCAGAATGTGTAATGGTAGGATTTGCGGTGTTTCCGATTGATATGAAGTAATTTTATTTGTATAATACAAGCAGTAACCGAATGCATAATTTCTTGATAACAGCTGTCGGTAACATTAATGCACAATGGTACAAACATAGCAGTGATAGTTGTTATATTATTTGATGGCAATTCTATTTATTTTATTTTTGTCTGTCCAATATTTCAAAATATTTCATGTTTAAGCCTCGATAATGTTAAACCTAGTAAGAGTTTAATATTTTTTAGCACTTGGATTTACGCAACAATTTGCTGACACATATAAACTCTGAGGTGGTTGATGCTTTGAATACATCTGCAAGCTTGAAGTACTTCTGGATATCTGGAAATCCCCTTGAATGCGACGCGGAAAATTTACCACTTTTCTCATTCTTGGAAAATAACTATTTTAAGGTAAGAATTCTAAATGATTATCACCTTTTCTGTACATGCCTTGGTTATTTGATACAATGTGCAAACCAACCTGCATGAATTTTGTATAAATAAAAAGCATAATTTATCAGTTGATAATGCTCGTCATGAGCGAAGCCGGTCCAGATCATATTAATTATAAGTGGAATTAGTACAAATAATTATTATATTTTTGGTCTTTCAAGTCTTTCAACCATGACAGTGGACACACTAAAAGTGATAAATAAAAACCTTATAATATATGTATATATATTTTTTTTATTGCAAATCATAAAAACTGTAATAGGAGTTACCTGAGATTGTTAAAGCAAATGCTAGTAATTAGAAGGTTTTATAAAAAAACTATGTTTAAAAGATTTTTCTGGCTATAAATAAAATAATGCTTGAGGTGTTATTGCATCGCGGTATCTTTGCACTCGCATCAACTGTGACTGTCACAATTCAGTTCAACTGCTATTGACAATATTGTTAATACAAAACGGTAATTAAATGTTACAGAAGGAATATGAAATCAAACCTACCATCACATTTACATGCAATATACGAGCTCAAAGTATAAGTAAAGGCCTCAATACTGCAAAGATGAATGCAATGTGTTGGCTATATTTTTTCTATATAAATAAAAAGTCGTTCTCTACTTTCAGATTAAGGACTTCAGCAACGTTACCTGTTCGGGTGGAAAATCCATATCCAGTTTTATAAAACAACAATCGGAAACTAAAACAATTACTTGAACAAAAATTGAAAATGAATGTTAAATGTTAAAAAAATACTTGGAATTACTACTGATCACGGTTTATTCTTTCTAAATCTCTTCAGAAAGTCTAGGAGAATTTTAGCTAAATCACCGAGATCGACTCTAGGAGAAAATCCATCACAAGCACACACACCTAGGATCTAAAATGTTTCATTGAAACTAATCAACATTTGATATTGATTTTGTACCCAAAACCTCCTGATTGCTGAGTGGTAATTTCTACTTCTTAGCAGATATTTCTACAGAGGCTGGATACTTATAATGGTAAATTAATGACACAACAAAACATGATGTATAAATGTAAAGTAATGAAATATACCTATACATTTTGTTGGCAGTGAAAAAGTGTCGCGATGAGTCTTCACTATGAGGCTGTTAAGATATCCAAGAGATTGCACGTAGTATTTCTATAAATATAAATGTAGAATGTTTTTGTAAGCATAATAAAAGTCACAATGCAATTTATTTTGCCTATAAAAAGGTGAATAAGATTGAAGTCAAAAACAATCCATTGAAAGAAACTTGAAATATAGTATCCATCTGTAAATTTGAAATGGAATTGTTTGTATCCATTAAGCGCTAGTGACTCCAGGTCATATGTTCGTTAATTCTATTAATCAGGTTTACTAAGCTCAATTCCAAAGTAAAATTGATCATACGCCAGGGACTAAAACAGAGCCCATGCTAGTATATGTTTTGTACATTTTTTGGATAAAGCAGTACTGATTCAATTCAATTAAATAACAGTATTAATTAGTAAAGTTATCAAGTTGTAGTATTAAGTGACAAATTAATTAACAAACATTATTAAATAGTATTAGAAGAAAACAAATCAAACTGTACACTGTTACAAATAGTATGTTGATTTTAAACATTGCTACCTCTGCTCTAAATGACTATGTATTATTAATTATATGACATTAAAAATAGAGATGTTCTGGAGAATTATTTTAGGTTAAGTCTGAAATAATTGGTCTTGAACATTTGTTTTTCACTTATATTTAAATAATCATTTGCTTACAACTTTGTTATCATGAAAGAAAAAACATATCAACTTCAATCTTACATTTTAATAAAAATCAATTTCACGAAATTGTTCATATTTAATGAAAAAACGATTCAAAATTGAAAATATTTTTTACATTAACTAAAATGTACTCTTTTCAACATGGTACTTATGTGTTTTTTAAGAGAATTAAAATTTCAGTTAATTAGTGTTTGCTACTCAATTGAAGTGATAAAGAAAGGAAAAAAAATGTGTATACTTTTAAGACAACTTTCTTCAATTTCATGTTTTTACCAGAACTGAAATTACAATTAGATACAGTTTTCAAATATTGGCTTTATCATCATTAAGTTATTTAGAACAATTATCATTCACCTCTTAGTGTAATTTATTCAATATTTGTAGAATAATTTTTATCCATCATAATTAAATAAGTAGGTAATTAATCAATTGTTTTTTTTTGGTAAAGTAATTATTGTTATTTTGCTGTTATCCTAAAAATGTTGCTTGTTACAATGGTATTATGGTATTTAGGACTAACAAATTATTTATATTGAATCCAAAGGATATAAAATGTTGACCAACTACTTTTCAGTGCTCCTTTCAAAGAAAGGAGCAATGAGATGAATGAAAACTAGTAAAACTATTTCTGTAATATGAAAGGTCCATGAGTGACAGGCTGATGACATTGCGTTGACCTCAAATAATAATGTATATAATTTTAAGGAGTATTTATCTAACTTTGACTGATGAAATAACAAGGAAATAAAAACACTCAAAAACCCTCATTAAGCGAAACCGGTCTTGTTATTTACTAACAATTGTATAATTTATATTTTTATAATAAAATAGTGAAACACAAACTAGACATTTTTTTATTAAAGACGTGTCTGCTCCCAATGCACTTCATATTTTAACAGAAGGTGCTTAATTTTTCCCTTACCGTGCTAAAAAATCCCTTCGCAGACCATGCAGTAACACTCTGTGACCGTGTAGAATTTGTCATATAAACATATTTCTAAAGCAAAATGACAATTTCAAAAAATGCCATATGGTTCAACATAGTGTATAGTTCTTGTTTTGTGTCATAATTTGTGGCTAGAACCTGAAAAACTTATACAAATCATGCATAATTGTCGAAAGCGGCAAGAATCAAAATTCTGTGCAACAGCTAGTAGACGGGACTTGTCTCGATCACACGTGAAACGATACAGTCATACGCAAAGCGTCACGCAACTAATAATCGTTGTCGGTGAGCGGTTGGTGGAAGGGATAAGGAAAGAATCAATCACTCGCGTAAATACGTTATCTAAGTAAAAAAAATATAATATAAAAAACATTTTTGATACATGATATGTATTTGGAAACTTACTGGAAAATAAATCTTTTTGACAAACATATTTAAAATTGTTATAAAAAACATAAAATTCGGCGGTTTATACGTAAATTAATTTACGTTACGGACCGAACGGACCGTAAATGACACCGATTGAAAAAAGAAAAAAATATCGGTACCATCAGTGAGTTTGTACACACATCAAATAAGCTCAGTCAATATTGAGTGAAAAAATCATTCAACATATTTATATGTTTCGAAACACTAAAGCCATAGTTAATAAATTTAATGTTATGTAATTAATAATTTTGTCGCTTGTGTGGTCGAGTGGTCAACGTTGTTGGCTTCGATTACGTAGGGCATGGGTTCGAATCCCAGTACGGAAAGTTTTATAAATTGTTTTTTCAATCGATTTATGAATTTCTGTTCGAAGGCGATTAGCTTACCACTAGTCCTGTCCTAGCCCTATCCATATATTCCAACTCTCTTTGTATAAAGAGAGGTTGAGCAACTGAGTAACAAGCAGTTCTCGTAGAAGCACTTGAGATAAACTCCATTAGGAGTCCATATGCTCCACATTGGGAGCGGACATGGTAAAAAAAAAAATATTAGTTTAATTTATTAACTATGGCTTTAGTGTTTCGAAACACTAGAGCCGTATTTAATAAGTGTTGTATTATAATTGTAATTTGAATAAGGATGTTAGAGTGAATAACATGATGCATTGTGTATCTCTTCGGAGCCAGTATATATAGCTGAGAAAAATGTAAGTTTAATCATAGTTCTGACGATGGCGAAAGCCGAAATATGTAGCTATCAACTCATAAATATAAAAAAAAACTGTAGAACTAAATACGTTGCTGTTTTTACTCTATTATAATGGAGTTCTACCAAGTAAATGCCAAGCCAATAAATTAATATAACAAAGTAAATTTTGCGAAGTTAGTTAACGCAAAACAAATCTTGGAATGCGGTTACGGGAACACTAACGTCTAGACTCTAGAGCCTAGAGACTAGAGCTGATAAACATGAAGGAATAATATAACATTGTTCAAACACAATCGCATATTGTTTTTTCTGCGTTCTCTGTCTTACTCGTGGAATTCATCTAATTGTTTCGCTCGGCAAAACGAAAGTGTTGGTTACTATTACATATTGATATTTATATATTTCTATCTCATGCACGATAATTCTATATTTTTCAATGATAAAATCGACGAGACTTTCAAATTATGTATAATTATACAAAGAAGACGTTGAATGTATATTTTTTAAAAATTGTATTTATATGTAAAACTATTTTATTTACAAATAGAAAAAAAAAATTTTTTTTTGAGACCTATAACACGGGTATTTTAAAGGTGTAAAGGCCGAGGTCCGCTGTTGTTACTGCAAGGGTACGGAAGAGTTAAGAACTGTTTTCTTTTCAAAATGGATAAGATTATAAGGATGGGTTGAAGAAATGCTTAAGACTCTCCAGTAGTGTACACAGCATGTGACTCAACCATACCCAGTCATTCTTCATGAACACTGTTGTAACAGGATGCTGCTTTGTGCGTTCCGTAATCTCCGAGTTTTTCACAAATCAATCCAACTCACCTCCAATATCTTATTCTCTTTGTCTTTGTCAGATACCATGATTTGATTCCGTGAAACAACACTGGTAGAGTGCATGTTTTGAACAAATGCCATTTGGTTTTTACCATGTACCCGTCACAGATAGACATTGGATTGAATGTGGCACCAGCTATTCTTAATCAAATAGCGAGCTATTTCTTTTACTAGAGTGAGTATGCTGAGCTATCTGACAACGTCGACTTCCACAGTTTGTAGAAAAAATAAATAGAGAATCAAAAAGAAATCTTTTAAAAACACAAAAAATGCCCTGTCAACATCTTGATGCTGCAGTCGAACAGAAGAATAAGTAACTCTCCATTTAAATTTTTAGCTGCCGTAGATAATTAATAGTAATTACCTAGCACGCCGGCTATAATTTTCAATTATTAATTTAATTAGTTATTGACGAGATAACTCGTCTCTGGCGTGTTGAGCACGAAAAAAATTATGAGATATCTCGTCTGTGGCAGCCATCGAGTTAAAATCCCCTTGCATGGCCATTTGTACATTAATTTCCCAATTGATTTACAGATTTTTATTGAGGGTTATGAATGTTTGTGATGTTTTTAAGCTCCCAGTCACCATTGCCTGTTCTATAAAACAAGATTTGACTTGTTTTATAGAACTTGGACATTGACTTCCCTCTATTATTCATTTTCTAAATACCATCCTTCTATCGGAATAAAGGAGCTGAGCCAATTATTCAAAGCTGGCTGTTAATTATCTTCTGTTGAAATGCTTCTATATGTATCACATTCATGTTCACAGGAGAGTACATAGTTAAATTAAATTTTAATCCTCAAACTAACTGAACTAATATTCATGTAAATTATAATGAATTATTTTTGGTATTAATTTACTGTCACTGTTGCCTGTAAAATTCAAAACTAATAAATTATCTTCTTAACCAGATAAAGAAAAACGTAATGTTAGAGCTATTAATATTACAGTAGTTTCATTACATTAATGAACTTTTGTCAGTTAGATAATTAAATACGTGGAACATTTTGGAACTAGTCAACTTGATTAATATTTTAAGTGCCTACTTAGAATATAATGAATAATTATGATTGGAAAAAAATTAATTGAAGTGATGCGGCGTCAGTTGAAATGATTAAAAAAAATACATTATTTATGAAAGTAATTTATAAGGAATATAATCGACAGATGTATTTAATAATTTAACTGAAGAAGGATGATGGCAAATTTTAAAATAAAAGTTATACACCTATTGCTTTGGATATTCGGATTTCAAACATTCAAACGAAAGAATGGCAAATTTGTTGCGGAAATGCCAATAATAAGATATTACGCGACAACTCTGGCAGTCGGTTTGTCGTACGTCGGGATTAAGCGAGTAATTGATTCACTTTCGTTACACGGTTTCACACAAAAACCAGGATATATGAAAGTAGTTTTGACAATTTTAACGTTCTCTATTTACTTTACGATACTGTCGACGTGGATGGGCGACGCTTGGATTTACACCAAAAAAAAAATAATGCTACACGAAAATCTATGTCGAATCGATAAGCTTTTGGAAAGTAAAAAAACTGATCTAAAAAACAAACAGCTACATAGTTATTACTCAATCATATTGAGCACTGTGATGTCTTGTGTGCTAGATGGATTTATATCGGGCATTCAGAAAATTCAACGAACTGTTATCGTCATTACAATAGATTTAGTTATAATGCAATTCATAGCGGATCTTCATGAAAATCTGCAAAGATTGCAAATTCTTAATGAACGGTTGAAGAATTTACTAGGGAGTTTGAATATTACTAGCATTGACCAATTACATCAAAGTGAACAAGAAACGACAATAGAAGAGATGCCAGACTTGGAAACTACAGAACGACCTAACATACCTAACTTTATGAAGGCTCATACTATACTAGCTGATAATATAATGCTGACAACAAAAGTGTACAGTTTTATGGTAAGAAATCAAATATATGTTCATAAATGTATCATTGAAATAAACTTAGCATTACAACAATATCACTGAAGATCTTAAATTTAGATAAATAATGTATTTATCATATCCACTCAGTACTCGGATTGTATGATCACCACCCGATACCTTCAAGTTTCTCTGTTCCTTGCCGGTATCCTTGCTTTCTCCCAGGTTATACCAGTGTCCTGTAGCTCTACCTAGTACATTCTATGGATGGTCATCTGAGGCATTCAGGTTGGTTGAAGAGACAGGCAGAATTCAAGCTGCCTTGGACATGAAGCACATGTCCATGCCAGTTGCATTCCTGCCTTTTTTTATTTTGGGTGCAATAAAGAACTGGTTGGTCTACTATCTTGCTTTGCGAGTTTCTTACAGAGTCAATCCACCAAACTCCTCCTATTCACTGAAGCATCTGTTTTTAAAGCATGCAGTTACTGTGGGTTTTATTACGGTGCTATGACTCACAACCGTAAAGCAGCACTGTTGGTGTGCATGCATTCAATAATTGGAAAGTCACCTTTTATAATGCAATGGTCGCCGCAGGGAGGTCAGTAGATGGGCTTGAAATTCCCCATCAATTATTATGCACATATCTACTAGCATCAAGGTGCTCATGGGATCCACCAACCATTTACCAAATAAATATTGTTTTTGAAAACGTTTGGTCAATTCAAGTACTACAACAAATTCTGTGTCCATTATTTTAAAGGAACCCAATAATGTTAATTATAAATGTGGAATAACCTAAGAAAAAATATAAACAATCGACTAACAATTTAAATTGTATTTTTCTTTAAATAATCTGTACTTAATTGTAAATTTTTGGTTTTGAAATATTGATTTTTCCCCTTAAAATATCATTTTTTTATTCGATACTATCATCACCTTTACTCTTTCGATATAGCATTTTACTTTTCTTTGTTTAGTGTATGAGTTTTTCATGGTAATCCGTGGAACATATCCCCTTGATTTCTAGTATCACTGAGAGAATCAGGAGTATATCTGTTTTACCTTAATTATAAACAATTTTATATTGGATATTGATGTTATCAAAAATATCTCAGTTTCAGTGCCTTCTGATGAGTACATTCTTAAATATAGTCCTCATATCATATGAACTGACAACAAAAGCAGATTATTTCAATATGGTAAGAGAACAAATTCAGAAAACTTAAAGACATTACAATATCTCAATAATAAAAATGCATTAAGTACACTGTCAATCATAAATTCAAAAATGTAAAAATAAAGTTTTCCTAAAAATTGTCATCAGTGTAATGCAGGAGTTCACAAAATGTGTCTCGCAAGATTTATGTTATATCTCCATTCATTTATTTTCTTCATACAGAGTATAAAAAATACTTTTAAAATAAAATATCTTCTGGCAAGTATGAATGGTCTGATGTATTGATATTTGTCAAACATGCTCATCAAATGACTTTCTTATTTGTGAAAAATAGTCTATAATGAACATGAACATATCAAACTTAGAATCAAAATAATAGACAACCACATCGCATCTGTTTTGCGTATCTAAGCCACAAAATTTTAGCCTAAATTGCATGATTTAGTTTCAAATAAACAATTGGATAAATCAAATGATGATTTTTTAAAATATATTTTCTGTTATTTAAAGAGTACTAACAATGCATATTTAGTTAAAAATATAAATTTACGCAATGAAATATTTTTTATATTGTTTCAAAAAACAGAAAATATTTACAAAAAAAGTGGCCCACCAAATATTTTTAATTTCAAAACTGTTCCTTTGATGAAAAAGTTTGTGAGCCTCTGGTCTAATGTTAATAATTTGGGCTGGTAGTAGTACATGCTATAAACATTTTATACCAGCAAAATATATTTATAGTTAGACGCCCAGTATCAATTACAGTCAAGGTATTTTTTTGCTGAAGCAAACTTTTTTATTCATTCTAATAGTGAATTTTAATACCTACAATGTTTCAGTTTCTAAATCATACTACAAGTGTATGAAAATCGAATTTAAAGTATAATGCTTTTACTATCGAAAATGGTTAAATCAAGGGCATCTTGTTACCATACTGGCCAAGTCATTGAAAGCCAATCAGATTGTGGAATTTTAATCAGCTAACTGAGCAACAATCCTAAAAAATAAAGTGAAACTGACTTGTGTTTGATACTGGTGTCATCAATGCATAAGTTTGGCAGTCTGAAGTATATTCGATAAAATTCTTCACTCTTGTTATCATTTATTATTTTTATGTTTGTTTTTTTTTGCCAAAAGGATATAAGGTTGGTCCTTTTTAGGATTTTATGGTGTGCTCGATATGCTTGGTACATGATTATTACTGCATACAATGGTGAAACAATTTCAGCTGAAGGAAATCTGACATCAACGCTTATAGCTAAATTGATAATCGAATCAAAGGAAGGTAACTAATGAAAAATTTTAGATTCAAAAAACCATTTCTCAAGTTTACACCCCGTGCATATAAAATGAGCAAAGCAAATAGTATAGGTATTTCAAAACAAAATTAATATTCCTCACCTTGCAAATACATAAAGAAATTACTGTTTTATATGTTTATTACATACCAAAGTGACAGCTTATAAGCAATGTTCCCGCTAAGGTTTGCACGTGTGCGCTCGCACTCTTCCCAAAATGTGGCTGCACATATTTTTACGTATCCCGCACAGGCTGCGCACAGAAGCATTGTTAAAAGAAGTTCGCTTTAACAAATTTTTATTTCGCTAATACAGTGGAACCTCGATTCTACGTTTTTCTTGGGACCGTTAAAATTTAACGAATAATGCGGGAAATCTTCAAATAACACCAAAAAATGTTTAATTTTCAAAAAACTCATTTATTTATTACATTTTATTTATTAATTAAAGAACAAATAAATATATTTTTAACTTGTTTAATACAAACAAAGTAGCCTTTTTGCAGTTTGGCACTTAAATTTTAGCAAACACTTCAAAATCGCGTGCATTTCTAAGTCAACTCCTTTTTGCTATATCGACTAGTTTTTCTCCTGATTTTTTCCAATGTCTTGAATTATTTTCAGCTTATCAACTAGAGTTCTAGTTTTCTTCGTTTAGGTATTTTAGTTTTGACTTGTGAGTTAGAAAAATTTACGCAACCAGGTGCAATGCAAGATTATTTATGAGTGAAAAAAATATTCCACAAAAATGGTCAATCGAGATAGACTGGGACGGGACAATAATATTATATTTAGATGATAGATCGAAGAAATCGGTAAATCTGGAAATTAATAACGTGGAATTACTAAACATTGCTATTACGAGGTGGGGTCTTGGTCGAGTAAAAAATAAACGACCCATGCATAAAGACGAAGATAGTGAGAACGGAAGAGAACGGAAGTTCCATTGAAAAAAACGCGAAACAAAATGCGAGGTAAGATTATTTATGAGAAATATTCAATGAAAACGGTCAATCGGGATAATATTTTTGATGGGACCAAAATATTTGAACGATAGATCGAGGAAAACGGTAAATCGGGGAACGGTTAATGCGGGATTATTTTATATTGTTCTTATGGGTGTTTGGCCGGGACTATGAAAAATAAACGAACCATGCGGGAAAACGAACAATGCGAGAACGGTAGATCGGGGTTCCACTGTAATTTCAATTTGGGAAATTTTTATAAAATAATTTATAATGTTTTTTTATTCTCTTATCACTTGATAAGGCTTGTAATGAGCAAAACCAGTCCAAATAAAGTGGAAATAGCACAAATGAGTTTTTATTTCATGAATATTAGGTTGAGTCATTAGTGTGTTTTTTAAAAAATATGCAAATAATGGGTTGAGTGCCTGAACTCCAATGAAATAAAGCAACAAGCAATCGGATAAGAACTTCATTGATTCCTAGAGCTTTTTTAGCAGAATGATATATCGGATAAATATATCAAGCCTCAGTGAGTACATATCTTCATACATGCACACTTTTTTTTGCTAAAAATCTACTGCACCAAGAAGTGGATGGTTCGCACACACAATAGAAAAATTAGAGGGAACGTTGATTATATGTCACATTTCAGGCTAATCACTTGAGGATTATATACACAGATTGTTATTTTAACTATGTCTTTGACACTAGCTGTTGCGATAGCATAATTTTCATACTGTATGATCACAGTTGCATGACATAAAAATATGATCATATTTATATGAGAAAGATCTCATGGTAGCATAATATAAATATACAATATGCATTATATAATTAAAGTATTCTAGCTATGTTACACTCCATAAAACTTGATATTGTCAAAGATAATGTAATTTCACAAATGCTACACAATCGTTGACAGTTCTGTATTAATAAAAAAACACAAGGAAAAATATTTATCTTTATCATGGAAATTTTGCAAAAAACCATCAGAAAAGTCAGAAAATATTAAACAAGTAAAAATTTGCGATGTCCCTCAGTAAGCGAGGCACCTGGCAGTTCATCTGCGCAGGCCTTATTGCAACCGATAGAATATCAAAGTTTCATTTGATGTTATCAGATTTACAAATCAGCACATTAATATGATATTACAATTTTTTTCTTGAAGATAATAAGCTGTCTCATGACTTAGAGACCTTTGCTAGATTGGTGAGTCGTCGGAAATTAAATATTTGCATAGGTGGATTACTAACAGTGGACTTTGCATTCTTGCACTCACTGGCAGGACTCTCTGCATCATACATCATAGTGATGTCCCAATTAAGTGCAGGCAAATGAAGTAAAAAAAAAAATATGGAAAGAAGAAAAAAGATCTTAAAAAATTCAAAGATTTGATTGAAACTTTGACTGAATGAAGGTTTCAAAGAATAAGGGAATATATTTTGATTGAATTGATTTCCTAAATGTTTAATAGTACTATTAACAACATAGAGAAAAATTAACAAAGGTACATACTGTAACCTCCTAAAAACTTTAATATTAAATCTCTTTGGAGCAGTGGTTCTCATGTAAAATTTCATTGTGGTCGCATAATAAACATCAGTGGAAATGTCTCGTGGCCGCACAAAATTTTTGTGTTGAGATGTGATAAAAATAACAATTGCATTTAGTAATAAAACTTTACTGTTGGTGGCCGCAGCAAAATCCTCTGGTGGCTGCACATGAAAGCCACTGCTTTAGACGAAGAATCAAATGAAATAAACATTACATGTGCAAGTGCAAAAACAATTGTAGCTTTTGATACATTTCAAATAAAGATCTGTCAATTTTTTTGGTGTTTTTTTTATTGCATCAAATCAATCAAAAAATTAATGTGCTTCTATAATATTTAATCATTTAACCAATAGTCTATTGGAATTAGTATAAAAACTCTCTCCACCTCCCACATTCAAAAGTGGCAGTTCTCCAGCATGTGATCAGTATCCTGAATCACATTGCCGCATTTACATTTTGGATTATTTACTAACTGGCCAAGCTAGAAGAGCTTGGCAGCAAAGTAATCATAGCCGATTATGATTTGGCAGGTTCCGGAAATAAGGGGTCAAAGCTTTGGGCATCTCCTTTCGCAGCTTTATATTTGGAAAGAATTTAAAGGTTTGCTTGTTTTTAGAATAATATCCCATTGATTCTGTCAAATACGCATAGCAGCGTATGTCACCATATTGCAAGCCACATTTCTATGGGCAAAGAAAGTAAGGGTCTTGTCGAGGACGAGGCATTCAAATAATTATCTATACCTGGGACTTAACAACCTTATGCAGCCTTACTGTTGCGTAACTAAGTAGAATGAGCAGATTTAACACATGTACACCAGACAGGACCAGCAATGTATTCATTGCTGGTTCTGCATTGTCCCCTTAAAAGAATTTTCTGGATGAAAAGAAGGTTATAATGCTTGTACCCAATGATGTGCTGCCATGGGTTCGCACCGGTCTGTCGAGCTGGTTGCTAAAATAATTTTGGTTCGGAGAGCTGGTTTTTAAAATACTGTTATTTTTAATTATGCTTATTCCCAGATCGACTTCCAGACTATTTGTTAAATCATGTCTTAGATGTCTCCATCACGCATCAGATGATGGACGAATAAGACCCGTCACGGTTATTAGTAAATCCCTAAATTCCTTAGATTTTGAAGATCTAAAAAAAAAACGTCTTGCTCTGGTAATTTTGGGAAATCTGCAAATTTCTGGGTTTTTGAAATTGTTTGAAAAATCCCATTGCTTGCACTCATCGTAGAGCTCAGAATTAAGCATTCTACAATAGTTGCCGTCCCTCTCTGGTCTATAAATACAGTAAGATGAATATTTTTTATTTTTACTCTTTTACTCACAGCTGTTTTTTTCTTAGAGCCATTCATTGACCAGGATATTTCTGACAGAGTTGTATTACTGATACATCTACCAATATTTTTAGATAATTGGATAATTTATAAAAAACTGTATTATGAATAAAAACTGGATATAACTGAATAAAAATTCTTAAAAGTATTTTTTTTATTACATTAAATTTCGCAATCAACACTTGGAAAAACCAGTAAAATATTACAGACAACGGAGATAACTTGGAGGAAAGGTCAAGTTCATAGATTTTAATGTACGTATAAGATTGGCTCATAACAGTTTTTGTGGACCATTTTAGTAAAAAACTTGATGTTATAAGATCAACACGCAGTTAGATAAATTTAAAATAAGGTGTGAGTGTTCAATAATGGATAGCAATCTGTTTTGTGGCAGTAAGTGCAATCAGAAAGTCTCGCTTGAGAATAATTCCTCGCCAGATAAAAAACAACTAATGAATGCATTTGAAAATGGTTCAAGCAATAACAATCACAAGTTTGCATTGAGTTTCTGTTTCCTCTTAAGCTGCTACGCTGTATTCAGATGTGGCTTAATACAAAAAGAAATAGGGGGAATAAAGTCCTTCTTCACAAATGACATTTCGATGCCGAACGATCTTACGATGATGAAGATAGAAGATGAGATCTTCAATAGAATACAAAAGAGACTGGCAGAAAGTGCTGACGGTTTTCGAACATCTTCGATGCCCCATCTGTCACAAGAAGAAGAAGGTCTGTCTAAGGAACGAGTGATCGATCTGATGATAACCAAACGAAAGTTGCAGAATAATAACAATTGCAACTGTCCCAAAGGTATCTTGATACTTGAAAAAAAAATATATATTTCTTAATTATGTAATACGGAGGAATGCTGATCTATCATTATCGTATTCAACGTTTTTTTGCATTTATCAATATTTTTATAGTCATGGAAAATTATGAAAAATCTTAATAATGCCAGATTCATAATTCTTTCTTGGGTGGCTCAAAATTCAACCATTCGGAGTTCCATCAATGATTTCGTTTATTTTTTCATGAAGCATTTTTTTAGCAGCAAATAAATGTGCCTCAACAATTTTTTTACAAGCTCATAAGCTCCGAATTGCTAATTTATATACACATAGAGATTGTGGTTTGACCTTCAGGCATGTAAACCTAAAATACATTTTCAGTCATAGCAACAGATCTTTTTTTTATGGAAATAGCAAAATTTTATTCACTCAATACTTTGAGAGCATGTAGATTTTTTTATCTATTCGAATGAGTAACATGAAAATGTGAACACAAAAATTAAATGATAAATTGATTTTTGCTAGAAAAATATCTCAATATCAGTGATAATTTTGCGATAGCAGCAAGTAGGTAGTTGTCTATTGTTTTTATTCAAAATTTTACATCCATACTAGGCTTTCCAATCTCTAGATACCGAATCCTGTAATCCCGGGATTGGTATGGTCGCGATCCTGGAAATTCAGGATTAAGAAATTTTTAACAAATCCCAAAAATTTATAGGATTTTGGATTTGAAAGAGCTAAAAAAAAAAACGAGTCACTTTGGTATTTTGACCAAATCGGTAGATTCTTGGGTTTTAAGATTTTTAAATTCTGGAGAGTTAAGAAAAAAAATAGTTACGGTGACATTTTGGGAAAATCGACAAATTCCCTTGGGTTTTTGAAATTGGAAATGAAATGAAACTTTTCTCAAATTATACACGACTTCATGTTGATGCCCAATCCCGGGATTGAAAATTAGTCAATCCCGAAATCCCGGGATCACAAAAAGGCTCCGGGATTGGATACACTAATCCGTACCCCACCGAATTATCAACCTATATATTTTTTAATCCATGTCCACTCCCAATGTGTAGCATATGAAAGAATCCCAACAGATATTTTCTACGAAAACCTTTTTTTCCAAAGTGAGTAGGAATAGACGGATAAGACTAAGATAGGGCTAGTGGTGAGCTAAACGCTCTCACTACACCCTGATTTTTATAACAGGATGGGCAGGATCCGTGCCTTTTAACAGAAATTCATAAGTCAACTGAAAAAAGTTAATTTATAAAACTGTTCTTACTGGGATTCGAGCCCGTGACCTCCGTAACCGATGCCGAAGACGTTGACCATGCGACAATCGGTCTATGTGGTATCGCTAAAAAGCTCCGACCGCTGACTCTTTTAAATTTCAGCTAGCTAGATTTCATCATTTGCGTGAATCATTTAACAATTTCTGTCACTAATAAATGTCACTGTTTCAAAATCTGAACCATATCACTCAACCTTAAGTGCTTACTATATACCACTTTACTTGTAGGTGAAAAGGGTGATAGAGGGGAAAACTTTATGTCTTCTTTGTATCAAGAATACATCGATGATACAGATGAATATTCATCCAACGATGACAAGACACGTTACAAAAGATCAAATTTGGTGAGTATCTAACATAACATATCTTTAGAGTATATACATATATATATCTATCGGTATTACTTGAAACTATACGATGATATTATACACACACTAACACTGATTTGACAGTGGTATCTGTTTACTCAATACTCACTCTCTTCCCTGAAAAAGTGCAGATATTGTGTTTTATTGGTTCATAATTTTACACTCAGAAATACAAAACCGTATAAGTATAATAATTAAAAATAACTTAAATATTTCATTAGAAAAGACATCAATATTTTATGGTTTTATACTAAAAATATTCATGCGTTACCGAATAACTGGGACAGATAAATAAATACAAGTATATGATGTTGTTAATCTACAGCAGGGTTACTTAATGGGAGGTCACATATATTTTTGTTTTGGGGAGCCACAGCACAGCTAAGGGGGGCTACAAGCAAAATTTCTGTGATTTTTCAATTTCGAAATTCTTGGAACACTTCAAAAATAGTTAGTATTCATTTATAAAAGCTTATATTGATGGTCCACTGAAAAGAATCAGGGCTGTGAAGTCGGAGTTGGAGTCGGAATCGCGGAGTCTCGGTATTTTGACCGGAGTCGGAGTCGGAGTCGTGAAAAATGAACGGCTCGAATTTTTTTTGAAAAATATTTTTAATGTGTATTCAAACAAAATAGGCCAAAGTGTTGACATTTCATGCTTGGCTGACTAAAGATGATCTGATAGAATACATGTATATAAGTTAAAATGAAATTTTTGAAATAATCCTTCGGAGTCGGAGTCGTTAATTATTTTAAAGCTGGAGTCAGAGACGGAGTTTGAGTCGTCTTTTTTTTACACGACTCCACAGCCCTGAAAAGAATATTGAAAATTCTGTACAAAAAAAGTAATTAATAAATAATTATATTTTTAATTAATTAATTTATATTTTTAATTTTTAGTTAATTTTCGAATATTTTTGTTTTCACAATTGGGAAAATAATGGTTTTTTTTTCTAATAAAGGAAAATGTATTTTTTTATAAATACGATATACATAAATATATATATTTATATATAAATTACTCATATCAATATTTAAAAAAAGTCAGTCAAAAAAAATAGCTCTTACGTTGTTTGATGTCGTGCATTAAGAACATTTTTATCCTAGATCGATAGACTAATATGCAATTATGTTACAGAACTAATTCCTTTTTCTACATAAAATAAAATCAAGCTCAAATTAGGAAAATAAGCTTAATAAAACAAATCAAGTTAGTAAAGTTTGTAGCATATTTTACTATCTTTTGACGTCTTTCTTTACAACTAATCTTTATAATACATAATTTAAAATTTCGACTGAAGGTGCTTGGTGGAATTTCAATATTAAATTTGAATCGTTCAAATTATTTAAATTCACACAAGTTTTGTCATAAAGGACGCGGGTTTCGCCTTTCGGCATCTTCAGGTGTTCAAGCGCACGGATGAACTTGAAATGACATTTAGTAAATGAATGTATCGTGTTTATATACATAGCTGATTATTGAGATTACTGAAAAAATATTTTTTCAGGTTGTTACTAATCCAAGACGGAGAATTCGTGCGTCAAAATCAGGCAATGATATAGCCGACATTATAAAAGTAAGTATGACTAGAGGCATGCATTTCAAAACTTTACTTTGATTTAAAAAAAAATATTTTTTTAAATAAAAAAAAAAATATAGCTGTGAGGGATACGTTCCTACACCTATTGTATTGTCAACTCTACAAGTTCTTCATTTGATAGGGATTGTCTATGTCAATCAAATCAAAAATCCTATATTCCTAAATCCTAAACATAATAAAAAGTCAATTAATGTGTAACTTTTTAGGACTTGGAGGCAGCTGGCCTCGGTTTGATTGCTCAAGCTCTGAAAGATGTCAAGGTAAGCTTCTGTATATCAAAAATACCAGTTCAGCTACGGTGAGCTCAAAGTGGTATCAGCTTTTTATTAAAACAGGCCTCCTTGATCTAGTGGTAAAAGTAACCTAGCAAAAAAATATATCTGGGTGTTGCCCAGGAAAAGACAAAATAAAAATTGTATTTTTTCAAATAAAATTTGTGATCTTGTGTATGAGTGTTGGTAATGGCATTTGAGTTGATTTCGAGTGATTTTATCTCATGTGATTCAAAAATTGAAAAATATTTGGCTTATTGACAACTTTCTAAAAAATATATACTATTCGTTTGCATCAATCAGGGTGAGTTAAAAAGAAAGTGACCTTTAAGCTCATTTAGAGTATTAATGGTCTACAAAAAGTCCAAGGAAAGAAGAATAAAAGAGAGTAGTTTTAGAATATTTCTGTTCATGACCGTAACATAATATATATTTAAAAAAAAAAAGTATGAATAGACTTAACTCTCAGAGAATCTGAAGCTTTGCCATTACTCCATAATTTAGGGAGATCGTGGGCCCCCTGGACCAGCAGGTGAAATTGGCTACCCGGGACATGCAGGAGCCCGAGGGGATAAAGGAGACAAAGGAATGGCGGGACATCAGGGATTGCCAGGATTACAGGTACTCATAAGACCCGTGTTAATTATATCCTAACCACAGTAGAACCTTAGGATTACATTTTAAAAGTTTGACAAGAAAGTAATAAGTTGCTGACATTTAGTGCAATAAGCGCTTAACCGGCTATAAAAAAATGTATATAGCCATAGCCCCCTATACTTATGGAGGCGGTAATGGTATCGCTGATGTTAGCCAACTGAATAGTTTTCTTGTATACTGATATTAAATAAAAGCCGAAAATAAAATATAGTGTAATTGTAGCCGAAAAATTAATATAAAATATTACTATAAACTGTCATCAATGAACAAATTGTTGTTTCTTGTAACTCAATATGCTAACAGACAATTTCAATTCTGTATGATTTTTTTTTTTATATTTGTACATTTTTTTTGTATAACAGGGTACTTTGGGAATAGCTGGATCCCCTGGAATAGTTGGCCAACAAGGTTTAATAGGAGAGCCAGGAATTACAGGTCTTCCAGGCAAAAAGGTAATCATGATTATTGAATTTTATTGTCAAGTCAAATCTTAAAGTAACTGCCAAATCCATTATATAATCCACGATATTGTATTACTTTAGGGTGACATGGGTCTGATTGGCCTTCCGGGACATAGCGGATTACCTGGCTTAACAGGAAATTCAGGAATGCAGGGCCTTAATGGATTACCAGGCCTCCAGGGATCGAAAGTAATATTTGCTTTACAAATACGTCGTTTTTAATAATTATGCTTTGTCATCTGGCAAAATAATCTAAATCATATCATATTATCATCAACACTCCACAAGTTGTTTTATAAAAACAAACCATAAACTAACACCATAGTTAGTCACTTTTAAGGTGTTCACTGTCAATATTTGGTGGAATGGCATTATAATAAAAATAATAACAGATTTCAATTTAAATTGTATAAATAGCACTGTTTAATTTATTTTTCTTATCAGTTGATAATGCTCGTGAGGAGCGAAATCGTGATCAAATAAATTTTAAGTGAAAAAAGTACTAAAAATCTTTTAATATTTTTATTACCATAGTTTGTGTACAATAATAAACTAGTTATATTATTGTATTATTTAGTTCATTTAATGTAGAACAGTCTTCATATACGGAAGAAACCAAACCTATAGTTCTTGCATTCATGTATCCCCACATTTTATAGTCCTAGCAAATACAGTCATGTTAAATTACTAAAATTCATCAATTTTTTTGACGTACCTGCAAAAAACAAATTCCCAACATTTTTTAAATACTACAGGGTGAAAATGGCTTACAAGGCATACCAGGATTACAGGGCGTTGCTGGAATGAACGGACTCCAGGGAATAAAAGGAGATTCAGGGCCTATGGGATTGTCCGGTCTTGCAGGAATGAGAGTAAAGTTATTTTGATTTATATCTTATTATGCATTAGTAAATGTTGCAAATCTAATTTTTGACCTCAATTTTTTTTTTGGGTTCTTAAGTTGATATGCAATTAGTGGCGGTTCTAGGTACTGGGCTAGGTGGGCTAAGCCCGACCTGCATTTTTCACCCAAAACATTAGATGGCTGAATAAAAACGAACAGCAATTTGGCCGCTGAACAAAATAAATACATTTATAAGCGTAACTAACCTTTCCCAAATAAATATATAATATCTTTGTTTTAATTTTCTTCTGTCAATATAAGACAATGTTACGTCTACCTACAATCATATTCTCGATTTTGTTTTGTATTACAATTTTTTAGAGCCGGCATAAAAAAAACAATAACCCTATAAATACTTCACAGGGAACAGGCAACGTCACGCCATTCTGGCAACACCACTCAAGGGCTAGCGATGTTTAGCCCGTAACCACAGACAATATTTCTTTACACTGGGGCGCAATCAAGCACGATTAGATTTTTTTTGTATTTGTATGTACGGAAACGTCACCTAATACACACGATAGTGTTTCAATCTGTCAAGCTTCTGTTGATCGTTGGGGGCTAAACAGAATCTGCCCATTACGCATACTTATGCATTGAAACACAAAACCAATATCGTTGTATTGTATGAAAGTGACAGGTATTGACTTTCAGTGACAGCAAGTGACAGTTCTATACTGCTTTTAGCAGGTACTTGTTATTTCACTTTGAAGGAGACGAATTTAAGGATTCCGAGTTATTATTCTATTATTTCTTAGTTACATTAGCATTGATTTTATTATATAACAATTTATGCATTGCAGTAGTGTCGTAGTATTTGTTAATTTGCTTGTAGATTAATGTATAAGGTGAAGTGGAAATATGCTTTTCTCTAGCCCACCCAAGATTTTAGGTCAGGAACCGCCACTGTATGCAATGTATGTTAAAGTGGTATAAAAAAAAGATAAACTGAGTAAAGAGTTTTCCTGCATGAATTTTCTCACAATATTGACAAAACGTCTCCAAGTGTTTTGAAGTATATAGATTGTATCTCCAAAGATAGACGATGCAGTTAAACCTTCCCAAAAGCGATTTCTCTAAAATGATCCATCATAATATTGCAATAGTTCTCATAATCATGGTTAGATTTTTTATATAAATGAACGATATCAAAAATGTGTCCTTAAAATAAAAGATGACTGTTATTGAATACAATCTATAATGTAATAATTTGTTAGTATTCAATTTCAATTATTTTCTTTTCATCTATGGTTACTACTTTCTCTAGGATTACAATGTAATGACCGGTCCGCACTGGGTCTATTTATAATATTATGTTATTATTTGTGATGTTAGCCCCGAAACATTGAGGTCAGCTAACAAAATTGAATGAGATGATGACAAAAATAAAATATTTTTTATTTTGCTTGATTAAAAGAAATAGTTTTCACCATTTATAAGACAAGGCAAAATAAAATAATCATATACATTCTCAAATGGCTACAGCACCACAGCATCAACGTTTCCTCTAAGCGGCCTTGCAGTAGTTGGAAAGCCCCCGCGCACTCATTCCGGGTTGGCACGCACTGCAAGACAGTTGTTCAATTAATATTTGATCGGTCCACGCAGCCTTTGAAATTTCCCCGCAGCTAACCTCTTGCCTTAGAGGAAACATTACACAGCATACACAATTATAAAGTTAGAACCTTTTCAAAGCATGGCAAGCAGCTTTTTTTACATAAAACAACTAGTTTAATATTTTTTGTAACAAATCAAAGACAAATCTTCCAATAAGGTATGATTCATAAATCATGGTAAATATTCTTTGGTAGCAAAGCTGTGACAGTAAATATTGTTATTTAATTCTTATGTTTGATTATTCGTTCTAGGGTGAATACGGTCATAAAGGCCCACCAGGCCCGACAGGACCCACCGGATCACCTGGAATGAATGGCTCACCGGGTTCAAAGGGTGATTCAGGAATGGTGGGACCCGAAGGGTTGCCAGGGCCGGTAGGAATGAAGGTAACATATTTTTTTTTTGATTCATGTAGTAATTCTTTTAGCCCCATACAATTTGAAAACTGATTAACAATAGTCAACCCTGCTATAGCGCCGAGATCGGGACATTTTTTTATATTATACATAGTTTAGCTATTCTGTGATATATCTCGTTCTTCTAGTCTATGCCCATAAGGCCTAATACAAGACATCCTTTACCAACTTCAAGATCGTATACTGCGCCATATATTTGTCGGGAAAAGTTCACAATAATATTAGTAACCAATAATATAAATATTTAATTTTCTCACGGTTTGACTGCTAGTGTAGCTACGAAATACTAAATAATCCAACTTATTTTTTTATGGTAACATGGTCCCTTTTGAGTATTTGTCACAGTCATTAATATCATCGTACACTATTTATCAGGAGTTCAATTTCAATAGAATATTGATTGTAAACCACTAGTCCTGTCCTAGCCTTATACTTCTATCTCTTCTACTCTCTATAGAGAAGAGAGGTTGAGCAACTGAGTAAAAACAATTCTAGTAGAAAAAGTTCTGTTCCACATTGAGAGCGAACATGGATTTAAAAAAAAACAATTGCTCTAACATGATTCCTAACAACATCACGCACAGACATTGGTAACGGATTTCCTGGTAACAAGAAATTCAACAACACAAGACAGTAATAGCAAACAAAAGGCTTCATTAGATCCTAACATATTAGACGTGTCAGATACATCTAGAAATGAAAGCGATTTATGTCCAGTCCCTCATAAAAATCACCATATGTAATCAAGTAGCAATGAAGAGTATTATTTTTTATTGCATTGAAGAGTATTGTTCCGAAATATGTAGTTACACCTCTATATTTATTTTTTCTAGGGTGATGTGGGCGTCCAAGGATCAATTGGCCCGATGGGCCCGACAGGAGGTGCCGGACTTACCGGAGCAACGGGTGCTGCAGGGCTCAAAGTATATAATATGATTTATATCTATTACTTAATTCAACTCAAATATAATTGAATACTCTCTAAGAACATTATAAAATAGTGCAATGATAGCAGTTTCTGATTTTGCCATCGCATAAAATTAGCTACATGTTAATTCAATTTAAAGCTGCCATCTTCATCAGATTAATTCTATTCAAGTACACGTCTAAGCTCATTGGAAAATAAACTACAAATCGTTCTCTATATGTTCTGTCTGTATCAAAAATTTCAACACACTGTCAAATGTACCTGAACTAAAAAATATTTCTTAATTCATTACATATTTTTCAATACTAGTCTACTTATACTAGACTACTTACTAAAATAGTTATAATTAAACAAAATAAACACAGCACCGCTGAAAATCTACAAACAACACATCCGATCAGTAATAATTTTCAGGTCAGAATTACGTATGGCTAAATTATTTCGGGTGAGTTAGTGTGTATTGATATATATCGATGTAAAAAGGTAACATAATACAGTGGAACCTCTCATAACGAGCACCTTTTATAACGAGTAATTTGCATAACGAGCAAAACAGATTGTGAAAAAAATGCTCTCTTAACTAGCGACATTTCGCATAACGAGTGACGCAGAGTTTTGCAAAGATCACTTTCACATCGTTGCTTGCCTCAAGATGATTGACAAGGCGGGGGAAGGGGTTACCAAGAGAACCCTCACTTCAGCTTGGAAAAAGCTTTGCAAAAGAGCGTTGTCGAATGTGATTTTGAGGGGTTTAAAACAGTACCTGTGAAGTCTACAGTCAACGAGATTGTATCTTTGGCCAATACCATGGGACTAGAGGTGGATAACAATAAAACTGAAGGGCTTGTGAAAGAGTTCAGTCAAGAGCTGACCACCGAAAAGCTTATGGAGTTGCATTGTTTTTCGCATTCCAGGTTTTTACGCTTCCTAACAATTTATAAGTATGTATCTAATTTTACTTTAATGCACATTAAAAATATAAAAATTGTTTTTTTTCCCAGCTTGGAACGCATTGTTGTATTTTACATAGTTTTATATGGGAAAAATTGTTTCGCTTAACGAGTGTTTTACATAACGAGAGGTTCCACTGTATAACAGAATTTCATAATGGGTAGGGTGGATGAAGAAATATCACAGTTACCTCCATGCATTTCGATATAAATCCATTAATTTCTGTTAAAAAATATTTTAGATTGACATATGATTTTTTCAGTCTCAATTTTTTTCCCTTCAAGGGTGAGAAAGGAGCCGTGGGTGCACCAGGGCCACAGGGTGCAGTCGGCGCAATAGGTCCCCAAGGAGCAGTGGGCGTAGCAGGAAGGCAAGGACAACAAGGAGCGCAAGGTCCACCAGGTCCACTGGGACCAGGAGGACCGCACGGGCCCCCAGGTGGTCAAGGACCGCAAGGTCCACCCGGACAACCTGGGCCCCAAGGACAACAAGTAATCATTGTGAAATATTCTGTTCTGAGGCATAGGCGATAGGGATTAAGGTATCCAATCCCGAAGCCTTTTTCCAATCCCGGGATTCCGGGATTGATAAATTTTCAATCCCGGGATTTGGATTAGTTTGAAATCCTCAATTCCCTATACTTTTTCCTCAGATTATCTGCAAACCTTGTTTTTTTTTTAGCTCACCGAGGAATTTGAAATCGCCGATTTGCCAATTTCGTCTCACTTTTCGGGATTTACTCAACATTTCTCAATCCCGAAATCCCGGGATCGCGACCATGTCTATCCCGAGATTTCGGGATCAGAAAATTGAATCAATCAAATTGAAAATTGAAAATCAATTTTCTGATCCCGAAATCCCGGGATTGACATGGTCGCGATCCCGGGATTTCGGGATTGGATACCCTAATAGGGATCAAATGTAGTTTCCTTTACTTTACTCAAATAAAAACAATTGCATTTGTTTTTATATCATTGATATTTAACTTATAATAATACCAAATACTTGATCACCATAATGATTTAAGGAAATGTGAAAAGTATACCTACATAGATAATCGTATCCTATTGAATATTGATTATAATTAATGAATAGGCGTGGAATGATTTTTATACATTTGATAAATTTAAATCTTGAATGAACACTGCTCAAGTCAGCTATCTAGTACCAAGTCATTCAGAAAACTGGTAATCTGTATCAAAAAAGTCGGATGACCTAGTATCCATTTTTTTAATTTCATTTTTACGTTATTCTTTTTTGATTCCAGGGTTTCCAAGGAGCAGGAGGTCCACCAGGTCAACAGGGTATAGGTAAGATTTTAGAAAAAACTCTAAATTTGTATGACTATGATATTGCAGCTATGTGAGTATGAAACTAAAATAATATAAAACATAAAACAAAGAATCAATGCTAGCTGCTAAACCACAGTGTAAGTGCTTTTTAAAAGGTTAACTGTTTACAACATTGCACAATTGTGGGTATTTTGTGACACTTCCCACATAACATTTCATCACAGAAGGATCAAACTATTGAAATATTTTATTCTCAGTTTTGTGATATCATGTCCACCCCCTTTAACCACTCAAACACAATTCATCATCATCATGTCCCAACGAAAATAAAATAAAATCAAAGTATTTGAATATGAAGGCCAAGAGTCACCTCACCCCATTATGACATTTATTGCATTCATCATTTGAATAGTAAAGTTTCATTTCATTCGTGTTTACTCAACAAAAGTGACAAGCCAACCGACACTGGTAGCTAGTGATCGGTTTTGACTTGGGCTCAGGCAAAAAAAATAATTATTGCACATGTTAATATAAAATGAACTTCCACAAAGTTACCGCCGAAACCATCGAAAGTATTTCACATGTTCATATTTTATCACAAAGAATGTTGAAAATCTTCGCAGACCCCAGGATGGGAAACACTGGTATAGAGCACGGTTTCTCAACCAGGGGCCGGGTGGCTCCCCTAGGGGACACGGAGAAAAAATTTTAGGGGAGCCACAGCACAGTTTTGGGGGGCCACGAGAAAATCCATAAGCTTCCAGGTTTTTAAAATTGGGCAGCGACATAATGTTTTGAAATCCGTAAATTCCTGGGTAAAATTTTGAAAACTGCCAGTGAGTAAAATTTTCAAAGAATTAAATCTACTTTGGAATTTTTTTTATCACCGAGCCTCCAAAAACGAAAAGAAATTGTGGTAAAGAGCATTATTTCATAATTTCTGGGCACTTCTTTTTAAGATCTGACCGAGTCTTTGCTCTTATCGAAAAACGGAAAAGTATTACTCATACCATGGTTCAACAAGAAGATCATCAAGAAATGATGAAAATTGCACACAGCAAACAACCTTCACACATGATTTGTATGAAAAAGAAAGACTTTGGCATCAAAGAAACTTCAAACGTTCTCACAGGAGTCCTCACGGGAAACCATTGATGAATAGAAAAATATTTGATTTCCACGTCTTCGTTGTGTCAGTAAAATTTTCGAAGAGATAAAGATCTTCTAGAAATGGTTCTATAATTTACACAATGAGAAGTATACACTATTGAACTAAACTCTATTGGAATAAGTAGTTTTGAAAACTATTAAAAAATTTTCATTGCATTAGGATTGTTATTTTTTTTTATTATATAATTTTCAATAACATAATCAATATATCAACGGTTTGCTGCAAGAAGTCATTAATTGAAAATTTGGTCAACACTGAGATACATTAACAAAAGTGTTTATTTTGTCATTTTGCATAAATTAAAAAAGTCACTTTGTTTCTTAACCGGATGGCTGCCATAAGAGTCTTAAGACGCGAACATTTCCTTGAACGGTACGCCAATCATACATAAAATGACGTCTTTGGACGCACGCTTTGAAAGGGATTTTACTAACGTAAATCAATTATGTTAAACATACAACTGTGTCGAACACACTACGACATCTATTGGGAATATCGTCCTATACTCACAATTGAAACAGTTTTCGTTTTTACTACTTGAAAAAACGATAAATTAAAAAATATATATAATTGCAATTAAACTCGTGGCGTGCGAGGTACCGCCATACATACACCTGCTGGCAGTTAAAAGGTTAAGATCACCCAATATTGTTCACTGACATGATTTAAAATTATTATGTTGTATTATCATGCATATGCCGGAATGACAGACAACATTAACGAGCTTGAGAACTCTTCTGAAATACATTTTAATGACTTCTTGCATCTTGAGTTGATGATATAATATTAGTTCAATCTTTAATAGGTAAGTGTGAGCACCCATTTCAAATTATATTGATTCTGTTTATTCTCATACTAAAAGTAAAATAAATTGTTATTTGATTATTCAGACAAGTAAAATCTTAACCATCTCCTAGAACTTAATAGAGAAGTTAATAATAATATGCATCAATGAGACATACTTCCTCTATTTCGACGTAGCGCGTGGCACTTGGACCCTATTTGAAGACATTAGTGTTCCGACTCAATGCTTTACTGAAATGCTGTTGTTTAAACATGTTTTTTCTGAATATTTATGTTTAAATATAAATTGTGTTTATTTTATGACAAAAATGTTCAAATTGTATGTTAAATTTATTGAGAAACTAATAAAACAGTGCTTTTATAAAAAAAAATGAATTTTTCATTAAAACCCTTATATCTTATTTTAAATTTAGCTTGCTTATTACCTTTTTTATTTCATGTATTCATATTAATGAAGATGAAATCTAATCATTATAAGAACTCAGATTATTTGAATGAAATCAGCAAACTTTTTGTGTTATAAATGGACTTAAAAATATTTTTTTCCCCTACTTAGTTTTGAAAAGTTAAGAACAATGTCTTAGAAAGGAGAATTGTGGTGTTATAATGCAAAACATACTATTTCCAAAAATCAAACTTTTCAGTAGAGGCAAAAAACTATAGCGAACAACACCAGCATAATATTATGATTGAATTAATTAAAAATAATACAAAAAAATATTTTGAAATCATTGACCTGCTTCATAAACTTGGCATATGGTAAAAAGTATTTTAAATTCGTCATTTTAATGTATTCTTTTTTCAAAACGCACTATTTCCTGGAACTATGTGTACTATGTGTACAGAAAATAAACTTATTTTCTTTTTTTTTTTCAAACAATATAAGAAAATAAATTTAGGGAAACAAGTTAGTAAAAAATGGAAAAAAAATATAAAAGAAATTATTTTTCAAAATTGGGTAAACATCAAGTTTCATTGAAGAATTCACAAATCGATTGCAATTCATCCCTGAACATTCAATTACAAGTCATCCTCAAACGTTCGCAGAAATATGTATTACCAATGTTTATGATAAATACAGCTGTCAAACTTCTCAAGTAAGCCGAAAAACAAATCTCATTTACGCGCACGTCCGATCGATTTTAATTCGGTGATTAGTTTGATCCTCTTCCAGATTTGGTTTCCTGTCAGGAATAAACAAAAATATTATCCTTTCCTTCACTGTCTTCAGAGCAAATCACAATGTTTCAAATATACAGTCAAATTTGCCAACATTTGACAGCTCAATACAAATAGTGTATTTTGCAAAAAAAATTTTTGCTCCGCTCAAATTTCTATTGGAAATAGTGCACTTTTCCGTAACATGGAAATAGTGCGTTTCGCAAAAAAAGGTAGATGATTTCTCGTTGGAAATAGTACGTTTTGCAGAAAAATACGATTTTCAGGTTGAAAAACGACGGTGTTTTAAACATTTTATCGTAAAACTAATAATACCAGTCGATTCATTAGGCTTGAATTACCTTATCTGCACACCTAACTCAATATCGCTCATTTTGGAAATAGTACGTTTTGCATTATAACCCCACAATTGGGCACACTCTGGCTTGAAATAAGTTTTTTATGGTCATTAAAAATTAGTATTATATTAATTCAATGAATTTGTATTGATGCCATGTTTATAAGAACTAATCACCTATTCTTGTAGAGTCAGGAGTGATTACGAGTGAAAACAGTTAATCTGATACTGTAGCGAGCAATATTTATTCATATATGTTGCCAGCTCCTTAAATTCACTATTTTATCAACTTTAAGTGTACCAGACCTTACATGCACTTGCGAGATTGTTACAGCCTAACCCAGAGTTGGGGACACTTTTCATTTCTGAAGACCGTATTAATTTATCAGAGCCGAATTAATTTATCAAAGGCCGCAGTCAAGAAAACGCTGGTCTCAAAATGGGCTTAATGCTCGGAAGTACATATTTTTGTGAAAGTAGTTTTTGGGCACTGTTGTCTATTTTTTACATATCTGCTAAATTATGTGCTCGACAAAGACTAGGAAGGATGATCCGGAATGAAAAAACAATCACATGTCATCATTTTATTTAGCACCACACCAATTTCAATCTCACATATTGAAAAAGCTCGTTAGCTTATGTAAGGATGAAGACAGTTGTTTGCGGATCACTGAATGATTTCTGGGAGAGATAAGATATCAGTGGCGGTTCCTGACCTGAAATCTTGGGTGGGCTAGAGAAAAGCATATTTCCACTTCACCTTATACATTAATCTACAAGTAAATTAACAAATATTACGACACTACTGCAATGCATAAATTTTTATATAATAAAATCAATGCTAATGTAACTAAGAAATAATAGAATAATAACACGGAATCCTTAAATTCGTCTCTTTCAAAGTGAAATAACAAGTACCTACTAAAAGCAGTATAGAACTGTCACTTGCTGTCACTGAAAGTCAATACCTGTCACTTTCATACAATACAACGATATTGGTGTTGTGTTTCAATGCATAAGTATGCGTAATGGGCTGAATCAGATCAGCCCCCAACGATCAACAGAAGCTTGACAGATTGAAACACAATCCTTTATGATTGATGACGTTTCCGTACATACAAATACAAAAAAAATCTAATCGTGCTTGATTGCGCCCCAGTGTAATAAAATATTGTCTGTGGTTGCGGGCTTAATATCGCTAGCCCTTGAGTAGTGTTGCCAGTGACGTAACGTTCCTGTTCCCTGTGAAGTATTTATAGGGTTATTGTTTTTTTATGCCGGCTCAGTTTAAAATTGTAATACAAAACACAATCGAGAATATGATTGTAGGTAGACGTAACATAGTCTTATATTGACAGAGGAAAATTAAAACAAAGATATTATATTCATTTGGGAAAGGTTAGTTACGCTTATAAATGTATTTATTTTGTTCAGCGGCCGAATTGCTGTTCATTTTTATTCAGCCATCTAATGTTTTTGGGTGAAAAATGCAGGTCGGGCTTAGCCCACCTAGCCCAGTACCTAGAACCGCCACTGTAAGATATTGAAATCAAACCTGATGTAGCACGATAAGTAATTTAATATTCTTCTCATCATCATCATGTGGCCGTCCTCCAGCTCGACTCCGAGCAAACAGCAGTCATTTAAAGATTTGTCCGACCAGCGGACTAAAGGTCTACATCTTCATTGGGCCGTATTTGATTACTGGATATTACTTTTTTGCCAGCGTATTTGTTGTTCATATGGAGTAATTGATGTTGCCACCCATCTCCATATTTTACAGATCTATACAGACAGTAGAGCTCTGGTATACCTTTTCCGATTTTTGCCATCTTTCCCTGGTCTATTAATATAGTGGAGATATTTTTTCAAAAACATCCAAAGCCCATTCTTTTCATAGAGTTATTATCCACACTTCTACTTCTCCCAAGTACTTATATGAGCTAAAAAATGGTTGTAAAATCATAATGTTGATATAAAATTAACTTCCACAAAGTTACCGCAGAATCCATCGAAAGCATAATGTTGATATTTCTTCCAAATTTTTTATTTTAATTGGCTGATTTCTAAAGAACTGCAATATCTATCCACATTATTATTAAATAATTATTCATATTAATTAACAGGATCAAAATTCTTAGTAGTCATTGAATATATTTTTTTTATTACGATTAAATAAGTGCCGGAAAGTATCAGCAAAATATTACTGACAACAGATAACTTGGATGAAAGGTCAAGTCGATAAATTTTTATGCTCTTTGCACAACTGGCTTATATCACTTTACTTGGACTAACTCAGTATGTTATAAAATCAACACGCAGTTGGGTAAATTTAAAATAAGGTGTGATTGTCCAATAATGGATACTAATCTGTTTTGCGGCGGTGAGGATACTCGAAAAGTTGCTTTAGAGAAAAATTCCTCACCAGATAAAAAAATACTAATGAATGCATTTAAAAACGATTCAAGCAGTAACAATAATAAGTTTGCTTGGAGTTTCTGCTTCCTCCTGAGCTGCTACGCTGTATTCAGATGTGGCTTAATACAAAAAGAAATAGGCGAAATAAAGACCTTCTTTACAAATGACAGTTCGATGCCTTATGATGATCTTATGATGATGAGGATAGAAGATAAGATCTTCAATAGAATACAAAAGAGACTGGCGAAAAGTATGGATGGTTTTCGAACATCTCCGATGCCTGATCTGTCACAAGAAGAAGGTCTGTCTAAAGAACAAGTGATCGATCTGATGATGACCAAACGAAAGTTGCAGAATAATAATAATTGCAACTGTGTCAAAGGTATCTCGATACTTAAAAGAATTTGAATTTTATCATTTATTTTAGTTACATTGCGGAATTTTGATCTATCATCATCGCTTTCATTATTTCCTGCATTTATCATTATTTTTTATAGTGCTGGCAAATATGAGAAATGCTAAATGATCCAATTTCATATTTTTTTGTTGATAGGCTGAGGGGTTTTACTGTGTAAAGTAATATTGGTATCAAATTTGAATTATTTTGATTCTGAACTCTGTTAAAAGACATTTTACAATTTAAAACTGAATTTTTGTAAGGTGCCCGAAACATTACTGTGCAGACTGTAAATTAAATAAAGTAAATTTATTGCAGTGTAATCTTTTGCAGCAGAGTTTACTAGGATTTTTTTTTAAAATCCATGTCTGCTCCCAATGTGGAGTATATGGTCTATTAATGGAGGTATCTCAACAGAAGTGTTTGTTACCCTGTATTATTGTCCATCTATAAGAGCAATAGTTATCTGATATCATTCAAATAACTTGATTACTACAGAATGTTTTCCAAACTTTTGACATATCGCGACCCGAGTACTACAAGGTTCTATGTGAAAATTTTTGATGAAACAGAAGTAACAATACAGCAGTCTTCCAAGTACTATTATTGGTATACATTGTTATTTTTGTTTCATCAAAATTTTTCAATAGAACTTTGTAGTACTCGAGTCGCGATATGAGTAACCTTTCAATAATTTTCGTGGTTCTATAGTAAAAAGAATTGATTTGAAATTGAGTAATATTAATGTTTTTTATCATTTTTTGATTTAATTCGAAAAAGTTATCTATGGTTCAACTGGAGCTTTTTAAAGTTAGCGGTTAGGCGGTTTGAGTGATATTTTCAAACAAAAAAATACTTGACAACCACTGGTGTCATACAAAGATTAGCCCAAATGTAACCAAATATGTTTTTCAAAACAAAACAATCCATTTATCTTTTAATTAATTTGTTCCAGCTGGACGCATTATGATATTCATTGGAAGCAAAAAAACAAAATTTCATTAGCTGTCAAAGTTTTAATCAAATCGAAATTTACTATAAAATGTTATATTTAATAATAATATCAAATTTGCTGATGTCTCCGTAAAAACAATATGCTAAATTTTTCGACTGAAAATCGATTTCAGATTGCTGAGCCAGAAAGGTTTACAAATAATTGATTACTTTAAAATTAAGACTCTTTGTTTCAATGAGTTTCTAAATGTGTTTCTAAATTTTATCAAATCTGCATTTCATTTCACAACTTTTTCTAATAATAAATGCTACTGTCATCTGAATCATTTCACTCACCCTTAAGAGTTTATTATCTACCACTTAACTTGTAGGTGAAAAAGGTGATAGAGGAGAAAGCTTTATGTCTTCTTTGTATCAAGAATACATCGATGATACAGATGAATATTCATCCAACGATGACAAAAAACGTTACAAAAGATCGAATTCGGTGAGTGTTTAACATAACTAAACATTTTTGTCAGGCAAAACTTACAGCTTAACATTGTCATCTTTGTTTTCGTTTGTATGCTGGCAACAGCTCGAGAACAGAGTTCTTTGAGTGTTATCCCAAACTGTGTACTCTTATCATGATATTTTTATATACACACACATTAGGTGGCGGTGTCGTATATTGATATTCACTCAACTCTCCCCTGCACTCATGTGCAGACATTGTGGTATCGCGCGACCAGTGCAACAATGTCACAAGTGCTAAATAATGAAAAATTATAATAATGTCTCAAGTTGAGAATCTTTAAATGTTTCTCCTGAAACAAACGGAATTTGCATGTGTTTGCACCGGGTGTGTGATATTCATTTTTATTGGCTCATAATTCTACACATTTCAAGTTTCTACAAATAACTTAAATTATTTTTTTATGATTTTATATCAAAAAAAAATTGCACTACCAAAAAACTAGGAAAGATAAATCAACACAAATATAATTAGATCGATAGCAGATAATGTTGATGAATTTACCTAAAATATATTATACAACTGTAAAAACGCATAATGAAATTATAAAAATAGCAAATAGGAGAAAATATTAATAAAACCATATTTTGTCAGGTCCTATGGCGCAGCGGTAAGCTTTCTGGGCTTCTGTGCCGGACTTCACGGGTCGAGTCCCAGTACAAAAAGCATTTTTTCGATCAATTTATCAATTTCTGTTTCAAAGCATGGGCGCTTGTGATGTCTAAAAATTCCCTCCCACCCTTTCCGATTCTTTAATAGCTGGGTGTAGTGAGAGCGATTAGTTAACCACTATTGCTGTCCTAGCCTAATCTTTCTATCCCTACGACTCGAATAAGAGAGGTTGGACAACTGGGTAACAAAAAGTTGTTGTAGAAAAACTTCTGTCGAGATACCTCCACTAGGAGGTCATATGCTTCGCATTGGGAGTGGACATGGATAAAAAAATAATTAAAATGCTTTAATTTTCCCGGACGGAATGAGACAGTCACCAGCAACATACTTTAAGTTTACTGCAAAGAATTGTTTTCAGGTTGTTACCAATCCAAGACGGAGAATTCGTGCATCAAAATCAGACGATGACATAGCCAACATTATAAAAGTAAGTATGATGAGATGCATGTATTTCTCGATTCTAATTTGGTAACCAAACAATCTTTATGAAAGATAAAAATAGCATTAAAACGGTTTGGTATATGTTCTTACTCCTATTGTTTTGTCAACTCTTGAAGTTCTTCATTTGATATGAATTCTTTTTGTTAATCAAATTGCAATACTTAAATATTTTTCTACTTCATCAGCTTCTCTCCTCTTATCACTTTTAGTTTTGCAGACATACGTAATTAATAGAATATTTTATTTTTTAAATACAATAACGAGTCAATTAATGTATTATTTTTTAGGATTTAGAGGCTGCCGGCCTCGGTTTGATTGCTCAAGCTCTGAAAGATATCAAGGTAAGCCTCTGTATATTAAAAATACCAGTTCTGCTGCGGTAAGGTCAAAGTGGTATCAGTTTTTTATTAATTAAAACAGGCCTTCGTGATCTAGTGGTAAGAGTAACCTAGCAAATAAATCAGTTTGGGTGTTGCCCCGGAAAGGACAAAATAAAAATTATATTTTTTCAAATACAATTTATTATCTTGGGTATGGGTGTTGATGATGGCATTTCCACTTAAGTCAGTGTCGAGTGATTTTATCTCATATAATTAAAAAATATTTTTCCCATTGGCATTTTTCAAATAAAATAATATTAATTTGCATCAATCATGATATGAGTTAAAGACTCATTTTGAAAATTGTCTATTGTTCGTCCAAGGAAAGAATAAAAAAAAAACTAAAAACAGTGATTGTAGTTTTAGTATATTTCTGCTTATGACCATAATATGATGTTTCATGATTTATAGATTACGAATTTAATGGGGTAAAAATATCAAAGTATTTCAGTTCTACAGTTTTTTATATGTTATACGTTGTTATATGTTATACGTTATTTCGGCTTTCGCCATCGTCAGAACTAGTTTTGACGATGGCGAAAGCCGAAATAGCTATCAACGTATTACATATAAAAAACTGTAGAACTGAAATACTTTGATATTTTTACCCTAGTTCTACCAAGTAAATGCCAAATCAATAAATAAATTACGAATTTAAGTGTAGTAGGTATAAATAGATGTTTGTAAAAACAGTATGAATAGACTTAACTTTTATAGAATTTTAATCTTTTCTGTTACCCATATGATCATATGCATTCAGTTATCATATTACTTTTATAAACATTCACAATCATTCCTTTGATCTATACAAAGTAATTATATTTTATTATTTAGGGAGATCGTGGACCCCCTGGACCAGCTGGAAAAAGTGGCCACCCAGGACTGGCAGGAGCGCGAGGAGCTAAAGGAGATGAAGGAACAGCTGGTCATCAGGGACCGCCAGGATTACAGGTATCTATCAAATCAATGTAAATCGTATTTTAACAGCAGCTGAACCATTGGATAACATTTAAAAGTCTGACAAGAAAATAATAAGTTGCTAATATTTATTACAATAAGCGCTTGACTGTCTATAAAATAGGCATATAGCTCTTTTTTGGAAATACAGTATGGTGGAAAAAATAAACCAAAAATTTTACCATGGAACCCAAAAACACTGCTCACTAATTTCATTAGAATGTGGTAGAGGTCTGCACGGGCCCGGGCCTGGCCCACGGGCTCTTACCCGACCCGGCCCGTGGGCCGGGCTCGGGCGGGTAAGCGCAATCGAGAGTCGGGCTCGGGCCGGGCCGGGCTTTGGAATTTGGGATATAATGTTGGGAAAAATATACCAAATCGAGGATTTCAAATTCCTCGGTGAGCTAAAAAAAAAAAAAAAAGGACTTTCGGAGATAATCTGGGGAAAAAGTATACCAAATCGAGGATTTCAAATTCCTCGGTGAGCTAAAAAAAAAAAAAAAGGACTTTCGGAGATAATCTGGGGAAAAAGTATACCAAATCGAGGATTTCAAATTTCTCGGTGCTTCGGGTCGGGTTCGGGTAACAAGTGCGGCATTAGACTCGGGCCCGGGCCGGGTCGGGCATGAGTTTTTCGGGCTCGGACCGGGTAGTTTTGTAAAATTTTGGCCCGTGCAGACCTCTAGAATGTGGACATATCAGTTTTTGCTTTTAGTTGTGAAATTGTAGCCGAAAAGGTTACATAAAATATTAATTTTGAAAAAAAAAATTTACAGTGTCAGAAATGAACAAATTACCGTTACTTCTAACTCAAAATGCTGACATAGACGATTTAATTTCTGTATGAAAAAGATAATTTTATTTATTTTTAAGAAATACATATGTTTTGTTATACAGGGTACTTCAGGAATACCTGGACCTTCTGGAATAGTTGGCCAACGAGGTCTAAAAGGAGAGCTGGGGTTTACGGGTCTTCCAGGCAAAAAAGTAATCATGATTACCTGTCATAAAACTTTTCCTTTTTTTACCAAGGTCATTCTTTCACCTTTGAGTGGCGAGTTAGTTTTTACAAAATTAGGTTTTTTCGTATATTTTTATTATTTGTGCTATTGCTACGCACAAATATGCAAAACATTTTTTATGCCACATTATTACATGAAGTGCATGTTTTTTTTTGTCAGACTCGCAACCTTAGGCTTCTGGCCCTTGGTCTATATATACTTAAAGAATGATTTTATTGCAATATTTATTCCGCAATAAAGGTAATAAAACAACAGACATTTGAAACAATTAATTCTTATATAAATTTGAGTAGTTCAAATAAATATAAAACAATAAAATATCTGGCATTAAAGCCCAAGTGACAAAAGATCAACTCAGATGGGAATTTTATGTAAGCTCGTTCGAGATTAACTCGAAGTTAAAAGACATTGCTCACTTGAATTTCCAGATTTTCAATTTTGATAACTTTTTCTTTATACTACAGGGTGAAAATGGCTTACAAGGTCCACTGGGACCGGCAGGATTATCAGGATTACAGGGTGTTGCAGGAATGAACGGACTCAATGGAATAAAAGGAGATTCAGGGCCCATGGGATTGCCTGGTCTTGCAGGAATGAAAGTAATAGTATTTTGTTTTATATTTTATTATGCAGTAGTGTACGTTGCAAATCTAATTTTTTACTTCAATTGTTTTTATTTAGACTGTTGATATGCAATGTCTGTTAAGAGAATATAGGTCCTTCACGCCTGAAAACAGAGTAAATCGATCGTTTGCTGTCAACTAAATCTTGTGAACCGTTCACTCAAAAAATATTTTTTTTCAATAATTACATTTTCCAAACGCTTTTTTACACTATTGCATTTTTTTTTTTGAAGAATACACAGCAAAAAGTTTACAAGGAATTTTTCAACTGCTTTACGTTGTGATCTTTTTAGAGTTTATTGTAAGATACCGAAGTTTAATGTCTTAGAAAGAAATGCAGATAAAGGTTTGTTTAAGAAAGTGATTTGAGCAGAATTTCCAATTTATGTAATATAATGATTGTACACCCATTTGAAATGTACTATTTCTCCCACTTTTTCTGACTGATTTTTAAAGCATAATTGGATCATAAATACTTCTAAAAAAAATTGGAATAATATTTTTTTTTATTGTTTACATTTAAAAGCAAAAAAAAAAAAAATTGTCATACCAATAAATAATAACTATTTTTCGGAGATGTGTTTTTCTTGCCGTAAATTTCGCAATCCGCGAGAGAGCTTCATGCTAAGTGGATGTGCCAGATTTTATTCTGAATTAACTTAAATCACTAGTCATACAAATGAATCGAAGAAATGTATTTTTTATTTTGCCATAAAAAAGTTGTTGCACAAAAAAGCGCTAAGGATTAGGGTTGCCCAAAGCGCTGACAAATAATATTATTATTTATAATACAATAATGTCTTTTTCAAAAGCGATTATTTTAAAGACCAGTATTACTTTAGCTTAATGGATAAGCATTTTGAAATAATTATTTGGCAATGCTTTTAAAAAGAGATTATATTCAATATAATAGAAGCAGTAGTTGAATAAAAGGATTTTCTACATTAGTAGTTGATAGAAAAGACGACTCCGACTCCAACTCTAGCTTTAAAATAATTGACGACTCCGACTCCAGCTTTAAAATTAAAATTTGAAAGAAAGTTCTCAAACATTTTATTAAAAAATACGAATATATCTATGCAATCGATATAAATTATTCGAATAACTACTTTTGATCTGGTCTAATATTCATTTAGTTTCTTCCTTATTGAGTTAGACTATATAGAATCTTGAAGTAAAAATATTTGCATTCAGGAAAATGTACACCCAATCCCTTTTTTACGCGATTTATTTGGATGGCACCTTTACGTTTTTTCATACATTTTTGGTACTTTTTTACACGGATTTAGAACCGATTTATCAAATTATATGAAAATGAGTTTTCTTTAGGCGCCACTTTCTGGAACCAATGTATCATCCTGAGATTTTGGATCTTAGATTCAAAAAGTCAATAGAAATATGGAATTCGCAATACATTTTAGATGTTATTAATAAAAAATGTAAAGAAGTCACTGTACAAAATGTTCAATCGATTTGATAAGAACGATTACTTAACTTACAATAATTTAAAAGTATCGAATTTTTTTGTCTAACACGAAATATAAGACAAAGTTAAGATAATTTTCGGATTAAATACATCACCAAAACCGTAGCGCAAACCAGAAATAATTGTCAATTGCAACTTATAATTCTTTTGGAACTCAATACTTTTCTATGCAACAAGTTTTAATCTTTTTTATGCAACAAAATTATTTTTCATAATTGTATTCATCAATACCAATATCATAACAAATAGGTTATACAAAATTAAAAAAAAACTTATTCCTTCAATATATTAGAAAAAGTTTGAGAAATTTGTAATGTATGGTTTGTTTTGCTTCTCGCGTAATTTACCTTGAGCAAAAACCGTTAATTTATTAAATACGATAACTTACTGGTGCTACCATGTACCAATACCTCATTACTGTCTAAATACCCATTCGTGTGTTAGGTGGTATTGTTATTTTTGTAATGAAATAGAAAAATGTTTTGCTTGTTTTGATACTGTAAAATTTCGTATTGTGGTGGTCACTTATTTAAGTCAGTGCAATATTTATGCTGTAGGTCAAATTAAAGTTTTGCATTCCTACTGAGTCGCCTTAAGCAAGGCCCCTATAAACATTTTTTTAATATTGAGTATAAATAAATTTGAGCCCCCCTTCTAGTAATCATATCTGAAGAAAAAGCAAAAATTCAATAAAAAATATGAGAATGGCAATAGATAATAGATGACAAGCTACGCCGCCGTACGGGTACGGCAATACTCGTTAATATTCGTAACTGAATATGCCGTATTCGTATACATTAAACAATATAAATATTTGAGGGTGGTGATTATTAAAGAATATAATAAAAAAAATCGGATTGTGTTTATACTGACAGATACTAATGCAAAAGGAAAGGGATGATGACAAAAATGATTTGTGCAACAAGTCAAAGACAAATCTTCCAATAAGGTGTGGTTCATAAATGATGCTAAATGTTCTTCGGTGTCACCGCTCTGTGACAATACATTATTTTATTTTTATGTTTGAATTTTCATTCTAGGGTGAATACGGTCATAAAGGTCCACCCGGACCGTCAGGACCCACTGGATCACCTGGAAAAAATGGTTCAACAGGCTCAAAGGGAGATTTAGGAATTATTGGACCCAAAGGGTTGCCAGGTCCGATAGGAATGAAGGTAATTTACTTAGTAACTATTTTAGCCGCATACAATTTCAAAACTGGATGATCAATGTCCATCATGTCATATGTTCCACCAACAACTATTTTACAACATGCATAATTGGGTACACTTATTTCAAATACAATTCTAACAGCAGTTTATGTGTTGAGATGTTTTAACAATTTTTTTGTAAAAAACATGGAAGACTAGGCACACATACAAAATTTTGACTTAGGTTTTGTAAATTGAAAGAAATTATCACATCAAATATTTTTCCATTCTCATATTTTTAATGAGCTTGTTCTATCAGCTCTCTATCATGTTTTCAGGGTGATGTCGGTGCACAAGGAGTAACGGGTCCAGTAGGTCTAACAGGTTCTCAGGGACTCACCGGGGCTCAGGGAGCTTCAGGAATCAAAGTATGTGTTATCTTTATTTCAGTATATCGGTTCAGATTTTGAATGCCTCTATAGCAGTACTTCCCAAAAATTTTCATTCGACAGCCCCCTAAATCTAAAAAAAAATAATCCGAGGCCACTCTCAATACAAAACATGTTCTGCGGTGGCTCCCGGAGAAATTCTGCGGCCCCCAATCTGGGAAGCACTGCTCTATAGTATAAATATAGTTACTAAATGATGCCATACAAAGACACATTAAAATTTCAAAATCAATAATTATGTTTACAAAGTTGTTATCGACACAATTTACAAATACGGCTCATTCCCAAAAACATATTTTGTAGCAAAATGCAAAAAAACATTTAGGCAGACTCGGTATTTTAAATAGACAAAGCATATTTTAAATATAAAGTAAGTGGAGACCGATTATTTTTTAAATCAATGAAGTATCTATTATTATTTGAATGTTGTATTTGGCCATATTTGAAAGTGACAGTTGGAACAAGCCGTTTCTGCAACTTTGACAATTTGCATGAATCCGCAGTTGTATGCGACCAAAAAATAAGCCACTTAAATGTTACAGGTTAGTTTGGATAGCAATTTTGATTGAATTCAATATTTTTTGATTTTATTATTATATCGACTGTGGAAAGGAAAAAGGACGTAACCCACACATATCAAATTTTACAGAAGGCGCAAAAACACGTTTTGATGATTTTGGGCCATATGCAAATTTTGAATTATACACAACCTTGAAGTGCACGGAGACTTCTAAGCGTGTGTAATTGACATTATCTAATATTTATTAAAGGAATTGTCCAGGAAAAACTTTTATTTCAGTCTTTTTTCTTGGTTTTAATTTTTTACAAGGTCATCTTTTTCAAACATAAAAGCTAAATTTAGATACTAATTCGGCATTTACAACTTACATCTTTTTGATAGAACGTGTATCAAATTTGATACATTGTGATTATCGAAAAAAACCTGTTTTGAAAAAACTGTGGGTTGCATCCTTTTTTCTTTCCACATTTGATATGTAATTTTGATATTTAGGTCATTAATGTGAATTATTTAATGCCATGACCAAATAATTCAAATAAAATAAAGATTTACTCTCACCTATCCAAAAAAAGTTTTCATTGAACCAAAATTAAATGAAAATTATGAAAAAAAAAATGGTTTGAGGTTGCTATTTAAAAATGGGTTAAAAATAATTGCACTTGTGGATTGGATGGTTTTCACTGGTACAAGTGATCTTGATTTTTGATTTTGTTGAAAATATAACAAAATACATATTCAATATATAGTTTTTATGTTTTAAATTTGGTATCACAATCATCCGTGCATATAATATTTTATTTTCATTCTAAAATAAATTACTGTACCCAAACAGAGTTCTATGGGAGCTTCACTATAAGTAAAAATGATCTAACCAAAAGTTCATTTAATTCTAAGCCCTTAAAAATCCAGGTCTGTGATCGACATCGCTGGCTTCGGTTCAAGTGCTCACAATATCGAATCCCGGACAGTTTCATTAATTTATTTTTCAATCAATTCAAGGATGTCTGTGAAGTCTTAAATTCCCTCTGACCCCATTGAATACATTGGGAACATTGGGAACAGAAAAAATCCTTTCAAGCTTATTTTTGTGACATCCTTATTAGGGATTCTAACTATTCGTCATTTTCAACTATCCGGATATATCCGGATATCCGGATAGTTTCAGTAAGTATGAACATAACAAAACATTACTACATACATAAATTTATCTACTAAAATAATACATTAAAAACAAGTTCATTCGTAATATAAGTAATTTATTCATATTTTAAAAATAAGAGAGCATTAAATGTACCATATTTTAAATTTGATCTTAATTTAGTTTTAATTTGTCCTGCTGTTGAAAATACTCGTTCCTTTGCTGTTGATGTTGGTTTTATTGTTAGAAGTGTTTTAAACAACACTAATATTATGAGATTTTAGATGATTTATCATAGGAGTCGTTGAAGATCCTTTGCATCCAATAGTTTTCCCACATTTATTTATTACACACCGCTGACTGCAAATTATTATCTTTTCTCATAAAATGAGTCCATACTCCGAGCGTCTTGACATGGCTAAAATTTTATACAAAATTATTAAAATTTTAAACAAAATATTTTTAAACATATTTTAATAAACAAGGAATTACAGGCTGCTTTTGTTAATATGTAGACAGTCTCGATTGCTTGGTTTTCAGTAATGAATTGTAGAACTTGCACGCAAATGAAGATGTTTCACGATCAAAGTTTCATGATCAACTGATCCTGACTAAATCCTTTCCCACTTCTGTAATGCCTTAGATAGAGAAAATACACATTTCAATACTATTCCATCATATTAAAATATTGAAAATTTGCAGCTGCATTAGATTACTGCAACGGCATTTCTTCAATGAATGAAATTTCGGCATTAAAGGTTTTTTTTTGCCTCGAGTCCGAGCTGATTCGTCGAACTTTTAAATATTAAGATATTCATAATACCCGAGTTTGGGGAAGGTAAAAAAAAACACTACTCCTAAGTAATTGTTTCTCCCAGGTAGTAAATACCCCAGTATTCATATCATCTTTTGTCGATTTTGTAAAATATTTCATTTAAAATTATAACGAATATTATCCGGATATTTTCCCAAATATCCGGATATCGAATAGTTAAAAAGGGCCGGATATATCCGGATATCCGAGTTGGAATCCCTAATCCTTATTTAACTTTTAACTCTTCCGTACCCATGCAGTAACAACAGTGGATCTCGGCCTTTACACCTTTAAAATACCCGTGTTATAGGTCTCAAAAAAACATGTTTTTTTTTCTATTTGTAAATAAAATAGTTTTACATATGAATACATTTTTTAAAAAGTATACATTCAACGTCTTCTTTGTATAATTATACATAATTTGAAAGTCTCGTCGACTTTCTCATTGAAAAATATAGAATTATCGAGCATGAGATAGACATATATAAATATCAATATGTAAGAGTAACCAACACTTTCGTTTTGCCGAGCGAAACAATTCCACGAGTAAGACAGATAACGAAGAAAAAACAATATGCGATTGTGATTGAACAATGTTATATTATACCTTGATGTTTATGAGCTCAGACGCGCCATAACATTCTAGAGTCTAGACGTGAGTGTTTCCGTAACCGCATTCCAAGACTTGTTTTGCGTTAACTAACTTCGCAAAATTTACTTTGTTATATTAATTTATTGGCTTTGCATTTACTTGGTAGGACTCCATTATAATAGAGTAAAAACAGCAACATATTTAGTTCTACAGTTTTTTTAATATTTATGAGTTGATAGCTATTTCGGCTTTCGCCATCGTCAGAACTATGATTAAACTTACATTTTTCTCAGCTATATATACTGGCTCCGAAGAGATACACAATGCATCATGTTATTCACTCTAACATCCTTATTCAAATTACAATTATAATATGACACTTATTAAATACGACTCTAGTGTTTCGAAACACTAAAGCCATAGTTAATAAATTAAACTGATATATATATATTTTTTACCATGTCCGCTCCCAATGTGGAGCATATGGACTCCTAATGGAGTTTATCTCAACAGAAGTGCTTCTACGAGAACTGCTTGTTACTCAGTTGCTCAACCTCTCTTTATGCAAAGAGAGTTGGAATAGATGGATAGGGCTAGGACAGGACTAGTGGTAAGCTAATCGCTTTCGGTATGCCCCGTTCATAAGATAGGATTAGTGGGAGGGGGGAATTCAAGACATCACATACATCCATGCCTTCGAACAGAAATTCATAAATCGATTGAAAAAACAATTTATAAAACTTTCCGTACTGGGATTCGAACCCATGCCCTACGTAATCGAAGCCAACAACGTTGACCACTCGACCACACAAGCGACAAAATTATTAATTACATAACATTAAATTTATTAACTATGGCTTTAGTGTTTCGAAACATAAATATGTTGAACGATTTTTTCACTCAATATTATGTGACTGTGTTTATTTGATAGAGGTGTGTACAAACTCACTGATGGTACCGATATTTTTTTTCTTTTTTCAATCGGTGTCATTTACGGTCCGTTCGGTCCGTATCATAAATTAATTTACGTATAAACCGCCGAATTTTAGGTTTTTCGTAAGATTCATCAAAATTCATCAAAATTCGTCAAAAAGATTTATTTTCTTTGCAAGTTTCCAAACACATATAATGTATCAAAAATGTTTATTATATGTAAATTGTTTTACTTAGATAACGTATTTACGCGTGTGATTGATTATTTCCTTATCCCTTCTACCAACCGCTTGCCGCCCGGCAAGGATTATTAGTTGCGTGACGCTTTGGGTATGACTGTATCGTTTCAAGCGTGATCGAGACAAGTCCCGTCTACTAGCTGTTGCACAGAATTTTGATTCTTGCTGCTTTCGACAATTATGCATGATTTGTATAAGTTTTTCAGGTTCTAGCCACAAATTATGACACAAAACAAGAACTATACACTATGTTGAACCATATGGCATTTTTTGAAATTGTCATTTTGCTTTAGAAATGCGTTTATATGACAAATTCTACACGGTCACAGAGTGTTACTGCATGATCTGCGAAGGGATTTTTTAGCACGGTAAGGGGAAGGTTAAGCAGTATTGTAATGAGCAGTGTTGGCAAATGGTGGTTTCTATTGAAGCTTTATATTGTTTTGTATACTTCTTTTGTCTCCCACTGCTTAGTCATACACAAGGCTAGATAAGATAATTTACCAATGTATTCAATTAATAACCGACAAATTTCTTTATCAAATTAAAAAGCTTTGTCCTGAAATAGTTACACCTTTGTACTTTTTTTTCCAGGGTGATGTGGGTGCCCAAGGACCAATCGGTCCGATGGGAGCTACAGGGCTTACCGGTGCAAAAGGTGCTGCAGGGCTAAAAGTATGTAATTTTAAATCAATTGAAAAAGTACCATAATATATCAGAATTTTATAATGGGCATTTTAATATATATCCATGAATTCCCATTAAAAATATATTTTTGATTGATGTGTGATTGTTTTTTGTCTCGATTTTTTTCCGCTTCAAGGGTGAGCAAGGCGCGGTGGGTGCGCTAGGGCCTCAGGGTACAGTGGGTGCAATAGGGCCTCAAGGTGCGGTTGGCGCAATAGGTCCTCAAGGAGCAGTGGGTGCAATAGGACCTCAAGGAGCAATAGGCGCAACAGGGCTTCAAGGAGCAGTGGGCGCAACAGGGTCACAAGGATCAGTAGGTGCTATAGGGCCTCAAGGCGCAGTGGGTGCAACGGGAAGGCAAGGACTGCAAGGAGCACAAGGCCCACCCGGACCAGGAGGACCATTAGGGCCGCACGGACCACCAGGGGGTCAAGGACCGCAAGGTCCACCCGGACCCCCAAGAGAACGAGTAATAATTATATGAAATAATTTTCTGTTCTGAAGCTTAGTCGATAGAGATCAAATGTACTTTCCCTCACTTTAATTCCTGTTCATTTCTGAGGGGAAAATAAAATCCGTTACCTGCGTTTTCATGACGCTGCTATTTAATTAACAATGATACTAAACATTTGATCACGATGAATCATCATCAATCACTTTTAGGGTGTTCACTGTCAATACTTGGTGGAAAGGCATTATATTAGAAAAAACACAATATTCCTTTGTACTTCATTCCACTTTATTTAATATGTCAGGACCGGTTTCGCTCATTACGAGCATCGTCAACTGAGTTCAGTTGACGATGCTCGTAATGAGCGAAACCGGTCCTGACATATTAAATAAAGTGGAATGAAGTACAAAGGAATATTGTGTTTTTTCTAATCATCATCAATATCAATAATGAAATGTGATTGACCAAATAAGCAACTCTAAGGTCAAGGTACAGTTGACTTATTACATTAAAAAATATCACATATTTTTTATTAGTTGAAAATGTTTAATGCAGATTTATAATTATTAATGAACAGGCGTGGAATGATTTTATACATTTGATAAATTAGAATCTTGAATGTACACTACTCACGCCCACTCGCGATGTAAGTACTACAAAGTTCTTAGTGTAAATTTTTAGCGAAACAGAAGTAATAATACGGCAGTCTTCCAAGTATCATTATTGGTAAACATTGCTATTTTTGTTTCATCAAAAATTTTCACATATGACCTTGAAGTATTCAGGTCGCGCACTATCTAGTTTTCTTCATCGGTATCGAAAGTGAGATGACTTAGCATTCATATCTTTACACTCACACATTCACATTTTTACATTCATCATTTTTGCTTTCAGCCTTTCTTCAGGCCAGGTGCATACGGTACAGGTAAGATTTAAAAAAAAACCCTAAATTTGTATGACTATGATATTGCAGTTATGAGTATGAAACTTAAATAATATAAAACATAAAACAAAAAATCAATGCTAACCGCTAAGCCACGGTGAAAGACGGTGATTTTTGTGTGTCTTAAAAAAGATTTACTGATAATGACATCACACGATTGCACTTATTTTATGACACTTCCTACATAACATTTCATCTCAAAATATTTTACACTGCTGTCTAAATTACATGATATTTTAAAGAGGTCATTAAAAGTAATGAAGCAACAAACTCTTGGAATATTTTATTCTCTCTATTGTTTCATAACGTTATCTATGACCCGCCAACCTTTTACCCTTCACCAATTACACCCTTCACCAATTACACCCTTCACCAATTAATTGCAATTCGTCATCACCCATTTAAAATATAATAAAATCAAAATGATTTAAATATAAAGACCAAGTGTTACCCCATTGGGACATTTATTCCATTCATCAATAACTTTGAATGGTATAAATATACTCTAAATATGAAGAAATAATATCAGAAGGTTGTGAAACTATAACATTAAAGAAAATTGTAGCGGCGAAAAGAGTACAATATAATATTATTACAATGAACTCTCTTTTTACAGTGGATACGTTCCACACAATACCATATAAATAAAGAATACCTAAATAAAAATAATGATCGGTAGGTTTTCTTGTAAAAAAATCAATTCAGGATATCAAAACAATAAAATTCATTGTTGATTATTGTATGTTGCTGTACCTAAAAAAACCCTTTATAATATTCCTAAGGATTTCACAATTACAAATTTGCTCATTCAAAAGTAAGCATGAGTGTTAAGCGAATAAAAAAGATCTACCGGCAATGATGGAGAGGAATCCGAGCATTCCGTGAAGAAATTCAGTAGAACAATATAGAATTGGTTAATTGTCATCATAAGAATTAAACTTTTATTTTAAAGATTTACAACTAAACATTTGAAAAGAAGTTAACCTTTTATGTTTTGCGAGGTATTCAAATATACATGTATTGAATTTCATAAAATTACCTGGTCCAAACCCAACCGTTCCAGGCTCAGAACCAAGTCTTAATGCCACATTTGTTACCTGAATCCTAACCAAAGCCCCAATTTATATTATGAAATTTTATAAAATTGTTAATTGTGTCTCTAATGCAAAAATAGTATTTCCAAAATGAGTGATTTTGAGTTAGGTATGCAGATAGGGTAATTCAAGCCCAAGGAATCGACTGGTCCTATTAGTTTTAATATAAAATGTCTAAAGCACTGTCGTTTTCAAATTGGAAATCATGTTTTTATGCAAATGTTATTTTGTTTGGGTTATTCGTTATAGTATTTGATTCTACCGAATTGCATTAGAACCCCACAGTTATAAAGCTCTCTTTCTTAAGTAATGATTTAGTTATGTTTATTTATTGAATAAAAAATGATAAAACCATTTTTTTAGAAAAATAGCCTTACTGGTATGTCGATCCTGAAACATCAAGCCGGCCGCAGCTAATCTCGGAATTCATTGCAAAAATGAACATCTGGGATTACAGGCAACAGTCAATGTGCCTGGTATCACAAGCACCCATGTCCCAGGACTTAAATGTGATATTGAAATTGCCAGCACTTGAATCCAGACGACCCCGATTGCAAGTTGAAGCTTTTACCATTTGACCAAAAAAACAATGTTTATTTAAAATAAGCATATTGACATCCTAATTTAGAATCAAAAATAATACCACAAATATATACCTCAAGCTGAGCATCATCGTAAACATGGCTACGATGAACGAAACAAGCAAGGCGATTGATTGAACTTTATCAAGCAATTATAACGGAACCATTTCTCCTTATCGTTTTTGATAGTTCTTTAGAGCAGTGTTTCTCAACCTTTTTGAGAGTGTGGCCCCTTTTGAGTGTGTTTATTTTTCTGTGGTCCCCATTCCTTTTTTTTTTTGTTTTTCAGCTCACCGTGGAATTTGAAATCCCCGAATTGGTATACTTTTTCCTAGAATATCTCTGAAACACCATTTGAAATCCTCAATTCGCCCGTGGCCCCCCTGAACTGTGTTGTGGCTCCCCAAAACAAAATAAATCTCTGTGGCCTCCTGGGGGGGCCACATGGCCCACCGTTGAGAAACTGTGCTTTAGAGACTTAGTATCTAACCGATTTGATTCTTTCTAAAGTATCTGAAGCTTTCCAAAAAACCGTTGAATCCCGCAATGCCGCTTTTAAAAGCCCAAACGCCACTAATATTTAAAGCACATGAGAACACCAAACATGACATTTGAAATTTTAAAATATCATATTACATTGAGATGAACAGTGGTGGTCTATATACATTACACAACTGCATTTTTCTAGGCATGGAAGTTTGTGATGGTGATCCTAAAATAAAGGAGTGTAGCGAAAGTGATTAGCTGACCACTAGCCCTGTCCTAGTCGAATTCTTAATATCCGTAGGAGAGTTGTCTCTTTGAAGAAAAGAGAAGTTGAGCTACTGAGTAACAAGCAGTTCTCCTTGAAAATAAAACTTCCGTTGAGATACCTCTATCACTAGGCCATGTACTCCGCACTGGGAGTGGACATGGATTAAAAAAATAAAAATAAATAGATTACTTCATATTATATTGAAAATTTTTAAGCTTGTATAATATTCGATGATATGCAATCCAGGGCCAATTTTTATAAAATAAATAATCAATTCGCCTTGAAATTTCATGCCTACTTCACATTTCGATCATATTTGTAGTGTAACTTTATAAATAACATACGTTTACTTTTTGGCAGCCTTGTCTATTGCTGAACCGATACAGCCAACATTACGACCACCACAACGCCGTGAACCGTCAAACTTTATTGAATGGGCAAAAATGGCCAGAGGAGAGCCTTACTATTAGAAAATGGTGTCCAAAAATAGCACTTGTCAGAAATCATACAAATGTATCCTAGGTTAGTCTTCCTTATTTTATACTTTTATACAATATTATATAATATTATACTAGTTATTACCTTTCTAATGATATTAAACACACCCAAAAAGCCTCGGGAAGCAGGTTGTTTTGTATACCGTTACAAATCGTTTTCCTTTATATTCATATTTGAGCTTTTCTGGTACAACAACTGTCAACTGTCCAACTGTCTTGTAGTGCGCGCTAACCCGGAATGAGTGCGCGTTAGGGATTCTGTGTCGAGACGTCCCGGGACAAAAGTCCCGGGAATTTTAAGGTTTTTTGCTGTCTTAAGTCCCGGGACTTTGTTGTTAAATGTCCCGGGACTTAAGAAAGCCAAATTGTACATTTTAATTTTGAAAAAACCATTCTAACAAATAAAAATTGGATGCAAGCAATCGCTAATGTGACCTTAAAAGTTAATTTTGATTTAAAATAAATTTACATTGGTGCCTATCATCTGATGTTGTTTTATTTACAAATGTTTTTCACTATTGTACAAAGTTACCAATGTCTCAATAGGACAAAAAAGGTATAAAAGCTGTATGTATTGTGATTTGTGAAGTAACGGTCATAATTTTACCCAATTCATTGTTATTTTTTCAATACATGTACCGTTATCATCCCTTTTTAGTACATACATACAAATATTTAATTTAAATAAATTTATAATTTTATTGAAGGGGAAATAAAAGTCCCAAGTCCCGGGAAGTCCCGTGACTTTAAATTTATCACGTCTCGAGTCCCGGGACTTTGAAAAACCCGAGACTTCAGAATCCCTAGTGCGCGGGGGGCTTCCCAACCGCGCACGCGCGCAGCTTAGGGAACATTGATTGTAACCAAAAGCTATAAACCATTTTTTTTCACAAAAGAATTGAAAAACGACAATTTTATTTAATCCTTCATGCTCATATCCAATGAATAACAAAATGAGCCAAAACTGATTTTTTGTTCCTCTCGGTAAATAATTTTGATACAAGTGTTTGACCAGTTTTTTTAATTAACAAATTGGCTATGAGTTTGAGGGGTCTTTGTTGAAATTCTGTGATGTAGAAAAGTGCCAAGCTGCGAATAGGCAACAAAGTATTAAGAAATTTTAAAATATGTACAGTGAAGGTCCGATGTACCCTTCTCACCTTTTTCGTTTTCCCGCATGGATTGCTTATTTTTTATAGTCTCAGCAAATCCCCCATCATATTAATGTTAATTTTTTTTTATCCATTTCCGCTCCCAATGTGGAGCATATGGTATCTCAACAGAAGTTTTACTACGAGAACTGTTTGTTTCTCAGTCACTCAACCTCTCTTTTTGAAAGAGAGTAGTAGGGATGGAAGGATAAGGCTAGGACAGGAAGAGTGGTTAACTAATTGCTCTAGCTAATTATTATTTTATTAAATGACTTTTATGTTGTATTTATTAAAATCATACATATTTTTAAATAAAAAAAAACATTGAGTTGGGTGAATTGATGGGATGATATTAGATTATTTACGTTTGGCTCTATGTAGATGAGTAACATTCGTAAGTCTCCACAAGCACTTATATTCAGCTGGGCTTTTTTTCGCAATGAAGTTCATAACTGCTATGAATCCACATCTTACTAAATAGATAGACGATAAACCAATCAACATTTTCTCACAATGTTGGATATAAAACTGGTATCTGTTTTTGTAACCAGAATTTGTGATTTCATTGGCTAAATATTGGCGTCAGATCCTCATCATTCAATAATTAATAAATAATATTAGTAAGGATTCATCTGAGTTTGTGGGTCTACTTGCAAAAGGTTGCAACACCTAATCTGAGATAACCATGTGAATAATGTCTTTTAATTTTTGGCTGAAATAAAAGCCGTTAAGTGTTGACAAAAAGCAAGCAAATCTTCATGCCGTTTTTGTTATTTTGAAAGATTCGGAAACTGAGAGCATTCTGCTGTCCTCAAGTTTTGATTAAATTTAGTTGATCACAATTCAAATTGGTTTCGTTAAATTTGACAAACTTTTTAGTCATATAAGCTTTGTCATTTTTTGAATTAATTAAACTGAACCGTAAATTAAATTCTTATCATTACTTGTCATGAATTCCACCACTGAATCAAAGAGTGCATAAAATCAATCCAAACATAAGAGTGCATAAAAAGACAACCAACGAACTTCAGTGTTAAATAGTAAACGACTATAGTCTTTATCATTTCCCAAAAGAGTTGAGCAAACAATTAATTCTCATTTAAATATTTTTTTTGATTTTATTAACTGCTCAAATGACATTATCTAGTAAGCTATGCAAGCTTTCACTAAGATTTTTGGCGAGTAAAAATGATCGTCCTATCTTTGCTAGAGCAACGGATCGGATATTACTTAAGGGTATAGTTTTTACATCGAAAATTCTTTTCGGTTCATTCAGCAATATTTAAGCCCCAGCATTATTACACCCTTTTTATTAATTAGTATGTATCTAAGAAATTGGCAAATAACAATTCTCGCGAAATAAACACTGAGCCATTTCATAAGTGAAATAAATAAATAGATTTTTTAAAAATAAACATTTATTTTTGGTATCATTTGAAGATTTCGTATTATTGGATTACCACATTTTTCGTTTGTTTATTACGGTCCCATGATAAATGTAAAATCAGAGTTTCACTGCAGTATGTTAAATTAATTTCGCTATAATTTTGAAAGCGTCTCATTTGAGTGGAAGATGTAATATTCTTACTACATTGCTCAGTATAAGACAGATATGTCGCCAGTGTCATACTCAAAAAGTGACATATTTGAATTTTAATAAATTGATTTATCTCATTTAAAATATCATAGTTTATTTCATAAACTATATGTGACATGAAGTATCAAAGTGTGACAAAATGAGTAATTAAGAATGTCGTTCTGTAGAATATAAAGTTTATCTTAAGCCTATGAAATAATAAAATTATATTTTTTATGAATTTGAAAAATTTTGAATGGTAAAAACAGTTATTATAAAAACATGACACATTTGACCAAGATTTTTATGATTATATTTAAACCATTAAAATGGAGATGTCTCACTTTGATACTTTACTCCATATGTAAAAAAATTGTAGTGAAATACTGTCACCACTATATGTTTTATATACTTCCTCCCGTAGGAATAAATGACCGATGGAAATATGAATGAAGAGTCCCTGGCAAAAGAATATAGAGTGACATTTGAGATCTTTCATCGTACAATACGCGCTACAACAAGGAGAGGCTCTCTAGTAACCAGAAGAATAAGGGCTGTTTACCAATTTAGACAGTTTGAAATGTGAACTCATAACTGCAGGGTCCTTAAATGATTTGATGAAAATATATTAAACAAAAAGACTAAATAAATTATTAAAATACGAGCAATAAAATCATGCTAGTGGAATCAAAGACTGTAGAAATTTACATCCTGAATTGCACATGTTATGCAACAAAATAATCTGTACTGTCCTGAAATAAAATATATTCAATACCAAATTACAAACCATTTCATTTTGCTGCTCAAAAGAACATGAATTATGTTGTATAATAAAATTATTATAAACCATGGGTGTCCAACCGGTAGATCGCAATCGATCCCAAAGCAAAATTTTGTCGATCCCGAAAGGTTCCGTGAATTTCAAAAAAATTATAATTTAAATATAATATATACAAAAATACTAAAATTGAATTTTTTCATAAGCACATACCTATCTAATGATATGTATTTCGCAGTTAAAATGAACATAAGTAAAAACCCTAAATAAAATTTCTTATAAGAATTATGTTAGAAGTCGATAGCGAGGAAACTTAAGATTGAAAAGTCGATCCCAGGCCAAAAAAGGTTGGACACCCTTGGTATAAACCAAAATTTAACAGAAATGGTGTCAGAGAAGATATTTTAACCCGTAACAAACCATCATAAAGAATCACTTTTATGGTGTTCACTGTCAATACTTGGTGAAAAAGCATTATATTTAGAAAAAACATAATATTCCTTTGTACTTTATTTCCATTTTATTTATAAAGGTCAGGACCGGTATCATAAAGAATCACGTTACCCGCCGTGCAGGCGACTCGGTCTTAATTTGAATAGTCAGTATTTAAACCTATTTTAGAAGGTTCAAAATAATTTTAAAAATGTGCATATGCTTAGAAATATATCCTTGGTATCATTTTCTCCTTTATTTTATTTATAAATGCTCAAATAAGCACATAAAATCATCTGCAATAATGTGCGATTATTATAAATGCTTGATATTCAAAACTCAGTGTATCTCAAGCGTGCATACATGAAGTTCAACAATGGTCTAATGATTAATACCAAAAGCTTACCTTACATACTTGTACGGCTAAATTGTTGTTATTCAAACAATACAAAACTAGTTTTAGTGATAGTAATCTTTAGTGACTTTTCTCACAAATGCAACTACGATAATTTTGTTGGATAAAATGGTGTCAAATATAGTATTTAGTAACTTAACAATCCTCACAACACTTGATTATCTAACATAGTTGTTAATAGTTATGTTGGAAAATTAACAATCTTTGTACAGTTGAAAAGCCTTCCATTATTCATGCCTATTGGACTGGGATTTTGAAACTTTTATTTATACTATTTTCACTAAGCGCAATTTATATTGTCACTTTCAGTGATGTTATTATTGTTTTTAAGAAAAACGTGAATTATTGTGATATTAAAGCTATAAATCAAAACTGCTTGTCTTAAATTTTTTAACACTACTCTACTTAGATGACTTTTTTTTCTCTATGGTTAGAAAGAACTAATCAGCAGTATTTTTCACGATGTAATAGTATATATTTCACATCTTAAGAAATTGCTACTTTAAACTTGTACATCCTATGGATAGTACCCAACAGACTCCAGGGCGCCGGAATCCCACCACTCGAAAGAAGAGGCAGACAGTATTGAGGCGTTCCGCAATACATGATCCAGTAAGTTTCAACGTCTCTCCATGACCACTGACGTGCCGGGGCGCTGTCTTGTACGTTCCCTTATCTCCGAATTCTTCACAAAATCAAACCACCTCACCCCAACTATCCGATGCAAGCATCTGTTCTAGATGTTAAGTATACGGTTTTTCTGAATCTTCGTCAGGTGCCATGATTCCCTACCAAAAGTAGTACCAGCATAACGCAAGCGTTTAACAAGTGGTCTTTGGTTTTAATCGAGTACAGCTGTGTGCCCCAGACAGTTCACATTGCATATCATTGCATGCTATAGCATATTCCCTATCACAACGCTATAGAAGGGATGACTGAATTTATTAACAGGGTCAAAATTCTTAGAAGTCATTGAACATTTATTTTTTTATGTCAATTAAATTTGCAATCAGTGCTGGGAAATACCAGCAAAATATTACCAACAACACAGATAACTTGGATGAAAGGTCAAGTCGATGCATTTTATGCTCATTATACGACTGGCTTATATCAGTTCACTTGGACTAACTCAGTACAATACTTGATGTTATAAGATCAACATGCAGTAATTTAAAATAAGGTGTGAGTGTCCAATAATGGATATCAATCTGTTTTGTGGCAGTGGGGATACTCGAAAAGATGCTTTAGAGAATAATAACTCGGCAGATAAAAAAAAACTATTGAATGCATTTGAAAACAATTCAAGTAGTAACAATAACAAGTTGGCTTGGAGTTTCTGTTTCCTCCTGAGCTGCTACGCTGTATTCAGATGTGGCTTAATACAAAAAGAAATAGGAGGAATAAAGTCCTTCTTCGCAAATGACAGTTCGATGCCAAACAATCTTATGTTGATGAGGATAGAAGATGAGATCTTCAATAAAATACAAAAGAGACTGGCGGAAAGTATGGACGGTTTTCGAACACCTCCGATACCCCATCTGTCACAAGAAAAAGGTCTGTCTAAGGAACAAATGATCGATCTGATGATAACCAAACGAAAGTTGCAAAATAATAACAATTGCAACTGTGTCAAAGGTATCACGATACTTATTAAAGCTTATTCCTTTTGTTTTTCATTGATTGAGATGTAATTTACAATGTAAAATTTTGTCTCATAAAGCCATAAAAAATACTAAGCCATACAATTATTTTCAGTTAACATAGTTTTAGATGATAGAATTGATACATAACATATCATTCACTTAATTTATTATTTTTTACATTAATTAATTAATAATATGTTAGAGTAAAATATCTTCTATGTGAAATGGAAAATCAACGATTTTATCATCCAAAATTGAAGGTATTATAAAAAATGTATGATATTAAAATTATAATATATAATGCGCATTTATAAAAAATGTGTAAAAAAATATATCGTTTTTCTCTAATTTTTTTTACAGTTCTTTTTGATTATCTCGGAATGTTGATTTAAACACATAGGCGGTATTTAGAATGCATGCGCGAAATGTAGCTGTTATCTGAATCATTTCACCTACCCTTAAGATTTTACTATTTACCACTTAACTTCTAGGCGAAAAAGGTGATAGAGGGGAAAGCTTCATGTCTTCTTTGTATCAAGAATACATTGATGATACACAGTGGCGGTTTTAGGTACTGGGCTAGGTGGGCTAAGCCCGACCTGCATTTTTCACCCAAAACTTTAGATGGCTGAATAAAAATGAACAGCAATTCGACCGCTGAACAAAATAAATACATTTATAAGCATAACTAACCTTTCCCAAATGAATATAATATCTTTGTTTTAATTTTCCTCTGTCAATATAAGACAATGTTACGTCTACCTACAATCATATTCTCGATTGTGTTTTGTATTACAATTTTAAACTGAGCCGGCATAAAAAAAACAATAACCCTATAAATACTTCACAGGGAACAGGCAACGTCACGTCACTCTGGCAACACCACTCAAGGGCTAGCGATGTTTAGCCCGCAACCACAGACAATATTTCTTTACACTGGGGCGCAATCAAGCACGATTAGATTTTTTTTGTATTTGTATGTACGGAAACGTCATCAATCACAAACGATTGTGTTTCAATCTGTCAAGCTTCTGTTGATCGTTGGGGGCTAAACAGAATCTGCCCATTACGCATACTTATGCATTGAAACACAAAACCAATATCGTTGTATTGTATGAAAGTGACAGGTATTGACTTTCAGTGTGACAGTTCTGTATTGCTTTTAGTAGGTACTTGTTATTTCACTTTGAAAGAGACGAATTTAAGGATTCCGTATTCTATTATTTCTTAGTTACATTAGCATTGATTTTATTATATAATAATTCATGCATTGCAGTAGTGTCGTAGTATTTGTTAACTTGCTTGTAGATTAATGTATAAGGTGAAGTAGAAATATGCTTTTCTCTAGCCCACCCAAAATTTTAGGTCAGGAACCGCCACTGATGATACAGATGAATATTCATCTAACGATGACAAAAAGCCTTACAAAAGATCGAATTCGGTGAGTGTTTAACATAACTAAACATTTTGTCAGGCAAAACTTACAATTTAACATAGTCATGTTTGTTTTAGTTGGTCTGTTGGCAACAGGTCGAGAACAGAGTTCTTTGGGTGTTATCC
>CM062836.1:1911030-1929439 GCA_031772345.1 Himalopsyche anomala | reverse complement strand
AGGGATGGGCTGGTGGGGGCTCGCGGGGGCTCGCGCGAGCCCCTTGTTAAATTTGGCTGCGTCCGGCGAGCCCCTTGTTAAAATTCTCAAATCAAATGAGTACAGGATTGCAATGTACATTGATAGTTTCACTGCAATTTGAAATATAAAACGTGGTTGCCTTTTAAAATTCCTAGTAAAGTGCATTTATTTCGGCTGCATAATAAAAGAGGTCTAACCATTTTTTGTGTATTGTTTCACAAGGCTCAAGCAAAGATGTTTGATATTATATGGTTTCCAGATGTTGTTTTGTTTTGTTTGTCTTCGTCTTGTATATTTCCTTACATGCAGATGTTTTTTCCCTGTTCCGTAATTACAGTGCACAATTTTGTGAAGGACAAACTCGAATGTTTACTATTTTGATTTATTATAGCTTTCTTCTCAGAGCTACGAAAATATATTGTCACCGAAGATAAAAAGCAAAAACAATTAAACATTTTAAGCCAACTGAGAGTAGAAAATTACGACTTAACTAATTTTGGGGTTTTATGAGTTTAATAGAATAAAAAAATACATGATAATATGCATTCACTTTGAATAAAATATACCTAATTTATTTTGAAGATTATTTTTAAATACTCGTAAGAAAATTACAAAATAATAACAGCTAAAAAAAATTGTGTTGCTGAAATAAGTTATGTCTAGAAAAATATATGTAAATATGTACTGTGCGCTATTGCCATAAACTATTATTTAGTTTCATAACTTTTTTTAAAAAATGGTTTATTGTTTTAAGCATTATTAATATTAATATTTACAATGAAATATTAACAATTCATTAACAAGTTAAAGTACTTTCATGCAAACTTACATTCAGAGTAATTCAAAATTCAGCATTGGATTATATTAAACTCATATCATAAACATTAAAACTCAGATTTCATAATGCACGCATTGTTACTCTAATGCAGTGGTTCTTAACCTTTTCGAAGTCACGGTGCACTTTTTTTCAAAAGAAAAAATCGCGGGGCACAAAAATCAAACTAGTAGAAAACGAAGAAAAATATGCAGACATAAACTTTATTACAAGCTTAACAGATTATGTAACAGTTATACAGCAAAACATAATAAAATAAACGATATACATATGTATAGTACAGAAATTACCCTTAATATTAAGGGTAATTTTTTTTAATTGGTAATTATTTGATGTTCAAATCAATTAATATGAAACCTGAGCTTGTCGGCTTTAGTAGATTTCAGAAATATTAGATCGAATATTTGCTATGGCTACCCTCAATTCTTAGTCTAGTCTAAATTAGTAAGAGTTTCTCGTTTTTTAATATTTCTTAATAAACCCTGATAAACCGAGTTCACACAAATATTATGTTAAAAACTGTAACAAGACTCTCAGTGCCCTCATGCAGAGAGCTGAGTCTTCGTCTTGGACAAAAATCAAAAATTCCTCCGTAGTTACTGCGGAAAATATTATTTTTAGATTATGATCCCTTGGAATAAATTCTTGGTATAAACTTGGTGTATTAATCGTGGCAAAAGGATTTCGTATCCAGTCATAATTTACTATATTTAAGGAAGGAAGGTAATATGCAATCTATTTTTCAATAAAGTTCAATGTTCTGTTATATCGGCAATAAATTGCGGTGTTTTCGTTAAGTGAAGAAAGTTTTTAGTTTTTACCATTTTTTCCGCGGTGCACTTGCAACAAGCTACCGATGCACCGTGATCGGTTAAGAACCACTGTTGTAGTGGGTCGGGGTGTAACTTTTTTTCAAGCTGGAGCGCGGCCCAATACACTTTTTCTTCCAAAAGTTATCCGCTTGTTTTCATAAAGCAATATGTATTGTTTTTTAATTTCAAATTAATCTTTCGTCTGACATCTGACGTTTTCATTATGCATAAGTGTGTATTTTATCGCATGTAGTCGATTTTCCCCCGAAATTATTGGATACATTTACTGTGCAGAATTATAGTCCCGTCTACCCATTTTTTGAAAAGGAACCATAAAACTGCTCAAGTAAAATCCATACAAAAACACAATTATCGAGCACATAAAATTACATGTACATTTATGGATAAAAATGACAAATATTAGAGTAAAAAAAAGGAAAAATCGAAATTTTAAATAACTCAAAATTGAATCTGCAAAATATTGTAACACTTTAAATTTTCATTGTTTCGGAAAAATGGATGATCAGAAGGGGGGGGGGGTCAAAATAAGGAACGGAAACCGCGAATAGCTCTGAAATTGAGCGAGCCCCTTGTTAAAATATTGGCAGCCCACCGCTGGTGTTATCCCAAACTGTATACTCTTATAATGATATTTTTATATACACACACTAGGTGGCGGTGTCATATATTGATATTTACTCAACTCTCACACTCTCCCCTGCACTCATTTTGGTATCACACACCCAGTACAAACATATCACACATGCTAAATAATGAAAAATTACATAAACCTTTCCTTTCCGAAAAACTGGGATAGATAAATCAACACAAATAGCAGATAATGTTGATGAATTTACCTAAAAATTAATTTACAACTGTGAAAAAGCAGGATGAAATTATAAAAACAGCAAATAGGAGGAAATATGAATAAAACTATATTTTAAATTGCCTTAATTTTTCTAAGCTGGAATTGTATTAAGAAAACAAGAAACCAGAATGAGCTTTATTAGAAGTCGGCAAAGTGTGGTCCATGATAAAATTTTGGTGCTCCGCAAAGAAATCTAGCGTTGTTTTATGAACTTGGTACATTTTTAGACTCATTTGATCACTTTTATTTCAATATGTAATAAACTAACACAATAAATTTAACACAAAAGTCCAGTAAGTGGTCCGCTGGATAGAAATTGTGAATTTAGTGGTCCGTGAGCCCAAAAAGTTTGCCGACTGCTGAGCTTTATCATATAAGACGGAATGAGACAGTGACCAGCAACATACCTTACTTTTACTGCAAAAAATTGTTTTCAGGCTGTTTCCAATGCAAGACGGAGAATTCGTGCAACAGGCGATGACATAGCCGACATTATAAAAGTAAGTATGACGAAATGCATGCATTTCTCGATTTTAATTTGTTAACCAAAACAATGTTTATGAAAGACAAAAATAGTATTAAGCCGGTTAGGGATATGTTCTTACTCCTATTGTTTTGTCAAATCTTGAAGTTCTTCATTTGATATGAATTCTCTTTGTCAATCAAATATCAATATTAAAATATTTTGTTACTTCATCAGCTACTATCCTCTTATTACTTCCAAGTGTAGTATTAAAAGTATCACTTTTAGTTTTGCAGACATAATTAATAAAATATTTTATTTTTTAAATACAATAACGAGTCAATTTATGTATTACTTTTTAGGATTTGGAGGCAGCTGGCCTTGGTTTGATTGCTCAAGCTCTGAAAGATGTTAAGGTAAGCCCATTAGGTCCCATTAGCATTTTTCAAATAAAATACTATTAATTTGCATCAATCATGACATGAGTTAAAAACAAGACTTATTTCAACAATTAATTGTCTATGAATGTCCAAGAAAATTATATAAAAAAAACTTAAGATGATGGTTGTTTTAATATATATTTGCTTATAATATAATGTTTGATGTGCATATTATAGATTAAAAATTGAAGTGTAGTTATAATAAATAAAGGTTTGTAAAAAAAAGTACGAATAGACTTATCTTTCATAGAATCCGAAGCTTTTTCCTCAACCATAAGATCATATGCGTTCAGATATCATATTACTCGTGTTACAGGCAATTGCATCGTGGACCACTTTTGGGAATCTATCAGCATCAAGATCTTGTGCTTTTAAGTTGTACATTCTTTCATATTTTATCTTATTAAAGCATTCTTTTTATTCTTTAGTTACAAATTCAGTTACAAAATCTACAAAAATTGATATATGAAACAGACATATTTTTTTTTAATTCTCATCCGCGTAACTACGAAACCACGTAAGTAGAGGACCGCGTATACAGATAAAACTATTTTCAATAGTTAATTATGATAACATATACATAATGAGTCGGCTAATGGGAAAATGCATTTTCTAAACGACGAAATATGTTATACTGTAATAAACCTTAAATTTTAAAGGTAACATTGGATTACAAATTAGTGTTTTGTTTCATTGCTCAGGACATATCTTCAATAGGCTTGCTCTTTACCAAATTTTAATGATCTGTTTCCTGTTTGTTGTGTTTTTACTAATGTATAAAATATGTGGGTCTAGACCAGTGGTTCTAAGGTTAAATTTTACTTTGGCTACATTGTAAACATCATCATTCATATGGTTTTGTGGCCGCACCAATTTTTTGTTTTGCGATGTGAAAAAAATAATAAAAAAATCGGTAAACTTATATGTTTATATTCAATAAAAGACATTAGTTTAAATATCAATATTGTCGGTGGCCGCAGTTAAATCCTCTGGTGGCCACATGCGGCTACTGTGGCAGCACATGAGAACTACTTGGTCTACAATTAAATAACAAATATTAAATACACTAAGCTATCGTGTGCTAGTACACTACTCTACATGTACCGCCAGTATCAAACCTGACAACAGGGTATTCATATTAAATCACATACTGCTTTTTATTATCATAAATCTAATATAAATATCAGTGTTTGCTTGCAACGAGAAGGCGGTCGGATCATAATCTGTTTTTTTCTTTTTAGATTCTGACCTTCCAATACATATTTATCACATTAAGAGTCATCGTCATTCCCATGACAGCGATTATTAAGAGAGAGGATTATAAAACACGCATGACGTAAGTAAGCTTGTGAGATTATTGGAAATAAGGCTGGTTGCAGACAAAATACAGACACATTGTTGTAAGATATTGGTAATTTCATGAAGGGTAAACCAACTTACAGTTTGTTCATAATAAAAATGCCATCATTCTATTAAAATAATTTAATCATAAAATAAATTATCAATATAATTTCATTAACCTTTAAAATAAAGATATCGATTAGAAAATTAATTCATGAAACTGTCTGTGAGAGGAATCCGTAGAGGAAGTCATTGACCACTCAATTCGCAAGTTCAGCAGCTTAAAATTAAAAACAAATAAACATTAAGTTTATAAGTGTACTCCCCAACAAATAAGCTTGAACGGAAGGAATATGAGTGAAAACAGTATATCAAATTTCTTCCAGCCTTCTTTGATCTATTAATTTTACGTGGGATTTCTTCAACATAGAATATCTTATTATCAGTGGTTTATGGGCGAAAATGAACATAATTAAATTGTGGGTATCCTGGAACCCGTTTACTAAGATTTCATACATTAGTTTCCACATTTTCTATTATATTCTTTTGTAGCTTTTAACCTTTGTTCTGCATAAAACGCTTGGCAGCATCCCATCATATCGACCTATAAATCGGCATACGAGCTTAAACGACACAATTAGGTAAATTTCGCTTTGAGCCAATAATTATTCAATATCGTCAGCGTCAGTGACAAACATTTTAGAACATTATCTAATTCGCCTCATCTTTTTTAGGGCCTGTGTGTTTTAGTGTTTTGACTTGTTATCCTCTGTTTCACGTGGACCCCGTATAAGAAATGCTGATCTAGAGCAGTGTTCCTCAACCTATGGTCCGCGGACCGGCACCGGTCCGCAAGAGTTTATTGTCGGTCCGCGAAAACTTTCACGCTCAAAAAGTCCCCTTTTTTGATATGGGTCACCCGTGGCCAAATATTATTTTATGTAATATTTACTTTTAAAAATTTGACAGAAACTGGAAAAAAATATATATTACTCCGTCGTAAGTTGAGAAATGGTTATAGAAATATGGGTATCTGGTTGAAGCCGGTCCGCGAAAAATTTTTACAATTTTTACCGGTCCGCGAATGTAAAAAGGTTGAAGAACACTGATCTAGAGAACTGTAACTAGTCAGACAATTTTATTATAATATCAGGATAAGCATTGACCATATACTGTTTAATGACTGCACTTAAAGAATTCCTGTTTTGAACTTAATTTAAAAAAAAACCTTCTGCTGTAAAATTTAAAAATTGTCAGTTACGATTTTCTGCATACTTTTTTTTTATTTTTTATCCATGTCCGCTCCCAATGTGGAATAATGGAGGTTTCTCAACAGAAGTTTTTTTTACGAGAACTGTTTGTTACTCAGTCACTCAAACTCTCTTATTCAAAGATAGTAGAAGGGATAGAAGGATAAGACTAGGACAGGATTAGTGGTTAACTAATCTCTCTCACTTCTCCCAGTTATTAAAGGATTGCAAAGTTTGAGACATCACAAATACCCATGTTATGATGTTATGATTACATGCATTTTTATTTCCATACAATTTTATCAATTTATTGAAACGGCCGATAGCGATAGATTACCGTATTGTATATGAATTATTATTTTATATGAAATAACAAATAAAAAATATTAAATATTAGGTAAAACGGAAAGAAATGACATTTTTTCTGGCGCGTCACTTTAAAATCTGTTTGTCAACGGTTGCCGTTGAGCTAACACGTCGGGGTTGGTATTATTTTAAAGCTCTGTGTGTACTCTTTCCCTTTCAACATATTTTATATTTTTTTTGCCGTTGTGGAAAAATGGAGAAGCCTGAGATTGAATAAACACATTTGCGCTGTTTTATGCTGTTTTTATTCGATAAAGGATTAAAACCAAAAAAAGCTACGAAGACCATTTGTGACATTTACGGTGACGTCTTGAAACTTTGAAAGTGCTTTAGATGGTTTCAAAAGTTCAAAAGTGGCGATAGGGAGTTAAAGGACAAACCAAAAACAGGAAGACCCCTCAAAATCGATGATGACGTCCTAAAATCATTGGTGGAAGCTGATCCTCGTAAAATAGTGAAGGAATTGTCACACGACATTGGCTGTCCAATAACAACTGTGCAAGATCATCTGAAAAGATTGGGAAAAAAACACAGGCAAGCTCTCTCAAAAACACACTCTCTCAAACGGCCTTGGAACAAGCGTGACCATTTGTGCTTCTCTATTGTCCAGGCACGAAACGGATCCATTTCTCAGAAAGATAATTACCGGGGACAAAAAATGGGTCCTTTACAGTAATACCAGGGGAAAAAACAATGGCTATCACCAAATCAAGTACCTGTGCCTACTCCTCGGCCAACATTGACGTTAAAAAAAGTTTTGTTGTGTGATTGGTGGGATGTTTCGAAGATAATACATTTTGAATTATTGAAATCTGGTCAAACAGTTACGGCAGAGCTATACTGTGCTCAACTAGAACGATTAAAAGCAGAGTTATTAAAAAAACGATCTTTTTTGGTCAATAACAATAGGCGGATTTTACAACATTACAATGCGAGACCTCATACGGCAAAAATTACTCAGCAATAAATAATAGAACTTGATTTCGAACTTCTGCCACATCCTTCATATTCACCGGACATAGCACCTTCGGATTATTATCTCTTCAAGTCAATGAAGCATTCACTTCGTGACAAAAAATTTACAAACGCTGACCGGGTGAAAAATCACCTGGATTTGTATTTTGCCAGTAAATCACCAGAGTTTTACGAAAAGGGTATCAAAAAGTTGCCTCTTTTATGGAGGACGATAAAAGACAACGAGGAAAATTATATAACAGAATAATATTGTATCATTTTTTTTTTAAATAATTTTTTCGTCACAATAACAAAAAATGTCATTTCTTTCCGTTTTACCTAATACTTTTTAAGATTTAGCCAAGAATTTAAGTGGTAGCTGAAATAAGGTACAGTCGCAGGACATAGGTAAAAAAAAGGTACAAAGAACGTGTCTGTCTTTTAATTATGATACAATATATACATGAACAAAATCTATTTAAGTACAGTTCTGATAGCTGTCAACAATATTGCATATTTTTTGTGGAACTTAATACATTGCTTTTTTGAAACTTTTATAATTGAGTTTTTACCAATAAAATGTTATTTCAATCAGGAAGTAACATGATTTTCGATTTCAAGCAAAAATTAAAGCAACTACGCAATTGAGTTGTATGTAACATTCTTCCAATGGATTACTCATTTTAATATTCTTGAAAGTTTCAGCCCACCAGGTCCCTTGGTCACTTCAAGCTTCGCCAGGTTTTGGGGGTAATTTTGTTCTCCGTCAACACCGCCCACCTAGGGGTCGCTATAATTGATAAAATATAAAAATCTTTTATTCGATAAAAAATAACATTTTTGCATCTTATTTTTGTAGATTGAAGTATATTATTATCATATAATATTGCTGGGACAAGTTGACCATAGTTTCATGTATTTTTTAAAAACAATTGTGTTGTTTTATTGAATAAGATCACTATTTTTATAATATGCATTTCAATAGTTTAGGGAAATTAAAGTTTTTATAATATTTACAAAAAGTGGGTAGAAAATATTTAAAAAAATACATTTATCAAATGATTTTATGGATTTCGACCAAGGAATGCAAAGACAACCCTAATTTGTTTATTTATCATATTGGAAAAAAATATATTACATGATAAACTAAAAGCTTTACAATATAAAAAAAAATATAAAACTATCAAATGATTTAATGAATAAAGGCCAAGGGATAAAAATCAACCCTTCTATTAATTTAAATTATATCAGATTAAACAATTTTTATAATATAGTAAACCAAAAATCTTATTACCAAACAGACCAAACTGAAAGCGAAAATAACGTCCTGTTTATGAATCTTTATTTAAAACTTAACAAACTGAAAACAAAACATTCTTGTGTCAGACATGTTTGATACGAATGAATATTTTATAAACATAATATTATGTTACCGTTAAAATTTCTTTTTACGAGTGATATAAATAGAAATTCTGATTATTCGAAGTATGCATCAGCGGAAAATGATAAAAGAGTAAATAATTTCGGCATTGTTTTTTAAAAAATAAATACAAAATTATTTTATATTGAATACGTTTGTGTATGCTTTTACAAACATATAAGAACAAGAATAGTTACTCTAAGTATATCGCTCCGCCGTCTTTTTCGCATGTAACAATGATTTGTTACTATTCTCACTGGGTTCGTTATCAATTCATTAAAAGCTGTTTTAAAAATTTTACAACGTTAAAACCATTTATATTTGAGAGGTGGATACATACTTACACAAATTTGTAATGGTATTTATTAACCCCTATCACTCGAATGTCGAGTGCGACTCAACATTATTTGATTATTTTTATGTGATGGAACTTTTTTCTATGTTTGCCTTGAGTAAAACATTCTTGCACGGATTGTACTGTAGCTGTCAATCAAATATAAATAACAATATTATTGCAAATTCATTCACCGATCCTCTGTTTTTAATAAATAAAATAGTAAACCCTATTTAATAAACACAATTTAAATATTAGCACTGTAAAATAAGTGATGAAATAGACTGCAGATGTTTGGCATATAGGCGTCGGCTTTTATGGTACAATCAAATTATTTCCCCATTAACCCTCCAAGGACGAGCGTGACCATACGGTAACAGTAAACACCGTTGTCTATTGATCCCACTATTTATCCCTCTTCTAACTGAATATCGTTGCTTTTACTCATATTTGGTTAAGAAGGGTACAGACTTTAGTTAATCATCAGCCGCAGGGACAAAAACGGCCACCAAAAGCACATGCAATTTTTTGAATTTCCGTTTTTTTTAATGGACTTTTTGAAACTGTTAGTTATTTTTTTATCAACTCATCAAATTATTTACAGTTCTTTTGCTAATATATTTGTATTGAAATTATGTTGATCTAAAAAGGTCAAATTGTAAATATTTTTAAAAATTTCACGTTTAGCTATATTTCAACCCCGAATGTTTGCGAGCCCATACGGTCACTTTTGTCCTTACAACTGTCCGTACACAATATTACACTGTAATAAAAGGATGAGCATGACCATGCGGGGTTTCTATACAACGACTTTGCGTTTTTTTTTTTTTTTAATTTTTGTTAGGAATAAAAGTTATCCGTGACTTCAATATGGCTTAACAAATATATTTTTTATCGAAAAAAAGCTCTCGTCTCTGGAGGGTTAAAGCAAGTGTATAGAATGAGATAATATCTGCTAGAATTACTTTGAATAGACTTTTTAAGTAAGAATTTAAATGAGCAAAGAAATATTTGTGTAAGCATAGTTTTAGCAATTGCTTCATATTGATACATCTCGCAATTTTTTTTGAAAATTGAATTATTACATTACTATTTTTAACCACCTTGTTAGAACAATAACAGAAACAACATTCTTAGAAGTCATTGAAGATTTTTTTTATTAATATTAAATTTGCAATAAGTGCCGGGAAATACCAGCAAAACATTATCGAAAACACAGATAACTTGGATAAAAGGTCAAGTTGATAAATTTGAGTACGACTGACTTATATCAGTTTACTTGGACTAACTCAGTACAATACTTAATGTTATAATATCAACACGCAGTAATTAAAAATAAAGTGTGAGTGTCCAATAATGGATAACAATCTGTTTTGCGGCGGTGGGGATACTCAAAAAGTCGCTTTAGAGAATAATTCCTCGCTAGATAAAAAAAAACTAATGAATGCATTTGAAAACGATTCAAGCAGTAAAAATAACAAGTTTGCTTGGAGTTTCTGCTTCCTCCTGAGCTGCTACGCTGTATTCAGATGTGGCTTAATACAAAAAGAAATAGGCGGAATAAAGTCCTTCTTCACAAATGACAGTTCGATGCCGAACGATCTTATGATGATGAGGATAGAAGATGAGATCTTCAATAGAATACAAAAGAGACTGGCGAAAAGTATGGATGGTTTTCGAACATCTCCGATGCCTGATCTGTCACAAGAAGAAGAAGGTCTGTCTAAGGAACAAGTGATCGATCTGATGATAGCCAAACGAAAGTTGCAGAATAATAACAATTGCAACTGCATCAAAGGTATTTCGATACTTAAAAGAATTTGAATTTTATCATTTATTTTAGTTACACAGTGGAATCCTGATCTATCATCGTTGCTTTTATCGTTTCCTGCATTTATCATTAATTTTTATAGTCCTGGCAAATATGAACAATGCTAAATAATCGTATTTCATATTTTTTCGTTGATAGGCTGAGGGGTGATACTGTGTAAAGTAATAATGGTACATTGTCAATCATTAATTTTGTACATTTTTCTATGGAGCGTTTTATTAGCAGAAAATAAATGTGTTACAATATTTTTTTTTTTTTACAAGCTCGTTTAGCTTCAAATCTATCAGCACATAGAAAATTCTATAGTAAGAATTGATTCAAAATTGAGTTATATTAATATTTTTTATCATTTTTTACTTGATTTGAGAAAGTTATCAAGCTATCTATGGCTGGAGCTTTTTAGAGTTAGCTGTTAAGCGGTGTGAGTGATATTTTCAAATAGAAAAATACTTGAAAGCCACTGGTATCATACAATGATTAGCCCAAATGTCACCAAATATGTCTTCAAAACAAAACAATCCACTTATCTTTTATTTAATTTGTTCAAGCAGGACGCATTATGATATTCATTGGAAGCAAAAAAACAAAATTTCATTAGCTCTCAAAGTTTTAATCGAATCGAAATTTATTATTAAATGTTATATATAATAATAATATTAAATTTGCAGATGTCTCTGTAAAAAAAATATGCTACATTCTTGGACTGAAAATCGGTTTCAGGTTGCCAAGCCTGAAGGGTTTACTTAATTAAATTAATTGATTAATTTAACTAACTTATTTTACTAAAGGGTTAACTTTACTTTTTTTAATTGATTACTTTAAAATTAAGACTTTCTATAATAATTAAGGAAGACATTTTCAAAGTTTCCATGAGCTAAATTTGATTAACTCTGCATTTCATTTCACATTTTTTTTTAATAATAAATGTCACTGTCATCTGAATCATTTCACTCACCCTTTAGAGTTTATTATCTACCACTTAACTTGTAGGTGAAAAAGGTGATAGAGGAGAAAGCTTTATGTCTTCTTTGTATCAAGAATACATCGATGATACAGATGAATATTCATCCAACGATGACAAAAAACGTTACAAAAGATCGAATTCGGTGAGTGTTTAACATAACTAAACATTTTTGTCAGGCAAAACTTACAGCTTAACATTGTCATCTTTGTTTTAGTTGGTATGCTGGCAACAGCTCGAGAACAGAGTTCTTTGGTGTTATCCCAAACTGTGTACTCTTATCATGATATTTTTATATACACACACACTAGGTGGCAGTGTCGTATATTGATATTTACTCAACTCTCACACTCTCCCCTGCACTCATGTGCAGACATTGTGGTATCGCGCGACCAGTGCAACAATGTCACAAGTGCTAAATAATGAAAAATTATAATAATGTCTCAAGTTGAGAATCTTTGAAAGTTTCTCCTGAAACAAACAGAATTTACATTTTTTTTGCACCGGGTGCGTGATATGTATTTTTATTGGCTCATTCTACATATTTCAAGTTTCTACAAGTAACTTCAATATTTCAATAGATAAGAAGTTATTGTTTTAAATGATTTTATAGCAAAAATATAATTGCATCACCAAAAAACTGGGACAGATAAATCAACACAAATATCATTAGATCAATATCGGATAATGTTGATTATATTAACTCTCGCGGCTCGGAGACTAGAAAAATACGTCTCTGGCGATGGGGGTCATTTTTGACCCCAGTGGTTTCCTCATTATTGGCCTTATTCTTATGAATTTCAAAAAAATAAATAGTCTACGGGCTTTAAAATATCTCTCTGCATCATTCCGCATACATTTTTTTATAAAAATCCTTGGTTTTTTAATAAATAATCATATTTTAAGTTGCGCGTAAAATATACGTCGTTTCACTGCAAGTATCAATGTGCTACTGGCCCGCATGTGGCCTGCTTTGCTGAGCGGCGTTCAGCCTATTATCTTACAAACGATCGCTGATAAGCGGGCGCTTATCTCTTATCTTATCGTATTTATATAAACTACAAAAGGTCCAAAAAACTATGATATAAGAATACCTTAATTATAAACATTGTATCACCCATATTAAAATAGATATTTAAGAAAATGTGGGTATTGGGGTCGCATTTCTTGAGCTTAGAACCGGAAAAGTTAACCTAAAAAATATTATACAACACTGTAAAAATGCAGAATGAAATTATAAAAATAGCAAATAGGAGAAAATATTAATAAAACCATATTTTAAAATGTCTGAATTTTCTTAAACTGGAATTGTATTAAGAAAACAGTAAACCAGAATGAGCTATATCATACCGGACGGAATGAGACAGTCACAAGCAACATACTTTAAGCTTACTGCAAAGAATTGTTTTCAGGTTGTTACCAATCCAAGACGGAGAATTCGCTCATCAAAATCAGGCGATGACATTGCTGACATTATAAAAGTAAGTATGACGGGATGCATTCATTTCACGATTTTAGTTTGTTAACCAAAACCATCTTTATGAAAGACAAAAATAGCATTAAACCGGTTAGAGATATGTTCTTACTCCTATTGTTTTGTCAAATCTTAAAGTTCTTCATTTGATATGAATTCTCTTTGTCAATCAAATATCAATACTAAAATATTTTGTTACTTCATCAGCTTCTATCCTCTTATTACTTCTAAGCATAGTATTAAAAGAATATTTTATTTTTTAAATACAATAACGAGTCAATTGATGTATTACTTTTTAGGACTTGGAGGCAGCCGGCCTCGGTTTGATTGCTCAAGCTCTGAAAGATGTCAAGGTAAGCCTCTGTATATTAAAAATACTAGTTCTGCTACAGTAAGTGTAAAACAGGCCTTCATATCTAGTGGTGAGAGCTTTACCCTAGCTATCAAACATGTCTGAGTTGGAGTCACAGTAAGATCAATATGAAAATTGGATTTTTCACTTATAATTTGAAATCTTGGTCAATTCTTGAGTCGATGTGGAGTAATTTAAAAAATTAAAAATATTTGTCCCATTAGCATTTTTTCAATAAAATACTATTAATTTGCATTAATCCATGATATGAGTTAAAAACAAGACTCAATTCGACAATTAATTGTTTATGAACGTCCAATGAAATTTTAATAAAAAAAAAATTAAAAGGTGATGGGTTTAGCATATATTTGCATATAACTATAATAATATAATGTTTGATATGCATATTATAGATTAAAATTGAAGTGTCATTATAGTTAATAAAGGTTTGTAATAAAAGTACGAATATACAAGACTTTTATAGAATCTGAAGCTTTTCCTTTACCTATAAGATCATATGCGTTCAGTTATCAGATTACTTGTATAAATATTCACAATCATTCCTATGATTTATACAAAGAAATTATATTTTATTATTTAGGGAGATCGTGGACCCCCTGGACCGGCAGGGGAAAGTGGCCACCCGGGATTGGCAGGAGCGCGAGGGGCTAAAGGAGACGAAGGAGTGGCTGGTCATCAGGGACTTCCAGGATTACAGGTATTCATCAGACCAGTGTAAATCGTATTCCAACAGCAGTTGAACCATGGGATAACATTTAAAAGTCTGACAATATTTATTACAATAAGCATTTGACTTGCTATAAAATAGCCATATAAATAATAAATTCATTGAAAATACAGTATGGTGGAAAAAATTTTAGCATGAAACTCAACAACACCGTTCACTAATTGCATTGAAAAGTGAACATATCAGTTTTTGCTTTAAGTTGCGTCAAAAAATTTAAAAAATGAATATATTGGCCACATTGCTAAATAAGTTGTGTATCGCTGACAGGCAACAGAATAGTTTTCTTGTATACTGATATAATACAATAGTATCAGTATGTGAAATTGTAACCGGAAAGGTTACATAAAATGTTAATTTTGAAAAAAAAATCACATTGTCAGCAATAAACAAATCACTGTTACTTCTAATTTAAAATATGGACGGCTTAATTTCTGTTTTAAAAATACAATTATATTTATTTTTAATATGTACAATTTTTTTGTTAAACAGGGTATTTCAGGAATTCCTGGACCCCCTGGAATAGTTGGCCAACAAGGTCTAAAAGGAGAGCCAGGATTTACGGGTCTTCCAGGCAAAAAAGTAATCATGATTACCTGTCATAAAACTTTTCCTTTTTTTACCAAGGTCATTCTTTCACCTTTGAGTGGCGAGTTCGTTTTTACAAAATTAGGTTTTTTCGTATATTTTTATTATTTGTGCTATAAATAATATCATAAATAATATCATAAAACCTTTGCCGACAAACAAATAAATATAATTCTAAAAACCACTCACTACTCAAATCTTTGGGAATTCCCATGAGCTTACCCTTTTCGCCAGCGATGGCTTTAGACTCAGTGATACATTTATTTAATATATAAACACGAAACATCCATTTACTAAGCGTCAGTTCAAGTTCATCCGTGCGCTTGAACGCCTGAAGATGCCGAAAGGCGAAACCCGGGTCGTTAGTGACAAAATCTGTGGGAGTGTACATAATTTGAATGATTCAAATTTAAATTTTATTGTTAAATAAAATCTCAAAGTAACTGCTAAATCTATTATAAGATCCACAATATTGTATTGCTTCAGGGTGACATCGGTCCGATTGGCCTTCCAGGACTTGGCGGAATACCAGGCACAAAAGGAGATTCAGGAATTCAGGGCCTTAATGGATTGCCAGGCCTCCAGGGATTGAAAGTAATATGTGCCTTACAAATATGTCGCTACTAATATATTATAAGTTGCCATCCGGCAAAATAATCTATATCATATCATATTATCATCTAATATGGTGTCAAATATGCTCCACATGGTGTTTTATTAAAACAAACCAAAAACTAACACCATAGTTTGTATACAATAATAAAGCAGTTATATTATTTAATAGTTCATTTAATGTAAAACAATCTTCGTGTATAGAAGAAAGCCAATTTATAGTTTTGTATTGATCTATTTCCACATTTACCATTATTTTTTATATTAACATTGTGAAATTACTCAAATTTATCGATTTTTTTGACGGACACGTGGAAAACAATAAATCAGAGTTTCGCTGTAAGCAAAATTCCCAGATTTTCGATTTTGTTAACTTTTTCTAAATATAACAGGGTGAAAATGGCTTACAAGGTCCACTGGGACCGGCAGGAATACCAGGATTACAGGGCGTTGCAGGAACGAACGGACTACATGGAATAAAAGGAGATTCAGGACCTACGGGATTGCCAGGTCTTGCAGGAATGAAAGTAATAGTATTTTGATTTATATTTTATTATGCAGTAGTGTATGTTGCAAATCTAATTTTTTACTTCAATTGTTTTTTTGGGCTCTACATGTCGATATGCAATTTCTGTTAAGCAAAGCCCCTCTAAGCTTTTTTTTATATTGAGTATGAAGAAATTTGAGCCCCCTTTTTTGTTGGGCCCTATACATTGTATGACTCTACTATGAGGTGACTTCACTGCTGCACGTAAGTCCCATCACAGATTTGTTGTATTGAGTATGTAAAAATTTGGGCCCTCTTTTTTGCTGAGCCCTTATGCATTGCACGACTCTGCTATGAGGTGGCTATGCCACTGCTAAGGTGACACAAAATAAGATAAACTGATTAAAGAGTTTTTCTTTTCTGAATGAATTTTCTCACAATATTGACAAACGTCTCCAAGTGTATTCGAGTATAATATGGATTACATCCCCAAAGATACATATTTTAGATGATGCAGTCAAACTTCTCAGAAGTGAATTCTCTAAAATGGTCTATCATAAAATTAAAACAAAACAATTTCTGATGATGATTCTCTTAATCATGTTTAGATTTTTCAATAAATGAGTGAGTTCCAAAATGTGTTTTCATAATAAAAGGTGACCATTATTGTATACAACCTATCTATATATTAATAGTCGATAATGTCCGTCCGTCCGTCTGTAAATTGTCCCCGATTTTCCCTCCCCCTCCTCCGCTCCAACCCCTGCTGTCAACCATTTTTTTATTCATACTAAATACATACTTTTTTCGTTTGTATATGGTCGCGATTTCGCCTTTTCGATGACGTCAAGAAAGACGGTCCTCCTCCCCCCCACCCCATCCATCCTGCCCCGCTGTCGCAAATCAACGAAACGAATCAATGGCTGAAAATTTGAATTCTCATACAAAAAAGCGCCGCGGCCGTGGTTCGAACCATCGCTTCTGGATTATGAGTTGAAATCGTTACCGCTCGGGCAAACGAACAACTGTCAGCATCGTTCTGATTTAATTATATATATTAAGCACACATTTAAATTATTCTAAAAATTCCAAAATACGCATACTTCACATGCATACATAAACAGTTGAATTATCAAATGGCTGAAAATTTGGATTCTCATACAAAAAAGCGCCGCGACCGTCGATCGATCCCATAATTATGAATTATCAGCCGAGCTCTTTGTCAACTGAGCTAACGTCACAATTATCAGAAACGATGAAAATATATAATATATATTAAATTTCGTTTGAAAATGGAACCTTTCGTTTTTTATTTAAAAAACAGCATGCATATTATATGTTTTATTTTACGAGCTTTTCTCAATTCTACTGTACCCTAGAGGTAAGGCGCTCGGCTGGTAATCTGTAGGAACTTGGTTCGAATCTAGCCTAGAGCGCTTTTTTTTGGGTTTATAACATTTTTTTTTTGAAAACTTTCTTTTTAAATCACATTACATCTTGATCGTATGAAAATAAATGCTACCAAAATAACAAAATCCGATTGACTAGCGAAATATGTTTTTCAAAAAATAAATATAAGACGCAATTATTTCAAGATTTGTTTTTAATCTAGGTACATACGTGGTATAGTTAGTTGTTGGCGAAAGCATAATTTCAGTATGTGTAATAAAATAACTTCAGTAAAAATCATTATATATATTTTAAAAAACAAGTTCGGTTTGGAGAATCAGTCAACATTTTGATAATTTTGTTTTGATAAAATGTGCAATTAATTTATACCATTTTGCATGTGAAAAATGATTATTAGCAAACTTAAGCATTATTTCAAAAATTAAGTAATTTACAATTTAAAACTGCAGGGCTGTCGATATATGCGCCGAGGTCGATTTATGCTACTATGAAAAATGATTGTTAGCAAACTTGAACATTATTCCAAAGATTTAATATTTTACGAAATTTCTGTCACTACGAAAAAAAATGTTAGCAAACTTAAACATTATTCCAAAAATTAGGTAATTTACGAGGTATATTTCTGCTAATAGGAAAAATAATTGTTAGCAAACTCAACATTATTCCAAAAATTAAATAATTTACAATTTAAATACAACAGGGCATGCTGTCGATATATGCCCCGAGATATATTTATTTTATTTTTAGAATTTCTGGCTTATTCAATAAATAGGTTTGTAATTTTTTGACTTCTTAAAAATGCAAAAAAAATCCCCCCGTTGAGGCCAACGGGCTTACAGCTAGTA
>CM062836.1:1745983-1910930 GCA_031772345.1 Himalopsyche anomala | reverse complement strand
TTGTAATAATTTGTTTGTAAGCAATTCCTATCAGTGGCGGCTGGTGACAAGAATATTAGGGATTCCAAAAAGCAACCTATCTATGTCAGAAATCCATTTTTTGAATCTTGAATTTTGAAAACATGTCAATAGCACGAACATTCAAATCTGAAATTGATGATTCTAACTGCTTCTTTACACTTAACATTACATCTGTCTTGAGTCATGGTATTTTTCAAAAATTACTCGCCTACGATGTCCTGCTGCTTTAATGTCCAATCTTTTCAAAAAACATTGTCTATTTTCTTTAATATTTGTAACTAAATATACATTTAAGAAATTTAAATATTAGAGGTTGGTAATTATTAAAGAATATAATAAAAAAAAATGAATTCCGTTTATGCTGACAGATCCCTGATATGTACTACTGAAAAAAGAAAGAGATGATGACAAAGATGATTTGTGCAAAAAGTCAAAGACAAATCTTCCAATAAGGTGTGGTTCATAAATCAAAAGGTTCTTCAGTATCACCAGAGCTGTACAATTATTATTAAATTAGCAATTATTATTAATTATTAAATTATTAAAAGTGATATTATTAAATTTTTATGTTTGAATTTTCATTCTAGGGTGAATACGGTGGTAATGGACCGTCAGGACCCATCGGATCACCTGGAATAAATGGTTCACCGGGCTCAAAGGGAGATTCAGGAATGATGGGACCTAAAGGGTTGCCTGGTCCGGTAGGAATGAAGGTAATGTTATTTTTAAATTTATTTACTTAACTATTTTAGCTTCATAAAATTTAAAAACTGGATTAAATCAAAATCTTCAGGATGATCAATGTCCATCATGTCCTACGTTTCACCAACAACTATTTGAAAAATTGCAGTAATGGGTATACTTATTTCAAATACAATTCTAACAGCAGTTTATGTGTTGAGATGTTTTGTAAAAACAAAGTTCTAAAAAAAATCTGTTTAAAAATTTAAATTAAGCAGGATTTATTTTATTAAATTAAATTTATATCGGCACACACTTTTGAGTTTCACATACAAGTCGACCCTCCTATAGCACAGAAATAGGATAACAGAAATAAAGAAACCTAACCAATAGAAGACTAGACACATGTACGAAATTTAGGCTTAGGTTTTGTAAATTGAAAGAAATTAACACATCAAACATTTTTCCATTCTCATATTTTAAATGAGCTTGTTTTATCAGCCTCTATCATGTTTTCAGGGTGATGTCGGTGCACAAGGAGTAATGGGTCCAGTAGGTCTAACAGGTTCTCAGGGGCTCACCGGGGCTTCAGGAATTAAAGTATGTGTCATCTTTATTTCACTATATCCAAAAAAATATATGAAAATTCGGTTTGAGAATTTGAGTGCTTCTATTGTACAAATATAGTTACCATAAATGACACTAAATGATACCATACAAAGACCAATTGAAATTACAAAATCAATAACTGTGTTTACAAAATTGTTATTGACACAATTTGCAAACAGGGCTCATGCAAAATGCAAAAAAACATTTAAGCAGACTCGGTATTTTAAATAGACAAAGCATATTTAAAATGTATATTAAGTGGAGACCAATTCTCTTTTAAATGAATGTAGTATCTATTATTATTTGAATGTTGTATTAAACCATCTTTGAAAGCGACAGTTTGAACCATTAACTAATATACTTTAGTTTGAACAAACCGTTTCTGCAATTTTGACAGTTTGCATGAATCTGCAAGTATTCTACCAAAAAGTAAACCGCTTAAAGGTTAGTTCAGATAGCAATTTTGACCAAATTTATTCCCATCTTTTTTGTTATGTTGATATTTACTTCAATATTGCTATTTATTTTATGCCATGACCAAATAATTAAAATAAAATAAAGCTATACCCTCACAAATCTAAAAAAAGTTTTCACTGAACCAAAATTAAATGTAAATTATGAAAATAAAATTTTATAATAATAATGTAATTTTGGAATGATATTTTGCATGTAATCAAGCCGTGTTTGAGGCTGCTGTTTAAAAATTTAGTTTTATGGTGAGTGCTTGCAGTGTCAAATCCCAACAATTGCTTTTTCAATTGAATCAAGGATGCCTGTGAAGTCTGAAATTCCCTCTGGCCCATTCGGTCCAAAAATAGCATTTGTTGCGAAAAGTACTTTGTTGCCATTAGCAGTGTTCTAGAATAATCTCTCTATCCCTGCTCTCTCGAAAAAGAGAGGTTGAGTAACTGAATTTAAACTTCTATCAAGATAAACTACATAAGCTATACATCTTTTTTTTTTCACAAAATGACATTCTAATTTAATTTTTGAACAATATTGTAACAAGTCGTGTTGGGAAATGGTGGCCTCGATTGAAGCTTTATATTCTGTTGTATACTTCTTTTGTCTCCCACTGCTTAGTCATACACAAGGCTGGGTAAGATAATTTACTAATGTATTCAATGAATAACTGACAAATTAAAAAGTATTGTCCTGAACTAGTTACACCTTTGTACTTATTTTTTTCCAGGGTGATGTGGGTGCCCAAGGATCAATCGGTCCGATGGGAGCTACTGGGTTTACCGGTGCAACAGGTGCTGCAGGGCTAAAAGTATATATCTTTTTTATCTATTACTATTATAAAAGGTACCATAATATATCAGAATCTTATCATTGTTTTTTTGCTTTAAGGGTGAGCAAGGAGCGGTGGGTGCATCAGGGCTACAGGGTGCAGTGGGTGCGCCAGGGCCACAAGGTGCAGTGGGTGCAATCGGACCTCAAGGTGCGGTGGGCGCAATAGGACCTCAAGGTGCGGTGGGCGCAATAGGGCCTCAAGGAGCAGTGGGCGCAACAGGGCCTCAAGGAGCAGTGGGCGCAACTGGACCACCAGGAGCAGTGGGTGCTATAGGGCCTCAAGGAGCAGTGGGTGCAACGGGAGGGCAAGGACCGCAAGGAGCACAAGGCCCACCGGGACCAGGAGGACCAATAGGACCACACGGGCCACCGGGACCAGGAGGACCACTAGGACCGCACGGGCCACCAGGGGGACAAGGACCGCAAGGTCCACCCGGGCAACCTGGGCCCCAAGGACAACAAGTAATAATTATATGAAATAATTTTCGGTTCTGAAGCTTAGTCAATAAAGATCAAACGTACCTTACTTCCCGTTCATCTCTGAGGGGAAAATAAAAGCCATTACATGGGTTTTCATGACACTGCTATTTAACTTACAATGATACTAGACACTTGATCACGATGATGATATAAAAAAAATGTACAGTTTATTTACTATATTAGAAAATATCACATTTTTTATGAGTTGAAAATGCTCAGTAAATATTTATTATTATTAATAAACAGGCGTGGAATGATTTTTATACATTTGATAAATTAGAATCTTGAATGTACTCTGTTTGAGCTTACTATTTAGTATTCTTCATCGGTATCGAAAGTGAGATGATTCATAGCTTTAATCACATTTTTACATTCTTAATTTTTGCTTCCAGGGTTTCCAAGGAGCAGGAGGTCCACCAGGTGCACCAGGTCCAGGTAAGATTTTTAAAAAAACCTTAAATTTGTATGACTATGATAATGCAGTTATGTGAGTATGAAACTAAAATAATATAAAACATAAAACCAAGAATCAATGCTAAACACTAAGCCGCGGTCTATGGTGGTGTTTTTGTGTGTTTAAAAAAGGTTTACTGTTTGTGACGTTGCACGATTGAAAGTATTTTATGACACTTCCTACATAACATTTCATCACAAAATATTTTACACTGCTGTCTAAATTACATGATATTTTTAAGGGGTTATTATAAAAGTAATGAAGCAACAAACTCTTGGAGTATTTTATTTTCACTATTGTTTCGTAACGTTATCTATGACCTGCCACCCTTCACCACTAAATCGCAATTCATCATCACCCATTTAAAATAAAATAAAATAAAATCAAAATGATTTAAATATAAAGGCCAAGAGTTACCCCAATGTGACATTTATTCCATTCATCAATAACTTTGAATGGTATAAATATACTCTACATATGAAGAAATAATATTAGAAGGTTGCGAAACAATAACATCAAAAGAAATTGTAGCGGCGAAAAGAGTACGATATAATATTATTACAATGAACTCTCTTTTTATGGTGGATACATTCCACACCATGTACACATAGACTATTAAAATAAAAATAGTGGTGGTTCCTTGCAAAAAAATAAACTCAGGATATCAAAAAAATAAAACTCATCATTGTTTATTGTACCTTTATTTATTGAAAATAAATCTATATATTAATAGTCGATAATGTCCGTCCGTCTGAATGATTGTCCGCGATTTTCCCTCCCCCTCCTCCGCCCCAGCCCCGCTGTCACCATTTTTTTATTCATACCAAATACATACTTTTTTCGTTTGTATATGGTCGCGATTTTGCCTTTTCGATGACGTCAAGAAAGACGGTCCTCCTCAATATATATATATTTGTGTAGAGATTTGAAGAAGCACATTTCGTGTTGTCGTAAATCACTGAAAAAAAAATCCGCGTCCCAGGCTCGAACGCAGAACTCTGGATTACCAGTCGAGCTCTCTATCAACTGAGCTAACGTCATAAATATCAGAGCGATAAAAATAGTGTATATAAATTTAAAAAATTGAAAATGGAACGATATTTGCGTTTCATACTGACTTCGATTGTTTGTATTCAAGATTCAAAAATGGAATATAGTGACGTCTGTCAAACAATGAGAGCTAACGTCACAATTATCGGCAGCGATAAAAATAGAAACTATATATTAAATTTCGTTTGAAATTGGAACCTTGCATATTATATATTTTATTTTACGAACATTTCTTTATTCCTCTGTACCCTAGAGGTAGAACGCTCGATTGATATCCTGAAAGTTGTGGTTCGAATCTAGCCTTGAGCGTTTTTTTTTGGTTTATAACATTTTTTTTTTTTGAAAACTTTCTTTTTAAATCACATTACATCTTGATCGTATGAAAATAAATGCTATCAAAATAACAAAATCCGATTGACTAGCGAAATAAGTTTTTCAAAAAATAAATATAAGACGCAATTATTTCAAGATTTGTTTTTAATCTAGGTACATACGTGGTATAGTTAGTTGTTGGCGAAAGCATAGTTTCAGTATGTGTAATAAAATAACGTCAGTAAAAATCATTATATATATATATTCTAAAAAACAAGTTCTATTTGGAGAATAAGTCAAAATTTTGATAATTTTGTTTTGATAAAATGTCCAATTAATTTATAATATTTTGCATGTGAAAATTGCATTTTTTATATAAATATAATTTAATTCTTTGCCCATTTATTTTCCGACTTTTTTCTCACATTCCATTGAAGTGAAAAAAAGTAGATATTAAATTATTCTAAAAATTAGAATATTAGATTATTCTAAAAATTCCAAAATCTATATATTAATAGTCGATAAAATAATCACTTTTCACAAATCACATTTAACAATTCACAAATGTGTGCGTACTGATGTCCTCGGGTCTTTTTCTTTTTCTACGAAATATTTTTGTTAGCGTACTTGAAAATTAGTTAAATAAAATATATACTACGAAAAATGATTGTTAGCAACTTTGAACATTATTCCAAAAATTTAATAATTTACAATTTAAAAACTGCAGGGCTGTCGATATATGCGCCGAGATCGATTTATGCTACTATGAAAAATGATTGTTAGCAAACTTGAACAGTATTCCAAAGATTTAATAATTTACAATTTAAATACTACAGGGCAGGGCTGTCGATATATGCCCCGATATATTTATTTTATTTTTAGAATCTCTGGCTTATTCAATAAATAGGTTTGTAATTTTCTGACTACTTAAAAATGCAACAAAAATCCTCCCGTTGAGGTCAACGGGCTTACAGCTAGTCTTTATAATATTCCTAAGGGTTTCACGATTACAAAGTTGCGTATTTAAAAGTAAGCATGAGTATTTAGCTAATAGAAAATATGGAGAGGAATCCAAGCATTCCCTGAAGAAATTTAGTAGAACAATATGGAATTTGTTATTGTTATCATAAGAATAATACTTTTTATTTGAAAAATACGTATGGCAAATTTTTCAATTACACGCTTAAAAAGAAGTTTACCCTTTTGAATTTTGCGAGGTATTCAAATATATATCAAATTTGATGAAATTACCTGGTCTGAGCCTACTTATTCCAGGCCCAGCCTGGCCTACACGCAAGTCTTAATGTCACATTTGTTACCCGAACCCGACCTGAAGCACAGATTTTATTTAATTGTTTATTATAAAGGTAAGCTCAAAAACTCACTAAACACCATGTAGCTCTCTCTCTCTCTTCAGTGATGATTTAGTAATGTTTATTTATTGAGTAAAAAAATAGCATTACTGATCTGTCGATCCGGAACCATCAAACTGGCCACAGTTAAATTAATTTCGCTGCTTACACTGCTTTTCAACCTTTTCTTTTTATTGTTAAAATTTATGAAATTCATTTTTCTAAAAAATAAATTCCTTACCCGGGCCCGCCCCGAGCCCAAATCTCGATCGACCTAATACTCAGGACCGCGTAGAAGCCTATGTGCACGTGCTGACCTCTAGCTTGGCAGTACCCGACAGGCGGCAAAATTTATTTGAAAAAGAAAACCTAGTAAATATATGTATCTTTTTTGGAAAAATTTTGAATGTATCATATCATAAAGACTTACCAAATAAATACACAATGTGTTATTTGTTAAGATTCATAAAAAAAACAAACTTAGCTTTTCACAAAACGTTAGGGTAGCCACATAACTGATCATAGAAAATTTGTGAACTTAATTATGTATGAAACGTTATACCAACCATTATAAAACGTTGTAAGTTTTATTTTAAATTATCATTACGACAATATTTCAAAAAGTCATGATTTAACTGAAGGGAGATAACAATGTGTCCCGAAATATTTTTATGGGCGCCCCTGCGGGTACGGAATTATAAAGCTTATACATACGCTTATGGCAGCTATGTGGTTAATATATAATATTGATCACTTTTAAGGTGTTCACTGTCAATTTGAGTGGAAAGGCATTATATTTAAAGAATAAAACACTCATTTGTACTAATTCCACTTTTATTTAAAATATATTCATATGTTACATTAAAAATAATTGAAATTAGTACAAATTAGTGTATTATTCTTTTGATACTTTTGTGTATTTAAAAGCTCATAAATAATGTGGTGTAGAATAATTCATTGAAAAAATTAACAAATGGGATTACAGGCAAGATTAAATGTACATAATTTCTGTAAAATCACTCAAGATCAACTTGAGAAGAAAAGACATCACAAAAACCCATGTCCCAGGTCTTAAATGTGATATTGAAATTGCTGTCACTTGAACCCAGACGCCCCTGATTGCTCTTACCATTGGACCACAGGGGCCGACAAATTAATGAATAAAATAATCATATTGGCGTTCTTATTTAGAATCAAAAATAATAGTGCAGCATTAGTGGCAGGGCTGTGGAGTCGAGTAAAAAAAGATGACTACGACTCCAGCTTTTGACGCTTCAACATTGAACGCTCCAACTGTTCACCACTTCTCAACTGAAGGTCTTCTAATCTTGTATGAAATTTCACAACTAAAACATGCCATGCGCTTAAAATCATGAATAATTGTGCTGTTGAGTACTTTTACTTGTCATCTTACATACATATATACCCTGTATTTTGTAGTGAACCACAAATTTGTGACGGTAATTTGATAACGTCGGTTCCATGCAGTGGCGGATCCAGAAATTGTCCCAGGAGGGGGCCATTCAATTTGAAAATAAGCATGATACATAAATAATACATTAAAAAATAGATGAAAGCCTTGTTTTACACGATTTTTTTTGCCCGATTTTGAAATAACGCGATTTTTTTGGACGGCACCGTAAAAAAATATTTTTTGCGCTAATTTGAGGAATTTTTTTTTTTTAATACATTTTTGATACTTTTTTACGCGATATTTTGATTTTTGGAACCGATTTATCAAATCATATGAAAGTGAGGTTTTTTTACGCGCCACCTTCCTCCAGTGTATCGCGTAAAAAAAAATTGGGTGTATATAAAAATAGTCTTTACATAATTAAGTAAGTATGTATTCTATAAAACATAGTAAACTAAACAATTAAAGAGCCCATTTCAAAATAAAGTTTTAATAAATTATAAAAATGGAAAATAAATTCTCCCAAGGAGGGGGCCATGGCCCCCATGGCCCCCCCTTGGATCCGCCAATGGTTCCACGGCACAGTGGTCAACGTCGTTGGCTTCCATGCCAGACTTTACGGGCTCGAATCCCTGTACGAACAGCATTTTTCAAGGCATGGAAGTTTGTGATGTCTCTTGAATTCCCCCCCCACTATTCCAATAATAAAATAAGGGAGTGTAGCGACAGTGATGAGCCAACCACTAGACCTGTCCTAGCCCAATCATTGATATCCTTGATATAAAGAAAAGAAAGGTCGAGCAACTGAGTAACGAGTAATTCTCGTTGAAAAAAAAACTTCCTTTGCGATACATACTTCTATTACTAGGCCATATGCTCCACACTGGGATCGGACATAGGTAGATTAAAAAAATAAAAATAAATTGATAACTTCATATTACATTGAATGATTTTAAGCTTGTATAATATTCGATGACATGCCATCCAGGGCCAATTTGTATAAAATAAATAATTAATTAACCTTAAAATTTCATGCCTACTTCACATTTCGATTATATTTGTAGTGTAATTTTATGAATAACATACATTTACTTTTTGGCAGCCTTGTCTATTGCTGAACCGATACGGCCATCATGGCCATCATTACGACAACCACATCACCGTCAACCGTCAAACTTTATTGAATGGGCAAAAATGACCAGAGGAGAGCCTTACTATTAAAAATGGTGTCCAAAAATAGCACTTGTCAGAAATCTCACAAATGTATCTTAGGTTAGTCTTCCCTATTTTATACTTTTAAATAATATATTATATATCATACTTAACGTGACCATTTATTTCTTCCCCCAAACCGGGACCCCTGGTACTTTTTGACACCGTTTTAGGCACCTCACACTTTTATACAATACAATTGACTAGGTAGTAATGTTTTTTCATGTCATGTTAGGTTGGCACATTGACAATAATAGAACCTGTTTAGTGCGAGTGCATGCAAATTTTTGCTCGAAACATGCCTGAATTAATTTGAAGGCACAGTCATTTGAGTGAAATCTGAGGTTTTCTCACAATTTATGGTAAGCCTTCTGTCGCAGCAACTTCAAGATCTTTCAAAGTTGGTAAATGCGTATTTAGTAACCAGTGAAGAATTTCTAACAGCAGCAGCATCGTAATCATTATGCTTTCTAGACTTTAAAATTTAAATGGTACTCAATATCGCTGGAGCCTTTATGTGGGACACTTTTTACATCTGACGACCGATAGGGTACCACTTTTTTGAGACGTGAAAGTCTGATTATTTTTCAGTAAGTTTACGTGTATAGCTGAAAATAAACCTAACCAATGGTGACACCGAACTGTTTGTATCAACCGATTTTATTGAATTGATTCTTTTTCCATTCACTCAAATATGACGAAACTTCTTCAACAATGACAATATCTATCAATGAGAAGTATACAGTGGAACCCTGATCTACCGTTCTCGCATTCTTCTTTTTCCCTCATGGATCGTTTATTTTTTATAGACCTGTCCAAACACCCATTCCCCAACTGACCGTTTTTGTTGAATATTTCTCATTTCACTCATAAATAGTCTTGCCAAGTAAATCTTGTTTTAATTACAACTAATTTAACCCAGTGATCGCCAACCGATGGCCTGTGAGAAAATTAAGTTGGTCCGAGGAGTTGATGCAGTAACGTCGTCGACTAGATAATCTCTGCTCAGAAAATCTAATAGCTGAACAGGCTAAATCAATGTATGGATTAATTTCAAATCTTTTTGCATGCTATTGATTTATATTCGAATATCTGCTATAGAAATTAGTTTTGCTTTGCATAATTAAAACTGCTTTTATTTTTTGATGAATAATATTAAAATTACTTTATTCGCTTATTTTACTTTTTAAATTTCAGATTTAAGAACATTATTATTGAAAAAAAAATACTTCACATAGATATAGGTACCAATTTAATTTAACATCATTTTTAAAATTTTTGAAAATTGCAGATTTTCATTTTATAAAAACTCTTATACAGAAAATAAAATTGGGAACAAATTTGTGAAAAATATAATAATTGTCCATTACAATTAATGCTAAGTATTAAAACTTATTCTAAATGAATGCCTTTTTAGTAATAACTTATATTATAATTTTTGATTTTACGAGAAATACTATATAATAACAAGGCAGCGCCCTGTTGAGTCAGCGGTCACGAAGAGACATTAGAACTAGTGTTTTGGCTGTCTATTCTTTCTGACTCTCAACACCTCATTCATTCATCTTACTCATTCATCGTTGCATTCTTTATATTGGATCATTCTGATTCGATGGCGTCGCGATAAGCAACGGTAAGCTCATTCCTAGCTTGATGAGTCTCTCACCGTTGTTGTTGGCCTCACCGAGACCATTCCTTTCCATCACTGCGAAGGCAGCGATGGATCAACTTCCTCTCTTGCATTGAAATCTCCCATGACGATCACGCAGTCTCTATGAGGGAGAGAGAGTTATAGAAATTTTCTTTTGCCTGTGTGATGACTTCCTCAGTGGGGGGCAAAACACTGAAAGACAGTTACTGAGCCATCAGTTGTCCAGCAGGTGGTTCGTATCTGTCACTCTGTGATGGGTTCCCATTTGACAAGGCAGCAGGCTGCCCTCCCGGACATCAATACTGCCACTCCCTGGCAAGGGTATTATTCTTGACCTGGATATAAACCGTAATTCTGGCCTCCGGCAACTTTTTTCTGGTGCCTTTCCAATGCACCTCTTTCATCCCTCAAACATAAAGTTTTTAAGTTTGCACGATGCGAGTGGCGTGTAGATCCTTTTCTGGAGTGCGCTTTGTAGGCACATTGTATGCGCCTACGCACATAGAGTAGTTTTTGAAAAGTATCATTGCCAGGTTGTCGTTGGGCAGTGTTGGGTGTCCGAGGCTTCTCCGTTGGCGATATTGTAATCATGTTTTATTAAAAAGGCGGGCTGATTAACCCTGAGCTTCCGAGACCTGAGTCACGATGGCTTTGCGGGTTGACTCAGCCTCGTTTTCTATCAGGGATTTTCTTCCCTCTGCCATGGACACGGGATCACCAACCGTTGACCGTCCACTTTAAATTTTAATACCCTAACATTTTTTGACATTTATACTGATTGCATTTAGAATTTTTTGACATACTTATCTCAAAAATATCTAAAATGAATATGAGTTTCGATACCGAGCTCCACAATTTTTCGATATCTGGTGATCAAGTATTCTTCCAAGCAAGTTCTAGCGGATTATTTCAAATTAAACTAACTTGCAGGGAATAAATTTGTCATTTCATTTCACAAACGGCAATATACAGTAACCCACCAAAAACACTATTGTTCTAGTGTCTGACAAAGTGATACAAGAACTCGTCCAGTTTTTTCATGTTGACAACCCGGTTTTTAATATTGAAATATTTATATTAGTCTATTCAAAGTATACTAGTTTATAGTCTATTCACTACACACATAAATATGTATTTCGACCTTACACCGCTTTGATAACAAATATAATGACATGAAACATCTAGTTGAAAAGTCAGTCAATAAATGTGTTTAAATATTATATTTAGGTTAATTTTGAAAATATTTTAGTTGTGGATTTGACTCGGTTACAGTTCACGAGTACATTGAACTTGTACTGAGGTTCGAATTTGACATAAACAAGTCAAAAAACAACTTTGTATCTTCTACAAGATTACCTAAAAACTATACGACCTACTTCACTCCTTAAAGCCGGGTTTTAGGAAATATTGGAATTTGAAAACCACTTTTTTTAAACGTCAGTTTTTGTATAAGCCCTAAGTGATATAAACAGAAGATTTCTTAATTGAAAAGTGATAATGAAGCTACATCCAACGAAAAATATGTTTTTTTATTTATTATACAACTAGCTGACCCAACGAACTTCGTACCGCCTCAGAGTCAATAAATGTTGTGTTGGCTGAATTAATTTAGTTTAAATGAATACTCAAAATGAATTAAGTTCAATAATGTGCAAAATTCAAACTGAAAAGTATTTTAATTACATTAAAATGATGTTATTCACGTGGCACAGTCGATAGATTTAAAGGAATGCAGTGGACCAACGATTTGGTTTTGAATTGTGGTATTGAAATGATCCACATATTTGTTATTTGTTGCAAGAACTGCTCGTTCACTCAACCAATTATGATATTTGTGATTAGCAATGATGTTCAGGAACACTTTGTTGATAAGGTCGTCCTTCGATGAGACGAAATTGCAAAAATTCGGCAGAAACGAAATCAATCCATTCGATTCGTCGACAGGAACACGGTCGTTACAGATAGTCAGCAATTGCTTGGAGAAATCTGCGGCAGATGGATCGTTTAGAAATGCAATTCGCATGTTTTTCGTCACCTGAAGTTTCTTCACATAGCGCCAGAGTCGATGATTTGAGGCCAGTGTTATTTCATCGCAGCAGTCGATCTTGGAATGACTTTTAGTGTTTGGCGGAAATCGTCAGATAGTAAAATCATTGCGCCTCCAAAACATCTTGAGTCATTGCACATGTCAACATTGATTCATTTGTCATTTTTCGAATGAACTGGGTAAATATGATCAAGAGCATCAGTAGTCATTCGGGTGATCAGGAACCCCATCGCCTTGCTTTCGACGTTAAAATGTCTTCGATGTAGCGTCCAAGTGTAATAACGTGGCATCTCATAGTAGAGCAACGTTCGTGCAAACATCGTAATATTGTTGTCAAAAAATGTATCATACCTAATTATAAACATAACCTTATTTCAATATTATCCGATTTTCTTTCGTTTCATTTCATATCATCGATTTTTTTTATTCTAATTATTTAAAAGTCGATCGTGTCAGTGCCATCTCGTGTCATCTATCTGAACCTAGCATAAAACAAAATGTTCATTATTTGAAGCTGTTCGTCATTTGAAAACTATGAGAATATTTATTTTCTTTGTAATTTCTTTTCCGTGTTATTTTTCCGATGTTTTAATGCTTATTCTGCTATTCTAGCCGGAGACGAATTTAATAAATTGAATATCATTGAAATCCGTGCAGCAATTCTCGAGATATATGTGGTGTAAATAACCCCACTTTGTTTTATATATATCAGTGGCGGTTCTAGGTACTGGGCTAGGTGGGCTAAGCCCGACCTGCATTTTTTACCCAAAACTTTAGATGGCTGAATAAAAATGAACAGCAATTCGGCCGCTGAACAAAATAAATACATTTATAAGCGTAACTAACCTTTCCCAAATGAATATACTTAATATCTTTGTTTTAATTATCCTCTGTCAATATAAGACAATGTTACGTCTACCTACAATCATATTCCCGATTGTGTTTTGTATTACAATTTTAAACTGAGCCGGCACAATAACCCTATGAATACTTCACAGGGAAAAGGCAACGTCACTCTGGCAACACCACTCAGGGGCTGTAATGTGATTAGACCGTAACCACAGACAATATCATGAAATTTTTCTTTACACTGGGGCGCAATCAAGCACGATTAGATTTTTTTTATATTTGTATGTACGGAAACGTCATCAAACACAAAGGATTGTGTTTTAATCTGTCAAACTTCTGTTGATCGTTGGGGGCTGAACTGATTCAGCCCATTACACATACTTATGCATTGAAACACAAAACCAATATCGTTGTATTGTATGAAAGTGACAGGTATTGACTTTCAATGTGACAGTTCTGTATTGCTTTTAGTAGGTACTTGTTATTTCACTTTGAAAGAGACGAATTAAAGGATTCCGTGTTATTATTCTATTATTTCTTAGTTACATTAGCATTGATTTTATTATATAATAATTTATGCATTGCAGTAGTATCGTAGTATTTGTTAATTTGCTTGTAGATTAATGTATAAGGTGAAGTAGAAATATGCTTTTCTCTAGCCCACCCAAGATTTTAGGTCAGGAACCGCCACTGATATATATAGAGTATAATGATCCCAATTTACCTGGGAGTAAGGTACATAAACTGCTTTGTGTTTCAATTCTATTTGGTTTTCAATAACACAATTTTACTTTTCTATCGCAACAGTCGTTCCATCGCAATCGTCCCGTAAACCGTTAAAGCTTGCAGAATGGGTAAAAAGGACAAACAAATGATTATAGGATATGATGTTTAATAATAGCACCCATGCAAATCTACCTTAGGTGAGTAATCGCTGTTTGATAGCTTTATATATAAGCCGGTTAATAGTCGTGTAGGTCAAATATCCTCAGATATTTTTAAAAGAGCTATCGACATTATCACGGCACTGTCAGAATACATGTGTGGAACAAGTGGCACTTAGTTATGACTTATGATGAGTAAAAATGTAAATGTCAGACATTCAGCATTGGGTTGAAGGTTGCATCAACTGCCTCCAGTCAGATAGTGAATTCGTCACACGGATTGTCAGTCTCTCGATATTCCATCCGTGTTTTTCAAAAGTTGTTGAATTCAGACAAATGCCATTGAGGAGGAAATTGGTTTTACTTGAATTCATTTTTAGAATGATGGATTATCAATCACTCTGCCCCCGGTCAATTGTCTCTCGAATATATTATACCCTTGTCACATTTGTCAAATATAGAAGTGTTGTCGGCGCACTTGACGTTGCATTACCTCAAATCGTAGACACCTCAGTTATGTTGAATTGACTTGAAAAAATTGAAAATTATCAAAAGAAGAAAGAAATTAAGACTCTGCTCTGTTTGATCTGAAATCATTTCATATTTATATCGCTTATTCTTACGCAAAGCTCGCTCTCTCATGTATTCGCTGGTATTCTGTACATCTGTTCTTTGTCCGGCAAGAAAAAACATTGTCCTCATAGAGCATATCAGTCCAACTCTGCCAACTAGCAGCTCGCTGTTAAAAGATTTCAGCATCTTGGTTTTCGATTGCATTTTCACTGCATATATTGAAACATATTATATTATGAAGCTAGCCTTCACTAGCTTGTTTTTTTGTTTAATATTTTAATATTCGCAATTAATTTCAAAAAATGTTAATCCTTGAAGTAGTAAATTTCCAAAAACATTATGAAAAAAGTATGTCTGTCCCTGTAAAGTTAACAAAATGGCTGTCAATTTGTACAAAAAATTTTAAACATAGAGAACCGAATGCTAATATCATTCAACTTATTCCAGAACAAAAAAGTATATTCAATAATTTAAGTCATATTACATTATAAATTGCAGCTTCATATTATTCTTTTCCTTGGCTACTCGGCACAGAGTGTAAAAAATTAAATGCTTATTGTTACAATTTGGAGACAGAGTTGTTAAAGGCTGTTATAGCTTTGTTTCTTTAAAAGATATATTTTTCCAGCGAGTGCTTCAAGCAGCCCAACATTTCCGCAGGTGGGTTACTTTTTTTAGTTGTTGATTTCATGAATTAATTTCTCTAAATAGTAAGAAAATATTTAATATTGTCTACACTATGAAAAATTTATTTTTTACCGCAGTAAAAATATTTGACTCTTTGTAGTTAGCGACTATATTTATCAGCTATTTTTTGTAAAATATATAATTCATTTTTGCCGAAATACAAACTTCGGTATTTCAATCAATTATTGTGTGACTAAGTTACAACATTAATTCAAGTTAATAATTCAGTAAAATTTCCATTGATTGATAAAGAAGAAAGAAGTTCAATAAGTTTTTCGACAATAATTTTCCTTTACTAGATTCTGCAATTCTTAATAATCTTCCTAAGAAATTAAAAACACAAAGCGCAGTGAAAACAAATAAGTTTCATTTAAAAATATACTTTTAAAAAATGTAATCTATAAGATATACATTGTAGGTCACTCACTTAACAATATAAATATTTTTTTAGAATGAAAAATTATTCAATTGTTTTAATGGAAAGACTGTCAAATATGAGTCTCTTTGCGATGGATTTGAGGATTGTGAAGACGGAACTGATGAATATATGTGCTGAATGGTATGTACCCTTTCTTTCTAAGTTTGTACATTTTCATCACAAATCAAGCATACCTGTGAAACTTTGTCGGATGTCACAAATAAGCACATGATCTTAAGAAAAAAATTCAAAACACTTCTTTGTCGGATGTCAATTTCAATGGCTACAGTTAAAATGTTCACAGCGTCGAATTCCAGTGTGAACAGCTTAACAAATTATTTTTTTGAATAGATTTATGAAATTGTGTTTGAGATAAAGTTTTTTCCCAACCGACAGATCCTTAAAACGGTGCATAGCGGGAGCGATTAGCTATCCTTATCTTATCCTTCGATCCTTAACCTATCCAAAAAAAAGCTTAGCAACTGAGTGACAAGCAGTCCAGATAGAAAAACTTAGAGAAGCTCCATAATGATTTTATATGCTCCTCATTGGGAGGGGACTTGGTTAAAAAATACATGTCTTGCGAATGTAATAAATGTGAATGGAAGCACATATTACAATCATAAACCAATCTTTAAATTATCATTAGCAATATTAAAGTAACTCAATTATTATGATACCTAAAGACACTGCTGTATCAGATTATGTGCACAATTATAGTACTGAGGTTTTCCTGGATGTTATAAACAAAACAACACCCGACTTACTATTGCATCGGGGTATCCCTCTGCTAGTGTCAACATTGTCAGCGGTTAACTAACATGAGTTAATAATTAAATAACAAAATGATAAGCCGTTTCCTTACTTAGAAATGCTACTCTGGTTCAGCAACTGATATTTTCCAGCATGCTTTGCCGCGTTAAGTTCAGTTATCACATTTATATTTTAGACAAAAGCAATTAAAAGACCAAAAATATTTGATTTCAGTGAGTGTTTCGTCTGCATAAAAGTAACAAATATATAAGTAATATTGCCTGCTTTATTCAATTGTCATTTCTTTCGAAAACCATGACAGCCCCAAATTATTTTGGATATACCGGAAGAAATATTAAAGATACATCAATGAATTTTGTTTACACAATACAAATACATACATCAAAGTGCAAAGTTGTGAGATGACAATTAGTAATTGAAAGTATTGACTATTTTAAGATTAAATGAAACATGTCTGACTAAAATTGGTATTCTAGTGAGATAATTTATTATTTGGTTCACAAAACAATATTATTCAGGGCTGTGGTGTCGGAGTTGGAGTCGTGAAAAATGAGTGGCTCAAAATTTTGTAGAAAAATATATTTAATGATGTAACAAAACAGTCCAAAGTGTTGACATTGGATGCTTGGCTGACTAAAGATGATCTGATGGAATACATATAAATCAGTTAAAATGAAATTATTGAAAAAAATTCTTGGAGTTGGAGACATTTTTTTACACAACTCCACAACCTTGATATTTTCACATTTTTCAAATTATTGTCACATAATCAGCATGCAGGAATACTGCGAATGTAACGGTTGATACTACCATACTTGGATTGTTATTTTCAGGTAATCTGATTCCGTTGGCGCCATATCATGAGAGAAGACTTCCTCCCGTAGGACGATTCGGTCGATGGAAATATGAATGAAGAGTTCCCGACAAAAGTGAGTCAGTTTAACAGCACTGAAGAGGATTTGTAAAATGGCTGTGTCAGATAAACATTAGGCTTTACTTTTGAAAATACTCGCCGTTCCCTGTTATACCAAATCCGGGTAAAGACAAAAATGTCAAAAGATGTCAAGCAAAAATAACATAATGGTGTTAATAATTGTTACCAATGTTATTAATCACCAAATATTAGCTTATCAAAATAAAAATATTTTTTTAATTCAACATATCGTGGGATTTGGACACACATCCTATTGTTAATATAATGGCTATACCTTTTGTAATATACATCATTGTCAACGTTAAGTGGAATCTAAAAAAAAGTGGTGAACCAATTATGAAAAATCAGAGATTAAAAAATGATTATTTTAGCTGCGTCAAAGTATATAAAGTGACATTTGAAATCTTTCATCGTACGATACACGCTACAACAGGAAGAGACTCTCTAGTAACCGGAAGAATAAGGGCAGTTTGAAATGTGAAAGCCGACAGAGATAATGAATTCCATCACAACTGCTGGCTCTTGAATGATTTGATGAAGATATATTAAACAAAAAGACTTTATAAATAATAAATAATCAAATACAAGCAATAAAATAATGCCAGTGGAATCAAAGACTACAGTAGATTCACATCCTGAACCGCACATGTTATGCAATCAAATTATCTGTACTGTCGTGAAATATAATAAATTAAACACCAAATTACAAACCATTTTATTTCTTCCAAGAGAACATGAATAACGTATAATAAAATTACAATATTAATAAAAACACAATAATCCTTTGTACTTCATTCCACTTTATTTAATATGTCAGGACCGGTTTCGCTCATTACGAGCATCGTCAACTGATGAGCTCGTAATGAGCGAAACCGGTCCTGACATATTAAATAAAGTGGAATGAAGTACAAAGGATTATTGTGTTTTTATTAATATAATGCCTTTCCACCAAGTATTGACAGTGAACACCATAAAAGTGATTATTACAATAAACCAAAATTTGACAGAAATGCTGTCAGAGAAGGTATTTTAACCCGTAGAAGCCATCGTAAAGAATCACATTACCCGCCATGGAGTCGGCTCAGTCTTAGTTTTGAATTATCGGTGTTTAAACCGGAAGTTTTATTTTGGAAGGTAAAAAATAGTTTTAAAATGTCTAATATGCTTACAAATATATCCTTGGAGCTTAAATAAACACATACAATCATGCTATTCATCAAATGCTTGATATTTGAAACCCAGCCTCAAAGCCGTGTCTTAAGTGCGCTGCATACATTAAGTTCAACGATGGTCTGAAGTAGTGTTTCTTAACCTTTTGCAACGCTATTTTTTGTCATAAGAAAAAATGGCGTTGCACCAAAATCAAACGGGTGGAAAATAAAGAAAATATGCTGACATAAACTTTATTAAAAATTTAACAGTTATACAACAAAATAATTAAAGAAAAGATCTAATCTTACATATGACGTAAAGTACATATAGGGAGTAACTGAACTAAAATTACCCTTAATGAAATGGAGATTGTTTGATGTGAAAATCAATTAATGTGAAACATGAGCTAGTCGACTGTTGCAGATTTCAGAAATATTAGGTCGAATATTTGATTTGATATAACTTTATGTATCAAGCGTGGCAAATAGATTTTTTATCTAGTCATAATTTTCTATATTTAAAGAAGGAAAGTAATACGCAATTTTTTCTTTCAATAAAGTTAAATTTCCATTCGACGCAAGGCATCACTTGCGATCGATTAAGGAAAATCGATTCATCGGCATTCATATTTTTTCAGTTTTCACCATTTCGTGGATTTTTTAGCTTTTAAGTTGAAATGAGTTGAATATGCAATACAGTAACCTCCCGGTTAAGTACGCATATTGATTCAAATGGTATTGTGCGTACTTAACCGGGAGGTGCGTACTTACGTATTTTAAGGCCCGCCCCCTTTCTTTTCTGCGATATAAATATTTGTATCTCAAAGAAGTCCTTAACTATTATGAAATGGATGATGGTTTAAAAAGCATCAAAGCAGTTCAAGGAAAACAGCTTTCAAGGGGTGCAGCTGGTGTTGCATATGGAAATGCAGCACATTTATTAGATGCTGCCAATTTTGTTAAGGAGGCATGGGACACCATCTCAGCAGAGACTCAGCAGCAGAGACTCAGCAGCATCTCAGCAAACTCTTTTGCCAAAACCGAGATAATGACCCTTACACCCGTTCCTGTTGAGAATTCTGAGAACGAATGGATCAATGAAATCATTTCAATGTTTGCAAAAGTAAGCATTGAAATTGACGTCAACGATGCTATAAACTTCGAAAGAATTGACGAGTAAAACACTGAAGAATATGTTCAGGAAATTCTCAAAGATGTGGACGATGTTTTGGAAGATGTGAAAGAAGTACCGGATGAAAGCCACTTATCTGACGATTCCGATCTGGAAAACAACGAATGTCTAGTCAAGTTTGAAGGCTTTGACAACTTGTGTGAAATGGCAATAAATATAGAAAATCAGCTTTTATGCCCAGTTGTTAAAAATGCAGCAGGAGCTGATTACAACGATCTTCTATGCTCTTTTGAAAACTTAAAAAAAATAAAAAAAATAGCATCAATTTCAAAAAAATCAAACAATAAAAACAATGTGCAGTTAACACTTACCTTACCTTACTTACGATATGTTTGTACCTAAATAAAAATGTAAATTTGTTTTTTTCTCTTTGTATAATAGTTAATTGTTATCTTAACTGTTTTCCATTTTATAAAATAATTGTGTTCAGTTTTCTTTAATTTTTTGCATAATAAATATTGATCCAAGTTTTTTGCCATTTTTCATGCGTACTTAACCGGGATGCGTACTACATTTTTTGCGTACTTAAGCGGGAGGCTACTGTACAAAACAATAACTATCTTTGGTGACTTTCTATCTATGGTATGGTACAAACCTTTACATCAACTTAATAAAATACCAAAAAGATGACAGGAATGCTGCAGTATGCTTCAAATATATATTTTTTAAGACTATGTCTGCTCTCAATGTGGAGCATATGAACTCCTAATGGAGTTTATCTCAACAGAAATGTGTGTTACAACTTGTTACTCAGTTGCTCAACCTCTCTTTTTTCAAAGAGAGTAGGGATAGAAAGATAGGACTAGGACAGGACTAGTAGTTAGCCAATCGCTGTCACTACGCCCGTTTTTGGGATAGGATAGTTGGTAGCGATTTCAAGACATCATACACATCCATCCATTTGAACAGATTTCCATAAATTTATTAAAACTGTCCATACTGGGATTTAAATCCGTGACCTCTCAAACTGAAGCCAACAACGTTGGCCAAATTTATAATCGTATGTAATCACTTAAAATTGCTTTTCCATTGTCATAACGGTCTAATGAAGATATCAGTGTTTGCTTGATAGATATCAATATTAATAACTACAAGAGTGCTGTCAGATCATAATCTGATTCATTCTTTTTAGATCCTCCCCAAGAATGTCGCCTCCTCACTTTGGACGTTCTCATCATTTCCAACACAGGGGTCATTTTGAAAGACGACAATAGTACACACCTGACTTAAGTAAGCTCTTGAGATGATTGGAATTAGAAAAAATTCGCTGGTTACTGACAAAATACAAGTAATTTTACATTTGTATGAATGGGATACAATTTGCATAAACATTAAAATACAGATAGCCACACCTTCAAACATAAATCCATACATCAGTTGACAAATCATAAAACTGTCCATATTGTGGATCTTATTAGTTAGTAAGCCGGCAACACTGCAACTGAATCTCACTGTAACCACTCTGTTACACGTCCAACATTTCATAAGTTGATTTATGTATTTGCGTTCAAACGCTTGGATGTCTGTTATGTTAATCTGATCATAAAAATGAAGCAAAATGTGAGTGATAAGCTAACCACTATTCTTATCCTAACCCTATCCTTAAATCCATTCTCTTTTTAAAAATCAGAAGTTGAGTGGCTGAATAATGATCATTTTAAGTAGAACAGCTTCTGTTGAGATAAGCTCTATTGGGAGCCCATAAGGGATTATTTTTTACGACACATTCAAGATAACTGTTGTAAAATATCACTTTAACCCTCCAAGGATGGGTCCATATTGTAAAAGTAAACCCCGCTGTCTATTGACCTTACTATTCATCGTTTTTTTACCTAAATATCGTTGCCATCACTCAATTTTGGTTGAAAAGAATACTGACTTCAGCAATTTATCAGCCGCAGGGACGAACACAACTACCAAAATCAAATGTGATTTTTTTAATTCCTGCTATTTGTTCTTAAAAATGGGCTTATTGAAATTGTTTGTTATTATTTTATTAAAGCGTTGAAATACTTACACTAAGTATATTAATTGATTTGGCATTTACTTGGTAGAACTCCATTTTTAATAGGGTAAAAATAACAAAGTATTTCAGTTCTACAGTTTTTTATATGTTATACTTTGATAGATATTTTGGCTTTCACCATTGTCAGAACTATATAGTTAACATATAAAAAACTGTAGAACTGAAATACTTTGTTATTTTTACCCTATTACACTAAGTACTTTTATACATATTAATGTTTGTATTGAAATTATGTTGTTGTAAAAAGGTCAAAATGTAAATATTGTTTAATATTTCACATTTAACCATATTTCAACCCCGGATGTTTGTGTGACCATACGGTCATGTTCGTCTTTACACCCACCCTTACGCAATATTAAACAGAACCTAAAAGGGAGAGCGTTACCATATCGATACTCTAGTTCCAGAGTGCACATGTCTGAATTCGGCAGTATCAAGTTAAGTATGAAAAGTCTTCTACTTCTTCCACTCGCTACCTAAGTCTTCTACCTAATTTACCGCTTCCGTAGAGCAACCTGAGACGTTATTATGCTACATTAGATTCCTAACCAACCGTTAGTCTAAAGTCGTGGTCTTCCAACGCTCCATGTTCCTTCGGGGGTAGAAAATGTGAGACGTTTTGTTAATTTTCACATATGCCAGAACTGGTCGTACTGGGTTTTGTAAAAGACAAACCTTCATATTTCGTGATAAGCTGGAAGATTCGAATTGTTTATGCAGTTCGTAGAAATATCCAATGTTACTTAAAACTCTTCTTTTGATTTCTTCGCTTTCGCTATCCTTAACGTGAAATTGTGATCTAAGATACATGAAAGCGTTGACTCTTTCGATGAATTGGTTATCTATTTGTGGCAATGGCTCCGTGACCATCATATTTTTTATTTTTTTCTCACTTTTTTGTTCAATTGATTTAAAAAAAAGAATATTTCGCAAAACAATATTGTGCAGCGTATCCACCATGTTTGCGAACCATTGGCACTTCACACTCCTTAGTGGATACGTTCCCAATATAATTGAGGAGTTTGCGAGTAACATTATCCGGAACACTGTCTTGTATACTCAGAAATTTTTCAGTGTCACTTATATTTTTTCTTGTCAGGATAAATCCAAATTATTGAACTAAAAAATTAACTTGTAGCAATAAAAATGTAAGAGATGCATATTTCCCCAAGTGCAATTTTTGTGTTCAGATTGACACCAAATGTCGTCAGGTCATTCTATGTTGTCTTCGTGTCTATGTTGGAATATCAAAGTGATTTTTGATGAGTGCAGTAGTTGTTTATGTGTAATTAATGAATAAGTGATATTTCTTTATAGGGGACACAGTTTACCCGCTTTACAGGCGGCGTTACCCAGATCAAACCCGGAGAAGATTTTAACTGTATTTGGGCCACACATAAGCTTAGGATATAATAAAAAAAAATCAATCAAATCCGGTTACATATCTGAAAGTACATCTGATGGACTTCTATATTTATATTTATTTTCCCTTTAAAGTGCTGACTGATTATAATTGGTTTATAATTGGTTTTCAAAACATTTTTTTTTCATTATTCACAATTTATATTGTAACTTACAGTGGTGTTATTATTATTTTTATTTTGTTTTAATAAAAGCGTAAAATATTGCGTTATTAAAATTAGAAATTAAAAGCGTTTTTTTTTTAATTGCCCACTTTGTATATGCTTCTTTTTCTTGGAATATGAAGAATATACACCTTTCTATGTGAAGCATGCGGCCACTCTGCGGCGCCTCCACAACTTCCCGATATCAGCGAATCATTCTGCTCTCTTCCATGTAATGCCAGCATTATTAAGTACCCGACAGTCGAAGGGTTGAGGCCGGTCCGATCACATGCATCTGCAGCATGTGATTGGACCAGATTCAATGTTGACTAAAACAGTTGACTTGTCAGAGCTTTGCTTGGTTCATTTCCCTATCTTCGAGATCCTCACGAAATATGTGAATAAAATGAAATGTCTCCTCTGATTTTTTTCTATTTTGCATAAGTAAACTAAAATCCATTTAAATATAATTTTGGCGATGGTGTGAAGTGTCATTCTTAAAAAAAAAAACAGTGCTTGCATAATAGATATTGCTATTGATTATAGTCGGATTCTGGAGGTACTGTTAAATAAAACAGTACATATAAAACCATTTTTACCATTGACCAGAAAATAAAATAAAACCAACCCTAATAAACGCCAGTGGCGGTTCCTGACCTAAAATCTTGGGTGGGCTAGAGAAAAGCATATTTCCACTTCACCTTATACATTAATCTACAAGCAAATTAACAAATACTAAGATACTACTGCAATGCATAAATTATTATATAATAAAATCAATGCTAATGTAAGGAAGAAATATTAAAAAAATTATACGGGACCTTAAATTCGTCTCTTTTAAAGTGAAAAAACAAGTATGTACTAACAGAAATACAGAGCTAGCTGTCAGTGAGAGTCAATACCTGTCACTTTCATACAATACATCGATATTGGTATTTGTGTTTCAATGGATAAGTATGCGTCATGGGCTGAATCAGTTCAGCCCCCAACGAAGACAGAAACTCGTTAATTTAAAACACAATCGTGTGTATTAGAGGACGTTTCCGTACATACAAATACAAAAAAAAATCTAATCGTGCTTGATTGCGCCCCAGTGTAAAGAAATATTGTCTGTGGTTACGGGCTTGAAGGATTTAGCCCCTGAGTGGTGTTGCCAGAGTGACGTGACGTTGCCTGTTCCCTGTGAAGTATTTATAGGGTTATTGTTTTTTTTATGCCGGCTCAGTTTAAAATTGTAATACAAAACACAATCGAGAATATGATTGTAGGTAGACGTAACATTGTCTTATATTGACAGAGGAAAATTAAAACAAAGATATTATATTCATTTGAGAAAGGTTAGTTACGCTTATAAATGTATTTATTTTGTTCAGCGGCCGAATTGCTGTTCATTTTTATTCAGCCATCTAAAGTTTTGGGTGAAAAATGCAGGTCGGGCTTAGCCCATCTAGCCCAGTACCTAGAACCGCCACTGATAAACACCTTTCGTTCTGTCGGCTGATTTAGGTTGCTTCCGTTAGATAACTTGCTTTTATCACTCAGTTGTAAACAGCATTTCTCAGAAGTAATAATTTCACCTTCTGGTTGTCAGATAATAGTTTGTAGTGAACGTTTCCGTTCCAATCCCAGCAAATGAAAGCGTAATTTTCTTCAAATGTAAACTGGTTTTAGCGTGTGTTAAGGGGCATCTCCGTGCTTATATCATGATCACCTTTGCTTAAAATTATTATACGCAGTCCATGACAGGACTATCTGTGTTAAAATGGATCGATTGCATTGCGGTTCATCAGAGAGCCGCATACAGAAACTCAGTATATACAAATTTTCTTCGTAAACTCATACGGCACCTTACATCTACATTGCTAACCATTCCAAGCCAACATTATCACCGCGACACTGCTGACTAGTTGATTCCAAGTGAATTGTTTTACACCGATCTTTCAATTACCGCCAGTATTTTATTGTTGTGAGCATCAGTCGGGAGCCGGGACTATATATAACGGAAGGAACTCTTCTATCAACTTAATAAAGTACAAAAAAGTATGACAGGGGTCACGGTATCAAAATATCAAAATGGTATTGATTGAATTGACATTTATTTGAAAGTAGCACATTTTATTATATAAACAGTATGCAAGTACTTCCAGAAGCATATTATAGTAAATAGATATTTTAACATTATGTCATCGTCAGTATAGGTCTGATGATTGCGTGATAACTATATAACTATCATTTAGGTAACATTATTTTTGTGGAATTAGTTACTCATAATATCTTATACCTTAGTACAGTGGATCCTCTACTTACGCGGTTAATGTGTTCCAAAGGATTCAGAGTAAATCAAAAACCGTACAAGTCAAGCATTACTTAAATTTAGATATATGTCTAATGTGTAAATTGTATTCACAGGATATTGTAACATCATGTGAAAATATATGAGAATAAGTATGTAATATCGCCATTGATGTATATTTTATTATTAGGTTTTGTAAAGAACACATTTTCCTACATAATTCTTTTTCATTACATAATATATAAAATATAATAAAAACATTACTAAGCCAACAGTAAATGTAATTAACTTAATATTATGTAAAACTACACAGAATTTGGCTTAACTTGTTTGTTCAGAAGATACAGCATGTAAAAACTTATATACCTGCATTATAAGCTGGTTTTTGACTTAACACTTTCTGCCAGTAAGCCGACGATATGATAAAAAGATAACCATATGGACCGTATAAAAAGAGTTGACCGTTATTTCAATTAGACATAAGCGAAATTTTCTAGCTTAAGCAGATCATTCCGGTTTATTAATTATGTATTTCTTCTTTTTCGTTTTAATTTTGCCAAATAACGAAAATTTCGTGCGCTTTTTATGACATGTCCACCATATTGTGTACATATTAATTGCAAAATTATATCGTTAAAACAAAGAGTAATTTGCATTAATCGTCTCCATCTTGGGCACATGTGGGCTAATCTTACATCGAAAAATACGTTTGTTCATTATTCAAAGTTTTTATTGCGTCATTTATCGTGAACCAAAAAAAATAAATAATTGACAAATATTACTGTAACAATAATCTTCATCATTACTATCTTTATGATATGGCTCTACATATGATATATTAGTGTATTTATTTATTTAATTTGTTTAAATGTGTTTACAGTGATATTTGTAGGACAGCTCTTTTTTCTCATATTAAAAAAGTATATAGCAGGCAATTGCACCCTGAACCACTTTGGTAAATCAATATGCATCAGGATCTTGTACTTTTAAGCCAGTGATGCATAAACCGCGGCCCTTTTTGAATTTTGTGGCGGCCCTTAAATCTCTTTCTCAAACATTTTTTTCATGTAAAACATTTATCAAACAAATTTAAGCAAGCTTTTTCTTCAATGAAGGAGAATAAGTCGGTTAATAGAAACAAGCTTACAAATATTATGTCAAAATAAAAAAAATAGTTAAAAATTAACAAAGACCAAGAACGCATTAACTTATGAATTGCATATAAATGAAACATTAATATTTCACAATGAAACGATTTTTAATAAGCAATTACTCATAATGCTTTTTTTGCATGGCTTATTTATTTTCGAAATAACACGGTCAAAATAATATAATGGAACCTATTACTCATTTATCTCAATTCACTTAACCTTTTTTAACACGATTTTAAGGCTGTTTTACATCGAACATACATATGTTCTGTATAAAAAAGGATTGAGTGTACTTTAAATCATTTTTTTCTTTGCGGCCCGAACCCGCGATAATTTGTTTTATGCGGTCCGCTAGAAGGTAAAGGTAAACATCACTGTTTTAAGCTATACATTATTTTATCTATCTTATTGAAGCATTCTTCCAATTTCTTAGTTACAAATTCGGTTATAAAATCTATAGGAAATTGATATATATGAAAAATCGACAACATTGTTTTTCTTAAATTCTCATCTGTGTAACAACGTAATCGCGTAAGTAGCGGACCGCGTAAATAGCTAAAACTATTCTTAATAGTTAATTATGATAATAAATAATGATGTCGGCTAATGGGAAAATGCCTATTTTAAATGACTAAATATATATTTACTTTAATTAACTTCGACAAATTTTAATGGTAAAATTGGATGACAATTATGTGAAAATGTTAATAATAATGATTTGAGTCCAGTCTATCATTCTTCAGAAATAGCTGGATTTTTACTAATTTTTTATGTACTGTTTGTCGTTTGTTGTATTGATGTGATAAAAATAGCAGTTGCATTTACTAAAAATATAAATCAACTTATAGATTTATGTTCAATAAAAGACATTATTTATATCATCAATGTTTACAATGAAGCTGTCGGTGGCCGCGGCAAAATCCTCTGATTTCTAGACTTAAATAACAAATATTGAATACCCCAAAATATCATGTAAAATTACACTACTTTACATGTACCGCTAGGATCAAATCTGACATTCATATTAAATCACATACTGCTTTTTCATTGTCATAAATCTAATAAAAATGTCAGTGTTTGCTTGATAAATATCAATACTGATTACAACGAGAGTGCGGTCAGATCATAACCTGATTCATTATTTTTAGATCCTCCCATGCCAATGCACCCTCATCACTTTGGGGGCCATCGTCATTTCCACCACAGAGGAGGTCATTAAAAAAGACGATTATAAAACATGCGTGATGTAAGTAAACTTGTGAGATGATTGGAAATAGGTAAATACGGTTGGTTGCAGACAAGATACAGACTCATTGCCGTTAGAAATTGACATTTACAGTAACGGTAAACAATCTTACAGTTTCCTGACAGTTCATAATAAAATATCCGTCATTCTATTATAACATGCACTAATCTTTAAAATACAGTCGAATTTGGTTATTACTAAGAAGATGGTATTGACTGATTTCGCTTGTTATAAGCATTACTCGTTATATCAGAGAATAGGTATTTTTAAGTGCTTCTTACAATACAAAAAAACATAATTAGAATTTATTTGCACATTTCAATCCACTTTTCTTATAAAATTTAAAATTTATGCTTGTTTCATTGTTTTCACTCTCATTGTTCTCAAATATCCCGTCAAAGCACTCAACTCATTAAAAGACTCTTGGGTGGTCTCAGTGCTCTGTGAAAAAAACGACTAGCTCGTCCAATATATCATTGAGTTCTGGAGATCGTCGTTACTTGTTTGGATTTCTCAATTCGACATTCACTGGCCACATCATAATCATCACAGTCATCGCCTTTGTTGAGCACAGCTTCCACAATATCACTTTCTGTAGGAAGCCCAGAAGTTAACAAGTCCCAGCGGCATCGGTCTAGTTAACTGCCTGGTCGAATTTTATTGCTTACTTTTAAATTTAAATTTTTTCTCTCGTCTACTCCCCAACAAATTAGTTTGAACGGAAGGCACATGGGTGAAAACAGTATATGAACCAAATTTCTTCCGGCTTTGCTATATTACATGAGATTTCTTTAACACAGAATATCCTATTATGTACCAGGGGTTTATGAGCGTTTTTTTTTAAAAAAAATTTTTTTACCATGTCTGCTCCCAATGTGGAGCATATGGACTCCTAATGGAGTTTATCTCAACAGAAATGTTTCTACGAAAACTGCTTGTTACTCAGTTGCTCAACCTCTCTCCAACTCCAAAGAGATTAGGAATAGAAGAGTAGGGCTAGGACAGAACTAGTGGTTAGCTTGTCGCTCTCCATACACCCCGTTCATAGATAGGATGGGAGGGGAGAATTCAAGACATCACATACATCCATGCCTTCGAACAGAAATTCATAAATCGATTGAAAAATCAATTTATAAAACTGTCCGTACTGGGATTCGAACCCGTGACCGCCGTAACCGAAGCCAACGACGTTGACCACTCGACCACACAGGCGGCATTAATCAACTTTATTAAATGTGGATATCCTAAAAACCAGTATATTAAGATTTCATACATTAATTTTATCATTTTCCATTAACACTCATTCTTCTGTACCTTTTAACCTTTCTACAGCATAAAATGATTGACAGCACGTCATAGACCCTTAACCTTTTGATGAGTATCAACGTACCTGTACATTGGAGTAGCTTGTCATCCATTATTCCATTTTTATTGAATTGTTGTTATTTCTTCAGATATGGATACTAGACACATCAACCTGTGACTTTTGGCCACCACATTATTTTTATTTTGTATAGCAAATGAAAAAAATGTTTTTAAAAAAAGGGTAACATTTGTAAACAAATCGGTAGCCATATAATATTGAGCATAAAATTCTATTTGGGCTCGATTCCTTTCTGGAATCAACGTCTGTAGAGCGGCACATGTAGACAGATGAGAGCAAAAAAGATCTTGACGCAAAAGCGAAGTAATAGCTTCTAAAAAAATATTCAAAAGTAATAATGAACTATTTTACTTTACATTTTTAACTATGAGTTTTATAATTTAAAAAAATATTTACTTCTTGAAATAGTAACTAATATTCTTCCCAGATTGGACTGTATCCAAAAAAAAAGGTTTTTATATTTTTGTGTGTGCCAATACTACGAATAATCAAAATATAAGAAAAAAACTATTTTAGTAAAAAATTAACTCACCACTCAAAGGGTTAAAGCCACTGCCCTTTATTATAACTACTGATGCCTGTCAGAAGTGACCGCATCACTGCATCGTTGACTTATATTTCAGTGATACAACTCACATTCGACAAGTCGATCTATTCATGCATCACAGTTACACGAAAATACGCCAGTGTCTGACCGATTCAATAATTAATGTTATGATTACAGTGAAACCCCGATTCTACGTTTTCTAAGGGACCGTAATAAATCAACGAATAATGCGGGAAATCTTTAATTAATACGAAAAAATGTTGAATTTTAAAATAACTTCCAGATAACTTGAATATAACTTAAATACATACTCAGTTGCCTATTTGTAGTTTGGTACTTAAATTTGACAGACACCATTCGAACTCGCGTTCTTTTCTAGGTTAACTTTGTTTACTATTAACATATGTCGACTCGTTTTTCTCCTAGATTTTTTCAACGCCTTGAATTGTTTTCAGTTTCTCAGTTAGAGTTATAATTTTCTCCATTTAAGCATTTTAGTTTTGACTTTTGAGTTAGAAAACTTCGTACAACCAGCTGAGATGTAAGACTATTTATGAACAAATAAAGAAATATATGTAACAAAAACGGTCAATCGGGATAGTAATTGGGACAGGACGATAATACGTAGATGATAGATCAAGGAAATCGGTAAATCGGTGAATGAAAAACGTGGAATTATTAAACATTGTTATTACGGGTCTTGGTTGAGTAAAAAATAAGAATCCATGCAATAAAACGAAGATAGCGAGAACGGAAGATCGGGGTTCCACTGAAAAAAAAACGCGAAACGAGATGCGAGGCAAAACTACTTATGAGATATATTCAACGAAAACGGTCAATCGAGATAATATTTGTGACGGGACTATAATATTTAAACGATAGATAGAGGAAAACGGTAAATCGGGGAACGATTAATGCGGGATTATTTTACATTGTTCTTATGGGTGTTTGGCCGGGACTATGAAAATTAAACGATCCATGCGGGAAAACGAACAATGCGAGAAAGGTAGATCGAGGTTTCACTGTATATACATTTTTATTTCTACGAAATTTTATCAAGAGTTTTTTGTAATTTTACAAATCATAAATTTACTGTAACCGCCGATAGTGAAAGATTTACCGTATTATATAATATGAAATAACAAATAAAAAATATGAAATATATATTAAGGTTGAACTGAGAAATTAATTAAAAGCGGCAATAAGGTCCAGTCGCAGGACACAGAGAAAAAGGATAGAAAGAATATGTCTGTTTTTTTTTAATTACAATATATACAAGAACAAAATCTCTCTTAGCACAGTTCTGATAGCTATCAATTACATAATTTTTGTGAAACTTAATACATTCCCATTATGATTCTTATTATAAATGACTTTCTACCAATAAAATGTTATTTCAATCAGGAAGTAACATGATTTTAAATTTTAAGCAAAAGTTAAAGTAGCTACGCAATCGAGTCGTACGTAACTTTCTTTCAATGGATTACACATTTTAATATTCTTGAAATTTTCAGCACGCCAGGTCCCTTGGTCACTTCAAGCTTCGCCAGGTATTGGGGGTAATGTTGTTCTTCGGCAACCCCGCCCATCTAGGGGTCGCTATAATTGATAAAATATAAAAATCTTTTATTCTATAATAAATACCATTTTCGCATCCTATTTTTGTAGATAAATTGAAATTTATTATTATCATATAATATTGTTGTGAAAAGTTGACCAAAATATACATAAATGTTGTTTTTTTTTTTAAATTTGAGTTGTTTTATTTAATAAGTATATCAAAACTCTTAAAATATGCATTTTAATAGCTTGAAAAAAAAATCCATATTCCTATAAATTATGATAGATTATTGAAAGTTATGATTTCACTAAATAAGAAATCAGTAAATAAATTTATAATGCTTAAATTCTATGCAAAGATAGAATTTTTCTTCAAAAATTACTGAAGAATTTGTAACTTTATTAGTCTACTGATTCCATAATCAGCGGAAGAACAGAGATACCATTTTCAGTTTTCTATTTTAAATAAATTTTCATAAAGTTACCACTGACTATCAAAAATTTGTGAGAGTACCTGATTCTCCAATGATTTTCACAATCTCACTTTTTATAAATATCTGTGGTAATTGGGTTGAATTACATATTGGGTTGGATTTTTAGTTTTTCAAAATTTGACATCAATATTGAATAATGTATTCTGTAATTAACATAGATAAATTAATTATTAACCTTTGTATTGTTGATTTAATAAATTTTAGTAACCAAAACTTTGTAGTAAATTCATTCCCAAAAAAATTATCCCCACCATTGAAAGGTGACATTCCAAAAAGGCCTCAGACTAAATATTAGTCCGGGATTACACATCAGTTGAAATTCTAAGGCAATCTATTTTGCTATAATATTTCATCCTTATGATATTTTTATGATAAATCTGTGTTTTTATAGATATTTATAAAGTTACCAGTAGCGTTCAACTACTTTTGAAACAGGGCATGCGGTCAGGGGGGGGCAACAAAAACTATATTTTTAAAATTTATATAATAAACATATGTTCTTATTTTTTGAAAAATAATTTTATTCGATACTCCTTACAAGTTATCAATAATCTCATAACTCACTTTGACTATTTCTAGTGAATGTTTTTATTATTTTAATTGTAGAAAATGATCTTTCTACGGAGCGCTTGACGGAATGGTAAAAATTAATTGTATTAAAATGAATACTTCCGTTAAAATATTTTAGTTCATTTTTAGTAATAACATTATTAATGCAATTTATAGTTTTTAAATGGAATGCTGGTGATGAATATATATAAATAAGTTCAAAGACATATTAGGTTGATGCAAAAGTTAAGACGTTTTTGCATGATCCCAGTGGAAAAAAAATTGTTCTCAGAAATGATAAATGATAACTGCTTTAAAATGTTTTCATTGTATAAAGGATACTTTCCCTCTACTTTCTATTCAGTTTTGACTTGGCCAGGGTACAGTAAAGCAGGCCTAATGAAACATTCTGAATGACTATGAAACAAATTCAAAATTAACAGTGAGTTGTAATTGATTTTTAGATAGATTTCTCTAGACTAAGATTTGAATCTAACCTATTTTATTGTTGCACTTGTTCACAAATGTACAACTTGTTGATCACTTTAACTCTTCAGGCACATATGCCCAAAAAAGATTTTCATAACCAATTTATAGCAGAACAGCGTCAGACAAACAAATAAATAAAAATAATAAAAAAAATGTTGGCTTCAATTGCTTTGGTCAGTTTCAGTGCTCACGAGTTCAATTCCAGTACGGACACTTCCATAAATTTATTTATCTATTTCTGGTCGAAGGCATGGATGTCTGTAATGTCTTGATTCCATTTCGCCCATCTTGTCCCAAAAAATGGGATGTAGCGAGAGGGACCTAGCTCTTTGTCCAGTTCCAGCCCTATCTTTCAATCCATCTCTCTTCATAAAAGAGAAGTTAAACAACAGTAATAAGCAGTTCTCAAAGTAAAATTTCTGTTAAGAAAAACTCCATTATAAGTCCATACGTACTACATTGGCAACAGACATCAATCCACCATAACACTTGTAAATGGTTTTGAAAATGTTAAAATAGATTAATATCAAATAAATATTTAACAATATTTTTGTATAATACTATTTATGTGTCTTGATTTCTCTGTCTCTTTGTGACACACAGCAAATACACATACAAACAGATTTCTCCCTCTCTCTGTCAGTGCATTGAGCGAATGTTGACTGGTAGCACTTCAATAAAGTATATTTATTTCTTCAAACTTTTAACCAAATATAATATAAAATTATCCTTTACTTTTACCTTTGAATACAATAATAATGAATTTTTACAAAGCGAAAAAATCTATTTAAAATATCAAGGTACCCTTTAAAGCAGCTATCAGTATTATATTTAATGTTACATACACTATCAAAATTCTTACAAACTAACAAAAAATGAGTTTGAGCATAAACTATACAACCAGACATTTTCAAAATTTGGTCAGTTAGAAGAATGTTTGTAATAAAATCATTTTTCATTAATAAATGTCACTATTGGTATAATCAGAAGCCTTTCATTAATCCCTAAAGTTTGGAGTTGTCACTTTGATTTTAAATATGTTACAAAATTATTTTTGGACAAATTGAAAGAATTTAAGGTGATATTATAAATATAAAGGAACATTTTAAGTGTAACTTTAAAATATTCACTACGCTTTCATATTATTGTATTAACTAGCATTGTTTAATATTAATTGAGGTAGAATTTACTATATGCGTAATATTATAAAGGTGTTTCATGATTGACTTCTAGCCTGTCGTCGAAACTTTTGTAGTCGATGATACCCTGAGCAGGGAGAAGGCTCTTTTTGCTCTGCGGATGAGGCAGGGCGTAACGTAGTTTATCCCAGAACCATGGGTCGCCCCATTTGACGTAAGTGTTCATGGAGAGATAAGCCTGTAGATCCTCGTCTAAAATTTCTGCGGGGTCGATGTCTCCGTAGAGTATGACGACCACCCTTGCTCTACCTTCTTTTAAGGCATGATTGTGCGCGACTCTGAATTCCATCCCTCCCCAGACGGATTCTAAAAAGTTGGGAGAAAGTACAACTAGCGTTCTACGAGAGTCTTCCACGGATTTTGCAATCTGAGACGGAATCCACTCCCCGGCCACCCAATCTCTAAAGTGCAGACATATTTTGAAAGGATGGGGCTCTTTTTCCAGTTCTCGCACCAACGTGTTGACAACAAACTCCACATCTTTATGAGAAAATGAAATAAAGACGTCGTAGACTTTATCTTTATCGAGTTCCTTCTCTGAAACGCAGCACAAGCAGAGTTCTTTGGCAAAGAGCCACACCGCAATTTCTTGTTTATATTTATAAAATAGAGTTACTGATATGCCCAGTATGACACTGATAACTACCACGACAGTGCTCGCAGTTACTGTGGCGGGGGAAGCGCCGCATATCGTTCCGAGCGCCACGAGGGAAATGACTTGACCGTCAGAGCAGGTTGTGTTAGAGAAGTCTTTCACCTGAAAATAAATAGAAGAAATGTCATTTCAAATCAAATAAATAGTAGCATCCCGTAAAATAAAAAGGAAATCTTGAGATTATCTATAATACAAGAAATATTAACTGAGACCAAGTGTCAACTGCTGATGATTTCATATTTAAAAATATTGACAAGTTTCTCTCCATAATATTGGTACAATGAGTCACGTAAAATTTGCTCAGATTATTAAAGAAATATTTTTTTTACTGCAATACCTTTGCATAGTTGGTTTGCATGAATGAAAGGAACGGCAGATTATCACAGTCGCAGTCCAGAGGATTGCCCGAGAACCAGACATGTTTCAAGCTCGTGGAATTACTCAAAATATCTGCTACTGAAGAATTTATATGCTTCAACAAATTGTTTCTCAAGTCCAAATACTAAAATCAAAAAATAAATTTTAATTAAATATCTAATAAAAAATATCCAAGCCCCTTCTCCAGTGCAGTGCAGTATCTTACAAAGTAGAACTATCATTAACTTAATAAATCACTAGAACTGTTACAAAAATTCTAAGCAGACATCGTATCTATCAGGATTCAGTAATCTTTTTGAAGAAATCTAATTTCACTTCAACTTTTAAATATTTTTTTTCAATAAATAATGCACACCTCGATCTACATATTTTATAGTAATCAGGACAAGTTTCACTCTTAGAGAGCATTATCAACAACTGATAGATGATAAAGTAGCTTTGATTAAAATCTTAGTCTAGAGCAGGGATTCCCAACCCTGTGCCCGCGGGCACCATGGCGCCCGCGATACGATTCGTGTGTGCCCGCCACTATTCGACCGTGACAGAATTTTTTCATAAACACTAATTAAAAACGTAAATTATTTTTATTTATTTGTTAGAGTTTTAAAATTTTGGAAATGGAAAAATTGAATTCTTTAAATTTGGAGTTGCGGGGAAAAGAGAAAAATATAGCTGAAATGATAAGCTCTGTAAAGTCATTTAAAGCTAAATTGGATTTGTTGATATAACATCTGCAGATCAAGTCTCTCGTGCATTTCCCAAATATGAAGAAAATGCTAGGTAACAATGAATTAAACGGGTCATTATTGATTAAGCACCTTCAAGTGCTTAAAAAACAGTGCTTAAAAAACAGAGAGATTTCTGCAGTTTACAAATATCGAGCCAATTGTTTCCTTCTGTATCAATCCTTTTACTTGCCAAATAAATGTAATGGAAATGGCCGCATGTATTGCAGATCTTGTTCAAGGGAAGGCAGAAGAACTAGAGTTAGAAATTTTTGACCTTAAGAATGATATTTTGCTAAAATCCTTAATATCAGAGGACTTTTGGAATACAGTAGACAGAGAAAAGTTCCCATTTTTGAAAAAAGCGGCATATAAAATTAAATCATTTTTCGGTTCGACATATTTATACGAATCATTGTTTTCAAACATGAACTTAATAAAATTAAGATATAGATCTCGACTCACCGATGAGAATCTGAATATGATTGTTTGCTAACAGGATTATCATCATACTCTTCTAATTATGAGGCACTGGCCAATGATATGCAATGCCAAAGATCACACTGACAGATTGATATTATATTTTTTTATAAAAAAAATTCTTTGTATTTGTGTTTTTTGTTTACGTTTTGTAAATAAGTTTCTCTGTGTGTATGTAATTTGAATAATAATTTTATTATTTTGAAACATTTTTGTTTATTATTTATTAATAAATTATGAATATAAGAAAATAAATCATGGGAAAATAAGAAGTTATGGAAGGAGTTTGTCAATCAAAAATAGGTGGTGCCCGCCACCTTACCGATATTTTAGAATGCGCTCTAGAGTACAAAACGGTTGGGAACCTCTGGTCTAGAGCAAGCCTTTCCAAACTATGTTCCACGAGACCCAAATAGGTGATTTGCGAAATATTGGAATAATAATAACACATTGAAACATCTTCTGTTTCATATTAAAAATTAAGTGATGGTAAATCACCAGTAATGTTTTAAACGTCAAATATCTAGATTTTGAATCACCAAGAGCTTTGTTTACTCATATTTTTATGCAACATGTTTTAAAAATAATTTAATAACATATATTATTTTACATATTTTTTAAATTATTTATTTATTTATTTAATTAATTAACATTGAGCAAGGTTGACAAATTATAAATTTAAAACTTTTACAATGGAGAAAAAAAATAGTACAATTTAATATTAAAAGCAATAGAAAAAAAATGGCAAGGAAGTCAACTGAGTAAGCTCCGACGAACTCTACTTTAATACATAAAAAACAGTATTCGTCGGAACTCACCCCCGTCTACGTGGAATATGTCGACATTCGAAGCAATATTGTTGAACACAGTTAAAGCTCTCCCCAGTGGCATACCCATTGCCAGGCTGGTTCTACACCTTGGGAGAACAAACAATTCATGTCCACGATTTCTCAAAAAATAATCAGGAACATTTAGACTCACATTCTCAAGAATGGTGGAATTCTCATTTTGGCCTGGTATAAATCGAAAGAAATATATGGCCAGATACATTTCTCTTCAAACGTTCAAACTATTGAAGTTAAGTATGCTTAAGAGAAAGTCAGTTGGATAAAGCCATGGGTAATATCCATACACCCTCATATAGAGAAGTCTCAAAAATTTCTTCTGAATCTTCTCCACCATTAGAGTATATTTTGAGCATCTTGGGGCCCAAACAATTGACCCACTCTCAAGTCTGCTTCGAACCAAAGCGTTGTACATTAATATTAGAATTTTAACTCCCGAAAAGACTCTGGTGGTACAGATGATAAAGCCCAACATTTGTAATGCTTTTTTTGCAAGTAATCTTAATGTGATTATTGAATGTTACTTTGCTCTCAAATTGTACGCCAAGATCATTGACTGATGAAATTCGCGAGAGAATTCGGCCATTCATTGAATAACGGAAAAATAACACTCGCGACCCTCTTGTAAAGGATAAAAGATAAAAAAGCTGTGTTCTGGTAACATTTCCAGATTCGGGAAATGTTCCATTGTACAATATGTTTGGGAAACCTGGTCTAGAGAAGGTTTCACCCTAAATATGATGAAAGTGTTCTTATCACAAAATCAACAAGCCATACAGCAATCATTTCAATAAATAAAATATTTCTTAAGAATATTAAATTTCAAGTTTTTTTAGGATGTAGGGTTCTAAAATGTGACTATTTTAGTTTAGAGGAGGGGATAGTATTTATGGACAATATTTTAGCTGTTTTTCACCTTCTTCAAAAGTAAGGAAAAATTCAAAAACCATTTTAATATATTTTAAAGTAATTACCTCAATATTAGCCGGGATGTCTTTATTACTCAATCGAGAAATATTATTTCCTTGAACAAATAATTTAGTAATTTGACTGAATGTAGAGATTTTACTGGAGAATATTGACAAATCCTTTAAGTGATTCTTCTCAAAGTGCACTTCGGTGTAGTCTAAATTATTTTGTTTTACGTTTGGTAAATTGATAGCTGACAGCGAAAAAGAACCGGAACAGTTAACTATGACTGATTTATCTGATACTCGAACAAAGCAAGTACAGTTTGTCGGGCACATCTTCTCATGATTCTCAGGTGAATCATCCAACACGCACAGCATCTCTTCTTCCTTGAGGTCGGTCAGCAGTCTCCCTTCCATTTTTTCGGGACCGGCACATGCCGCGGTGCCGCAGTCTACTATCACCGTATTTTTGACTCGAGCGCTCAATTTCCCTTCCAGGAATCGGACAAACTCGTATAAAATGCAATCGCAATTGACTGGGTTTTTATCGATTAATATTTTGACCGAACGTAATTTGGGTGTCTCCCGATTTGATGGATTGAAATCAATCGTTGATATGTTATTGTTCCTTAAGTCCACTTTGATTCCCTCACAAAGAAAATTCACATCCATAAGCTGTAAGAAATAAAATATTTTATTAAATATAGTAAATGTGGAGGCAAACAATGAATAATGAAATAAAAATGTAAAAAGATTACCAATAAGTGGAAGAGAAATGCTATAGCTATTTTACCAGTTCGTCTGCAATATTAGTTTAAGTTTAGTGTAAATTGTTAAACATTAATTTAATATCTATTCTCATTAATAGATGCCACTGGACTGGTTTCGCTAATCACAAGATTTTCATCAGTTAAAATTGTTCGTGATGAGCAAAACCGGTCCTGAACCCAATAAAGGAGTTGTAGAATAAGTACAAAAAAAGTGTTTAATTATTTTTTAACATAATGCCTTTTCATTGAGTATTGACAGTAAACACATTATATAGAGTACAGTAGTGGCGATCCTGGCATATGCAATATTTCATTTAAAATCGGAAGGCGATACAACTGTGCCCTGTTTATTTCCAAAATTTCCTGGTAAAAGAGCTTATGACCGTGCGTATTTGGGTGTAAAATTTTTGTCCCTTGTTCCTGATTCCTATATAAATATAGTCATAAAACCTTTTCCGACAAACAAATAAATATAATTCTTAAAACCACTCACTACTCAAATCTTTGGGAATTCCCATGAGCTTATCCTTTTCGCCAGCAATGGCTTTAGACTCAGTGATACATTTATTTATTATATAAACACGAAACATTCGTTTACTAAGCGTCAGTTCAAGTTCATCCGTGCACTTGAACGCCTGAAGATGCTGAAAGGCGAAACCCGGGTCGTTAGTGAAAAAATCTGTGGGAGTGTACATAATTTGAACGATTCAACTTTAGTTTTTAAGCTTATACTGAACGATTTTACAGAATTAATACTGCAGCCAAACACCATCATTTTAAAAATCAAATAACATGATTTCAAAAAAGGAATACTTTGGTTATTGCATGTTGTTGAAATTGAAATGAGCATGATTAAAAATAAACGCACCGTTATTCGGGAAATTCTGTTGTAGCTGAGATCTAAATCAGTCAGGTTTGAATGCTCATATTCCCAATCGGAGAACATTTTAGTGATGGAATTATGACTTAGATTCAAGGACCTCAGACTGCTGGGGAGGTTGAATTGAGAAAATCTATCGTTCACATTGTCCTCCGTCAGGGCCAGCATGTTATATGACAGATCGATTAACTTTATATTTCTTGGCAATGCGAAAGCACAGGAATCGATTTCTTTCAAATAGTTGTTCCGTATTCTCAGCTCCTCCAATGATGACAAATTTTCAAAGATTTTTCTGCAAAGAAAAATCTAACATGACACATGTGTAAGACAAATGTTTTAAAAGAATTGTTTCTTGTAATATGATGTGGCACAAATAGTAATATAAAATTTAACTACATACCCAGAAATCTTCGTAAGCCTGTTGTCATCTAATTTTAGAATTTCAAGTTTCAGTAGTGACCAAAGAGCTTCGTCGTGTATTGATGTTATTTCATTGTAGCTTAAATCTAAGAATGCAAGATTAATTTGGTCTTTAAAGAGGTTTTTTTGTACCACTGTGAGGGAATTTTCTTTAAGCGATACACTTCTTAAATCGGTAGAATTCCAGAAGAGAGACTCCGGCAGAACTGATATCCTGCAACAGTTCAGTTTGACTTCTGCGAGATTAGGAAGGTTACTCAATAATCCTTTCGGCAATTCTTTCAATTCTCGGTTGTTATTAAAGAGATTCAGAATTTTAAGTTGCACGTTTTTCACAAACAGATTTTCAGGCAAAGAGTTAAGATTGTTTGCGTACAAATTGAGGAGATTCAAATTGTGTAGACTCTGAAACACTCGAGCAGGTAACGTTTCTAAGAGGTTTGAACTTAAATCTAATTTTTGTAACGCGTTCAGGCCTTCGAAGGCTTCATTCGGCAGACCGCTGAAGTTGTTTTGCCAAAGATTCAACACTTTTAATGATCCCAAATGTTGAAAAAGTCCCAGAGGCAAACCGGTCAAGCCGTTTTCACCTAGCTCTAATAGATTTAGTCGAGATATTGACTTGAATATGCCAGGGTGCAAGCGAACTCTATCACACTTAAGGTTCAATTGAGTGAGATTTGTCAGATCATCAAATGCGCCTTTGGCGAGGTCCATATGTCCACTGGTGAACAGAATGAGTCCTTTGACGAAGTGAAGTCCTTTAAAATGATACGCCTCGATACTGTGTGATAAGTTTTCTCCTTGCGAATCAAACATAACTGTGAGCACTTTAGAAAATCCAAAGCGGTTGATGATGTTTTTAAATGGCTCGGCAGGCAGAGGGCAATCTTGAAATCTGACAGATTCAACAGTGTCACCGGATCCAGGGAAGGTGAGCAGCGGAAGAATAGAGAAGATATTTGCATTTTTACGAAGGCAATCAATCTCCATGTATTTTCCATAATTTAATTTGGCTTGAATCAAGGGACGTCCTGAAGCAAAAGGTATAAGTATTAAAAATGTGTTTTTCAGAAATCAACGGCCAATACACTGAAAACTAAAATATACAGTGTTAAAATTGACATAAAACAATATTTACCACAAACTTTTTTCTTCACGCGAACGTAAATTAAAAAAAAGCAGAATAAGCATTGCTGTAGTAGGCAATACTTTTGGCTACAGTCGCAAGGAATATTTAATAGACTAGTGAAATTGAAATATTCTACCATCAGAAACAGAAAGCTTTTTTCCTGTTCAATTTTGGCTTTTGGCGTGGGAAGGCAACTTTCAAGTTTCTTTGTTGTGAGCACGATTCGGGAATATGATATAGGGCAGGGATGGCGAACCTTTTTGGGTACTCAAACTAATATTAATTTAGTTTGTTGCTTACGAAAAACCTTAGGGAATTTCTTTTCTACCCTTTATCTAAACATTAAAATAATAATATTCTTTTCGTTGTCTATAGGGCTTCCCACTTGGTTTAAACCAAAACCGGCTAACCGGTTTATTGCCTGTTTTAGGAAATACTGAAACCAGGTTTATTTTGCACGGTTAACCGGATACTATTGGAAATTCTCTTTAGAATTCTATACAACTATTCATACTTTATGTCCGTGGCACAGTGCTCAACGTTGTTGGCTTTCGTGGCGGATCTCATTTCGTATGTTTTCATTCAAAGGCATGTGATGTCTAAAAATCTATCCTACCCGTTCAATCCTAAAGAAAGCCGGTTAGTTGATTTGTACAGTAAATTGGATGCCCTAGTTGTTTATCAATTTTACAGTAATATGCTGATTGGATGCTTATAATAAAAGCAAGAGTTATTTCAAATCATCACAAATGTTTCGACTCTCGATGGCATTAGAAAACAGGAATAAAAAAAAAGAGTATTTATAAAAATATAAACCTGTGTTAGGACAAGCTACTTCGTAGAATCCTAATCCTGTCGTTAAGCAGGTGCAGTTGGATCCATCCGGACAGCGGAAGTCCGTGTAATCCTTGCAGAAAACTGGAAGTGGTGACAGAAACGCGAATAGAGCGGCTAATATGAAAGGCGTGTCTGCCATCTTGCGGACTAAAGAAGTGCCATCCCTTTTCCTGTAATGCAACATAATTTTTCTCACATATGACGAATGCATAAATTCAGTTCGCTTCTTTCCGCTTGTTATCGCTAAAAATAAACAAATAAATGTATGAGGGAAAATTAAAACTCTACAAACGGTACAAATCCCACATTATTTACTTTAGATCATAGGTTCCCAAAGTGGTCCGTACGGACCCCCAGGGGTCCGTGAGGACTGCCAGGGGGTCCCTGACAGGAATAAAAAAAAATGGGGGTCCACGAGATGTAAATGGGGGTCCACGGACCGAAATCAATGGAATCAAATTTAATCAAAATAATGCGGGTTTAAATAGATCAAAGTAAACTATCTCTTAAATTTATTAAACAAAATATATTTGACAAATTTTACGTTTCACATCCACTATTAATTCCCTACCATCCTTCACGTTCATGCGCAGGATATTTTGACTATGGGAATGCCTCCGTGGATTATTAATACATACTGCGTCATTGAAGATGTGGATACAGTAAAAGTCACAGTACAAGAAGAATTGATTGGATTAAGCACAAACGAAGAACTAAAGGTACAGTTTAGAAAGGGTTACCAGCAGTTCTGGCTGCAGAAAGATATCCCTGTTGCTTATCCTGTATTGTGGGCTATCGCAAGAAAGTTTTTGATAGCATTTCTTTCTTCGTACCTCGTGGAGAGAGGTTTTAGTGCAGTTACTAATTTTTTAACGAAAAAAAGAAATCGGTTGCAAATCACTGAACGTGGAGATTTACGACTGTACCTTACGAATTTGAACCCAAATATTGACCAATTGATATCGGAGCATCAGGTTCATTCCTCTCATTAACAGATTTTATTATTTTATGTTAGAATTTGATTGTGTTTTGATTTGTTCATTTTCATTAAAAAAAAATCACTAATGATAAGAATAAAAATTACATTTTTTTTTTACAATTGTCCACTTTACAAAAAAACCCTATCACAGTGTGCTCATATTTGTATTTTAAAAAATTAGAAAACTTCACTATTATGCATCCTGGGGGAGGGGGTCCACGAAGGATAAAATACTGGGCTTAGGGGTCCACGGGGGAAATAACTTTGGGAACCATTGCTTTACATTAATACCTGTTTCACTCACGGTGAGCATTATATACTGATTATCTGTTGATAATGCCCACTCTGTGTAGCTCATTCTTGATTGGCTGTCTTAAATATTATTTTTTCAAATAAATTAAATAACGAAAAAAAGTGAATATTTGTCACTAAATGTTCAATATTTTTAGATTTAAATAAAGTTGAAGGGGAAGAAATAGCCAAAATTGGGCGACATATGGAATAAGTCAAGAAAAGTCTTATAATAATTGACATATATAGCAAAAGACTTATCATAATGTTATGACAGTACACTTACACACATTAAATAATAGGATACAAATAAGTAATTATTTTATGGTAAACAAATAAACAATTTTTAATGAAAGAAGTATGAAGAACAAATTTATAGTTAAAAACGATATAAAAAAAGTCAGAACCTCCTTTTTAAAGTAAAGAAATATGTGTTCAAACTAACGCCACAAGTAATTGTTGAATTCATAGCAAAAAATGTAAAATGCATGTTTGATATTCCTTAATATTCAAAAATCAAAACACATATTTGCACTAATTCCACTTTTATTTTTTAAATATTATAATGCCTTTGTACAAAGTATTGACAGTGAACACCTGAAAGAAATTCCACAATGTTATATTTATTTAATTATTCGATATAAGCATTCTCCCAGAAACCACTGTCACCGATGAAGAAGCTTTGATCGGCCATTTTGAATGACTTGTCAAAAAACATGTAATATTTAACAAAATCTAGTTATATATGACAACATAAAAACTCGGATTACAAAAGTTGTATTATCATACTTATACTTGAAGGTATTATTTGCAAACACAACTCATTTCAAAATGTTTAAACAATGAAACTTGAATTTCATTTTGAACAACAATATCTCACATTCATGGCTCATGTTTCAACAATTTTGAAATGAGCCAGGTTTGCAAATAATAATCTCATTTGTCATATATAGATGTCATGCAAATGATTATATATAATATTAATCTTGTTTGTTTTTTATTATCAATAAATACATTTGTATTCCTTTCACTTTCCTGTTTTATTAGTTTACCCATTGAATTACAATTCGTTTCATGAAACTTTAATGATTCACCCCAGTAAGACTTTATTGAAAATGTAAAATTATACTTTAAAATGGTCATCTCAACTCATTTTAGGTTCAAAACAGGCCAAATCAACACTTAAGTATCAAACACGGCCAAGTCATACATTTAAAGTGATTTTATGATGAAACCGGACATTTTGAAGTAAACTTTATTTTATTAGTATTATTATTTACTCTATAGGTAACTGAAAAATATTCACATCATTTTTATAAAAGATGGTCAAACAGAATTTCGGCTTAAATAAAGTGAAGCTAACTTGGCCATGTTTGATACTGAACGTCTCATTTAGATTAGTCAAGGTATGAACAGCTTCTATTATTTTCTCATCAAATTCGATCATTTTAAATTTTATCAAAGCGATTTAGATGTTCCAGTCCTTATTTTCCCATGTAATGCGGTGGAACGGCGTTCCGGCACCTTTTTTCTTGGAATTTTTAATGTTTCAATTCAATATTCATATTTTTTTCTTTTTTTTCCTTTAAAAACTATTTGTTTTCCTTGTAAATCATTAGCTGTTTGTCTCTACCTTAGGTGCCTTTTAAATAAGATTTCCCATAGTTTTGCAAAAAAAAAAATATTGACGAAATATTGAGTGATAAAATGCAAAACGTGCCAAAATCCAACACATAGACTATAACATATAACTCGCTCGGCTATGTATGTATAGCCTGGCACGAGTTGAATAGACAGATGCTAGCCAACATTTAACTGTATGCACCGCACAGACGACCATCTCGTAGCAATGACAAGGAATGCGACCGTTCAATTGGGGGATTTGCGGATAATATTTCAAGCCAGCGCGTAATTTGTAGTAGTATAATTGGGGACTCCACTGTAATTTGGGAAAATTTTACAAAATAGTTTTTATTTTTTTGTATTCTCTTATCAGTTAATAAGGCTCTTCATGTGCGAAACCGGTCCTGATCATATTAATAAAAGTGAAATTAGCACAAATGAGTTTTTATTTTATGAATTTTACACCACTGGCTAGGACAACATGATTCACTATCTTTATTAAAAAAGTTGAGTGACGATTTTTATCAAAAATGAATTTACTCCACAACTTTTTTTGCATCCTGCCTGCTATAATGGATAAAATAAAATATGCCGGAAATAAATCTTCCAGATAAGAAATATTATCCTGGTGCCGGAATTGCAACCCATGGTTGTGACATTGCTTATAAAATAGCTTCAACTCCAGGCTTAAAAAAAAATATATGAATCATTTTGTAATGCACAGTCTTATAATCACATACGTATATAGACAGTTGTAATTTTAACAACCATCGTTTTAGGACCGCACGAGTGGAAGGTGAGTAATGTTATAGACATCAAAGCTTTTTGACACAAACCATAAATTGATTGAATAATTGATTTATTAATTTGTCCCATTGTTATTAATTTTGACTGCAGCCTGTGAACAATACAACCAACGCCAACGATGAGGCGAAACGCGAGTCACAGTTTGTAACGCAACCAGTAGGGTAATTAAATTTTACAATAAAAGATTACTTCTACCGGAAAGTAACAGAAAAATCCATCGAAAGTATTAGAAGCAAAAGACGTTTAACACTCAGCTACAAGTCCCGCTATGATATAAATCAGGAGTAGTCACACATTCTTTTATGGGAGCGACTAGTTAGTAAAATTATTGACTAATATCGTATGTAATTATAAAATTCAAATATTTATTTTGAAAACTGATATTTGAATTATAAAATACTAGCTGTAAGCCCGTTGCCCTCAACGGGGGGGGGAGGGTTTTGTTGCATTTTCAAATAGTCGGAAAATTTACTGGCATGAAAAATAAATTGCTAACCTATTTATTGAATAAGTCAGAAAATCTTAACGTAATTAATTCTCTATATGGATTTTTTTAGGAATACACTCAATTCTCTAAAAGAACTAAAATACACCGGGATTGCAAAACAAAAAATGCAAATAGTGGAAAATTCTGGGGACATGAAAATAGGATTTCACTGAACTGTAAATAATCAAAATTTACGTCCAAACCAAATTTAATAAGAGAAAACTTTCTACTCAAAAGGTTTAGAAAGAATTTGATCCATGAAAAAAAAATGTTATTACTTTATTTGTAGTTTTAGTATAAATAAAAAAATAATGTGACAATAATCATTTAAGATAGCAGGGGTGTCGAGTCGCGAAAGTAACATAAACCATATAGACCAGTGTTTCCCAAACTTATTTGTGTCACGCCCCACTTCAATGCTTCAAAAATTTCTATGTCCCCCTTCCCCAATAAAAATCTTATACACCAAGTCCTCTTTTTAAGCGATTACGATGTAATTTGTTTTATATACATAACACTAATATTGCATACTCTTATCAGTTGATAATGCTCACCATTAGCGAAACCGGTTTGGATCTACTATAATAAAAGTGAAATTAGTACAAATGAGTATTTTATCTTTTGAATATAATGCCTTTTTACCAAGTATTGACAGTGAACACCCTAAAAGTGATTTTATTTTGCAACCTACAGTAACAGCAGCGAATAACTCCTATAAAAAATTTGATGGTTAATGTGGCGTTGAAATTTGCATTACTGTTGCCATCTTTCACTAAAAATAATACGGAAAGTATAAATGGGTCGTCTGGTATCAAAAGCAGAACTGTTCCATGCATGTATGGAACAGTTTTGCTTTTGATACTAGATGACTCATATATAACAATGCCATCCTTTCTATCATCCTAGCATTCACTGCAGGCATCTGTTTTCGAAACACAGTATACGGTTACTCTGCGCTTTCGTAAGGTGCCATGATTCGCAACCGTAAAGCAGCACTGTCAAGATACATGCGTTGAACAGGAGGCACTTGGTTCTGACCGAGTACAGCCGTGAGTCCCAGACTTTCCGCATTGAGTTAAAGGTTGCTCCAGCTATCCCTAATCGGATCGCGAGCTCTTTACACGGATTGCCATCTCCCGTGATGTGTACCCCTGAGGTACCTGAAACGTCGACTCTTTCGATGTTTTGACCGGCGCTCGTCAAAGGGTAGTGTGGGTCCAGACAGGCACTGTTGCAGAGTACATTGGTTTTACTCGCATTGATTTTAAGACCGATGCGATACGACTTGCTCTGCGATCTATCCCTTGTATCTTGAATACCCTCGACAGATTTGTCAAATATAACAGCGTCGTCTGCATACTCGAGGTCACATAGCTTTAAATTGGGGGCAACGGTCACACCTCGGTCGGGTGGAATTGACTTTCTCAGAATGAAGTCGAAGATTATAATGATCAGGAACGGAGCTAAGATGCAGCCCTGTCTGTGCCTGGTTGAGACCCCAAACTATTAAGTGGTTATATCACAGATTCTTATGCAGCATTCGCTCCCCTCGTGCAAGCATTTGATGATGGCAACAATCTTGGTTGTGATTCCGTACAATTTGAATATGTTCCATAGAGAGGACCGGTGCGGACTATCAAAGGTTGAGTTGATCCATTGCTTGGCCCTACAGTGATGGGAAGGCATGGCCTCGGTGTAGCCAACGACAACGGTGAGAGACTCATCGAGCTCGCCACTATGAATGAGCTTACCGTTGGCGGTACAATATTCCCCCACAGAGACATCCACAAATATACGTGGACCTCTCCTGACGGTTGCACAAAGGCACAAATTGACCACTTTCTCTACAGCACGTCTCACTGAAGGGAACTTCTCGACGTCCGAACCTACAAGGGTGCCGATATATTCAGCGATCATGAGCTGCTGGTCGGTAAAGTTCGTCTCAGACTCAGACGCCCGGTAAGGCACCCAACACGAAAAAGAATCGACATCGAGAGGCTACAATCTCCTCGAATTCGGCTAGACTTTAACATCGCTGTGAGAAAGAACATCGTTGACTGTGCTAATGACCGGCAAAGTCCACGCCGCGACCCCATTGAATTAGAATGGTCCAGCATAAAGAATGCAGTCGCGTCAGCCGCACATGAGGTGCTTAGAGTCAGAAAAAGTACCCAGCCAAAGTGGATGTCTGATAACATGTGGAAGAATATTGAAGAGAGAGCCTGGCGTAAAGCACTGAGGGACAGTGAGACAAACCCAAATTGAGTAGAGAAACGTCAGACCAACTATCAACTCCAGGATAAGATAGTCAAAAAGTCTGTGCGACTCGATAAACGCCGATTCCTGGACAAGCAAATTGAAGCAGCAGAGGCGGCATCACGTAGGAATGACACAAGAAGACTTTTCAAAATTACACGTGAAATTTGCGGCAGACGGCTGCCAACCGCGGGGCCTATCCATAGTCCCAGCGGAACAATGGAGTCGAACGTAGAGCGTGTCAAAAAGATCTGGAGAGATCATTTCTGCGGGGTGCTTAACCGCCCCCTTCCCTCGGACCTCTTTGATATACCCAATGAAGCCACAATTACGGAAATTCCTCGAGCGTTGAACATTCCTGACTATGCGCCGACACATGCTGAGATCTCCTCGGCTGTGCAGCGCTTAAAAAACGGGAAGGCGCCGGACATGGATAGTATACATCCAGAGTTCCTAAAGTATGGCCTGGAGGCGCTTCTGCAACTCCTGCACCAGCTTCTTAGTATGGTGTGGGCGCAAGAGCGCTGTCCGAGGGACTGGGTTAATGGCGAGGTAGTTACAATCCACAAAAAAGGTGACCCACTGTGCTGTGACAACTACCGTGGCACAACGTGACATAAAGATAGTATTGGCGAGAATAAGGATTCCAATTATGAGTATCCTCAGGGAAAATCAGGCCGGGTTCTTACTTGGCCGATCCTGCGAGGACCAAATACACAATCTTAGGTGCCTTCTTCAGCAAAGCAACGAATTCAACAGCTCGCTGGCATGTTGCTTTGTAGACTACGAGATTTGCGTATTGCCCTCTGAAATATTGAAATTGCCCCCAAATAAACCGCCCCAATATAGACAGTAGAGGTGCTGTGTGTGTGAAAAGGTGCTTAAAATGTGTGATTTATAAATAATAATAAATGACTCTTAAAATCCGTGTCACATATAGGATGACAAAAATCATAAAGACAGGGGGTGTGTCGATTCTTAAAATGTTGAGAACTCTGGTCACATGTAGGATGAAAAAAAGACAATTGGGGGGGTGTCATCCCTAATAATTTTGCTATAAAAAATCCCTTTAAATGTATTTTTTACATGCATATTAACACAATTTCCATGTATATCAAGTATTAGAAATCCTAGAATTCATTTTTTATTTGCATCTGAAACATTATATTGCATATTTGTAGCAATTTTGTTATATTGTTTTTGATTTGAAGTTACTGCTGAAAGTAATTTCAATTCAAGCGTTGGCAATTTATCATCAGTGAATCACGAACTATGCTTCAATGTCAATGAAGAATGAATTGATTCGCACAGATATGTAGATACAAAAAAGCAAGTTGAATATACAGCTTTCCAAAGATGTTGATATTTATTTTCACACAGTCTCAAAAATTTCTCGATCAACATCTACTAATTTTTAGAGGTGCGGTGAGTGAGATAGATGAGATATCGACAATTAGATTTAAGTGCTGAGACGTTGAGTAGTTTTGACTCGTTTGAATAATAAATAGTACAATATCGGTTTGAGATCAACCAAAAATACCTGCCATCTCTGATATATATGCACTTTTACTTCTTAAATTATTTTTTTTCAATCATCTGATTAATTTAAACATTTATTAAGGTCGATTATTAAATAGAAGACATCTTTGAATAATTCCGAGATGGGAACATAGAAAATCTCAACTTGTTTTAACTTTTCCGGTTCTAAGCTCAAGAAATGCGACCCCAATACCCACATTTTCTTAAATATCTATTTTAATATGGGTGATACAATGTTTATAATTAATGTATTCTTATATCATAGTTTTTTGGACCTTTTGTAGGTTATATAAATACGATAAGATAATAGACAAGCGCCCGCTAATCAGAGATCGTTTGTAAGATAACTAGGCTGAACGCCGCAAAGCAAAGCGCGTCAGTAGCAAATTAACATTTGTACTGAAACAACGTATTTTTTACGCGCAACTTAAAATATGATTATATATTAAAAAATCACGGATTTTTATAAAAAAATGTATGAGGAATGATGCAGACGAAAATTTTAAAGCCCTTAGACTATTTTTTTTTTGAAATTCATAAGAATAAGGCCAATAATGAGGAAACCACTAGGGTCACTAAACGACCACCATCGGCAGAGAAGTATTTTTCTAGTCTCCGAGCCGCGAGAGTACAGGAATTCATGGGGATAAAGACCATATTACAGAAGTGAGTGCTAATTGTCGGCATTTTTTTAAAAATTGATTGATTTTTATTTATTTTAGTGTTAAGAAGTCAAAGCAAGTTGTGAAAAGTGATATTTTAACTTTTAGGGTGTTCACTGTCAATACTTGGAGGAAAGATATAGATCATTAGATCATTATATTGATAAAATAAAATACTCATTCGTACTAATGGCATTTTATGTACTATGATCAGTCCGGTTTCGCTCCTAACAAGCATTATCAACTGATGATGATTCATTGGAATTAGTACAAATAAATATTTTATTTTTTGAAAGTGATATTTTCGTTCAATGAAACGTAGTTACAAATTATGCAGTTTATGTTTATTTACGACAGCCACTGACCGATCAAGCAATAGGGAGGTCCCAGGCGCAATAAAATTTGGAGGCTCTGTTTTTTTTGAATTATATAAACTAAATTTAAAATTTTCCATGGGCTTAATAGAATAAACTATGTCATTTTGAGGCCCCAAGCCACGAGGACAAGCACGGCGCTTATGGGGTATTCCGCCACTGGACACAACTACCATAATATAAAAAAGAGGTAACTGAATGAAATGACCAGTCAATAATTGGAATTATTTCTCAGGTGTATCGGCACAGATCCTCAGCAGGGACGTTGGGCAATGTTGACATAACTGAGTCTAAAAATAATTGTAAAAGTGAAAATCAATCTTTTGTTCTAGCATTCATGGATTTCCATAATTTATTGGTTTGTTATATAGTCTCGGCCAAACATCTATAGTAACATTGTTAAATAATCCAACATTCTTCATATTCTTATCTACTGTTTAATTTCTTTCAAATATAACAGTTCTGTCACAAATTTTACCACAATTGATCGATTTGGACAAATATTTTTCACCCCATTCAGAAGCGTGTGCGACGTAGCTATCCTGTTTCAACAGTAGCTGACAAACTATAATACCTCACATAGAGAAAGTTAGGACTGTAGCTGAGAGAGTGAACATATTTAATCAAGAAGTTGAAAAAAATCTAGTAGAAGAGCATGTCATAGCGAAATGTTCCAATTCAATTTTTGTCAAGACGAAGGTAATCTGCAAGACAATCATAATAATAATAATAATAAAAGTGTGGTGAGAAGTTCAACTTCAACAAACTTGAGCGAATTCTTTTAAGTGGCACCAGCAGGCGCGAGCTACCAATGGAACTATTGATGGATCCAAAATATATATGCGATTCTTTGAAATGTTTTCCTGAATTCAAAAATTTTTTTTGAGGGCCAATTAGAAAACTGTAGCTATTGTAAGTTAATGAATTTACTTACTGATTAGGTTATTCACGTCCGTGGTGTTTCCCACCGAATAATTAAATAAATGATGAAAAACTCCTCAAAGCGTATGAACCAAAAACATTTTAGAGAATTTTTTTATCACACTGTAAAATTATTATATAATCAGTGAATAAGCGAGATAGCGGTAAAAAAGTGTAAAATTAAGCAAAACTAAAAGTAATGTTGTATTTTTACACATTACCTTAAAAAAAATACCACACCATCTGTTAATTAATCATGCGGTTTCTATCATTAGATATGACCATTTCTCACCTCCAAATTAAACTTTCAATCTCCTTTTTGAAAATTTTCAGGGATTTTGATTTAAGAAATTTATCACCTCAGTCTGATTAGTAAATTTGCTACCCATAAAAAGAGCTAAAGAGATCTAAATAGATGAAAATCAGATAAAGGTAGATCTGTACTATATTATAATAAAGTCCAGCTCTAGCCTTATTCAACTCAATTTGCAGACATGAATTATTTATTTACATATCGTCATTGTGCTTTCAAAACCAGCTATGTGTTTTTTTCAAAACATTACTGTAGTCTTGAAACATGTTAAAATACAGTACGAATTATAATGTCTGTTCTCGACATACTAGTAAAGCAATTCTAGAACGCCTTATATCATAATCATTTTTTTTTATTTGCGGGTGCGGTGATTTGTTATAATGTTTTTAATGCAACAATCTGATTTCTAATTAACTAATTGGAGGCAAAATATTTACTAAGCCGTCGCGCAATGTGAAGATGACTTTACTTGAATTATTTTAGGTGTAAAACTATTGTCTATCTGCCAATCATGTTTCACTCCGTACCGCCAATAGTTTTATGGTACCAACCCTAGTTAAAACTTTATAAGACACAAATTGTTATTATTGGTCAGTATTTTGCTTTTTAATGGTTACTTACTTACGACCAAGGACACAAAAGCTGGGCATCCCAGAAGGCAGGTCCGTACAGATGAGAATATTTACTTTCACAGATAAACAGTATATTTAAAACACTATTACAGTGGTTCTTAACCGGTGCACCGCGATGCCTATTGCAAATGCACCACGAAAAGATTAGTGAAAACCCAAAAATCCGAAAAACAGTGAAAATCGAAAAAGTCGTTGGCGAAATTATGTTATATAATTACACTGTTTTTTACATAGAGAATCTTTAGTTTCGAAAACATTACCAGCAGCATTGAAACCTGTACTAGATCAAGTTGTAAATATGGTGAATGTCATAAAATCAAGACCTTTAAAAGCATGCATGTTTAAAAAACTTTGCATTTCTATGGAAGATAAGTACGAGTGTTTGCTTTTTCACACAGAAGTCAGATGGTTATCTAAGGGTAAAGTTTTATGTTGATTCATAGAATTTAAGAATGAATTGTTAATCTTTTTTCAAAATGAAAGTATGGATGATTTTGCTAAATCTCTTCAAAATAATGATTTATATTTGACATCTATTGACAAATTGACAGGATTTCGGAAAAAATAACTCTTTGGAAAAATTGAATAATAGAAAAAAAAAGTAAATATCGATGGCCATAAGTTGACGACACGTAACCGAAATTTTACAAGAGAGCCAAAAAACTGTATAAATAAATAAGTATGGGGAAATCAATGAAAATGAAAAACAATTTGGATTAAAATAATTATTATGTATATTTAAAATAATCTGTTGACACAATATTAATTACATAAACATTTTATTAACAAGAATGTTTGATACGAGTTAACAATTTAAATTTTGTTTCTTCTTTTATGGTGATACGAGGAAACAATTCCAAGTATTTTGATCAATTCAATGCACCTGTTTTAACTTCATCCACATAATAATAGAAAAATTGTACATAATTTTTATGTTTTTTTTAAATCCAGTTACGGATTGTCCACTCTCCAATACAAAATTTTGCAGTAAACATATTGGAATTTTTTCTAACCTATGTATTTTCAAATAGTAGGAAAACAATGTAGCTTTTCTACTATCTTCTGGCAGTTTGGTGGGTCTTTCTTTCTGTTACGTGTTTCCAACATTAGAACAATTTCAATGAAAAACATTTTTTGTAAATTACGAGATGTCAATATTTTAATAGAGCTTGAAAAAGAAAAGAAAATTATATGCACAACTCATTTAATAAAAAAATGTCGGTTACGTGTTGTCAACGTATGGCATTCGATATGTTTCCTTCACTCATAAACGAAAACATTTCAAAGGGAATTATTTTCGCAATAATAGAACATTTAACTTTATTGGAAGAAAAGATTGCATATTATTTTCATTCCTTGTATATAGAAAATTATGACTGGATACGAAATCCATTTGCTACGATTGCTACATCGTATTGTGGATTTTCATACGCAGAGGAAGAAGAATTAGCTTCATTGTCGTCTGATCGTACTCTAAAAATTAAATTTTCCGAAATGACCATGGTGGACTTGCCCAAGAGGAATATCCAGTTTTTTACATGAAGGAACTGAAAATTTTGTTACAGTTTTCAACATCATAATTGTGTGAGCTTGGTTTCTCAACAATTACTATTACGAAAACTAAAAAACGAGAAATATTTACGAATTTAGACGAAGAAATGAGGTAAGCTATATCAAATATTCTACCTAATATTTCTGATATCTGCAAAAGCCAACAAGCTCAGGTATCATATTATTTTATTTTATATTAAAATGAACTTCCATAAAGTTACCGTCGGATCGAAAGTACCATATTAATTGTTTTTTGATTGATCATATAAATTACATTTTGTTAAGCAGGGACGTCATTTTGGGTTGAAAAAGAGTGGAAAATGCCCCCCCCCTAGATTTTACACCCAAAGAGCACCTTTAAATATTAATACAAATATTTTTAATAAAACACGTATAAATATATATTTTTTTCTAGGGGAAAATCAACCAACTTAATTTATTTTCAATATTAAACATTTTTTGTATAATTTAACTTAAAAAGAAAATATGTTAAGAAATGTAATACAAATTATGTCCACATATTTTTTTCGACTTCTTAATTCTGGTGCACTGCCAATTTTTCCCATGGTCAAAATTGCACCGTGACTTCGAAAAGGTTAAGAACCACTGGACTATTATATATAAATATTATATCACAGTACTTACACATTTTAATGTATATATATATTTTACCATCATGTTAAAACTATTTTTCAATGTGTGTTATTTTTGGTAGCGTACTCCCACGCACATTGCCGGCATAACATCACATATTTAACAAAAATACAATGTCGTTTTCCGTTGTTTTTTATCGAAGCACAATACAATCACAACATTGATACTCTTCTTTGGACATAAGTACATTCATGCTATTTACCATCTAAACTCTGTTCAGGATCGAATGAGTGTCTTCTTGGAGTGAGGCATTCTCACTCAATCAAGACTTCTTAATTTTATTTTTGGCATATTAATAATTTTTTTGAGTCCTTAGGCGCGGCGGTTAGCGTTGTTTGCTTCCATGCCGGATCTCATGAGCTCAAGTCTCAATTCGAACCGCGTTTTTTCGATTTCTGTTTGAAGGCATAGGTGTTTGTGATACTAAAAATTCCCTCCCACCCTTTCCGATCCTTTAATAGCTGGGTGTAGCGAGAGCGATTCATTGGCCACTAGTCCTGTCATGGCCTTATTCTTCTATTCCTACTACTCTCTTTGAAAAAGAGAGGTGGAGCGAATGAGTAACAAACAGTTCTCGTAAAAAAACTTCTATTGAGATACCTCCATTAGAAGGCCATAATGATCTTATCAAATCATCAGTAAAAGTTAATTAAAAGAAATTTTCTTTTAGGGTGTTCACTGTCAATTCGAAAGCTTAGGGTGACATGGACAAAATAACAAAAATCAATTTTTTTAGTTAACCTTTTGGCTGCAGTAGATATGCGGCTATAATTGCAATCTTCACATTAATAGCCGATAAAATAGTCACTCACTTTTCACAAATATGTACATCGTAATGTCCTTTTTGCCCAATGATGACGGTTTATTTTGAACAGCACATTTTTCGACCAATGCTAACTGCTTATTTTGAATCGCATATTTTTGAATTTGTCGTTCGTCCAATTGGAATGGACATCTGTTTATATTCAAAATTCAAATTTCCTGGCGTAGAAATGAAGCATCGTAATAATATTGAGAGAACTTTATTTGAAAGTTTGCACCGCTACGAAGTTTTTTAAATAATCAAAGATACTGGTTAGATTTTTTGAAGCTATAATTATAGGGCTAGGCGAAGGTTTTTTGGCGCTGATTTGACAGATTTTGATCAGTGTCATTGATTCAATTATTGGAAGGTATGGTTATATTTTGCATCCAGCCTTGAAAATCTTTTCAATTTCTTACATGCATTGAGAATATTCTAATGACGGTATGGATATTTTATAGAACTATATTTCGACTTTTATTTTAAAATCTTCTACGAAAAATAATTGTAAGCAAACTTAAACATTATTCTAAAAATTAAATAATCTACAATTTAAATACTGCAGGGCTGTCGATATATGCCCCGAGGTCTATTTCTTCTTCTACGAAAAAAAATAATTGTTAGCAAACTTAAACATTATTCTAAAAATTAAATAATCTACAATTTAAATATTGCAGGGCTGTCGATATATGCCCCGAGGTCCGATTTCTTCTCCTACGAAAAATAATTGTTAGCAAACTTAGACATTTCAATTATTCTAAAAATTATGTTATTTACAATTTAAATACTGCAGGGGGGTCGATATATGTCCCGAGATCTGTTTCTTTTTCTACGAAAAATAATTGTTAGCAAACTTAAACATTATTCTAAAAATTATATTATATACAATTTAAATACTGCAGGGCAGGGCTGTCGATATATGCCCCAAGTTTATTTATTTTACTTTTAGAATTTCTGGCTTATTCAATAAATAGGTTTGTAATTTATTTTGCACGCCAGTAAATTTTCTGACTACTTACTTTTTTTTTACTATGGATCAAATTCTTTCTTAACCTTTTGAGCAGAAAGTTTTCTCTTATTAAATTTGGTTTGGACGTAAACTTTGATTATTTACAGTTCAGTGAAATTTTCTGCTATTTGCATATTTTGTTTTGCAATCCCGGTGTATTTTAGTTCTTTTGGAGAATTGGGTGTATTCCTAAAAAAATCCATGTAGAGAATTAATTACGTTAAGATTTTCTGACTTATTCAATAAATAGGTTTGCAATTTATTTTTCACGCCAGTAAATTTTCTGACTATTGAAAAATGCAACAAAACCCCCCCCCCCCCGTTGAGGTCAACGAGTTTACAGCTAGTTATTACCTTAATTAGCTATTGACGATATAACTCGTCTCTGGCATGATGAGCACGAAAAATTTGACGAGATATCTAGTCTGTGGCAACCATCGAGATAAGTATCAAACTGACCGAAAAATTAGTTTTTTTTCCCATGTTCGCTCCCAATGTGAAGCATATGGCTACTCTCGCTACGCCCCATTATTCAAGGATTGGAAGGTTGGGAGAGAATTATCATGCCTTTAAGCATAAATTTATAAATCAACTAAAAAAATGCTGTTCGGAGTGGGATTCAAGCCCATAAGGTCCGGGATGGAAGCTAACGATGTTGACCATTACACCATAGACCCGATTTTTTTCAGTTTTTCTTGACCTCCGTAACATTGATCACTCGACCACGTAGCCAGCCAAATATTTTGAATATCTACTTATGTTTAATTTTTTAAATGAAAATAGAGTACAGTGGAATCTCGATTTACCGTTCTCGCATTGTTCGTTTTCCCGCATGGATCGTTTATTTTTCATAGTCCTGGCCAAACACCCATAAGAACAATGTAAAATAATCCTGCGTTAATCGTTCCCCGATCTACCGTTCTCGCTATCGTCCCGTCCCAATTATTATCCCGATGGACCATTTTTGTAGAATTTTTTTTTTCGCTCAAATAGTTTTACACCACATTTAGTTAAGTATATATAAGTATAAATAAGTTTTAGTTATAAAGACATTTTTAACCCAAAAAAACTGCTGACTTTTATACCTAAGTAGTTTGAGAAAATAGTAGACTTTGCAAATTTGAAAAATATTCAACAAAAACGGTCAATCGGCATAATATTCGTGACGGGACCAAAATATTTAAACGATAGATCGAGGAAAACGGTAAATCGGGAAACGATTAATGCAAGATTTTTTTACATTGTTCTTATGGGTGTTTGGCCGGGACTATGAAAAATAAACGATCCATGCGGGAAAACGAGCAATGCGAGAACGGTAGATCGGGGTTTCACTGTATATCATATCTATTTTTTTGTATATCTCCGACAGCTAGTTATAAATTTTATATTATAAATAATATATGAATTGATACAAAGATTTTTTTATATGTTCAAATCATACATCTTAAAAAATATTTGATGACGTGTCATCAATGCATTTGCTTGTTTGTGTGATATGAATTTACTTACGATAAGTTGCCTGTGAGATGAGTTTTCCATGAAGACAATTTTCATCGTCAGTTATCAGATTCCAATCAATTTCAACCAAAAAACGGTCCAAGCCGGTTTTACAAGACTTGTATATCGTGAGTTTCAGTGGTTTACTTACTGGTGCACTAAAAGATTCGGATTTTTGTTGTGCTGCCAGTACATGAGTACATTGAATAATTATTTATTGGTTTTTTAGCGTAGCAACCTCTAAGTCTGTGTCAGATTTCCATTCAAACTTCCAAGCGGCAAAATGACAGTAATGCACAATCGACATTCATTTCTTCTTGTTTCAGCGAATACGTTATTATAAAATACTGAAAAGTATTTTAATTTCCATAAACAATGAATTATTTTCTTGTTGTCCATACTGTTATATATTTACATGCCCTATTACGAATATTGTCGCAATTGGTATTTTTACTCAATTGGTGTGAAAATTAAACTTGTGTAAACCGATGTGTTAAGCAATACGACAAACATGTAGGTAGAAAACAATTTGAAATTATCTTGTTACTGTGATAAGAAAATATATTTATAACAAATAATGTGTACAAATAGCGTTATTTTAATGTTGATGAAAAACAATTAAATCATATCTAATTATAAACATAACCTTTATTCAATACCATGTTGTCATACGTCGTTACAAAACAGTAACGTCTTTATTATTTAAAGATATACAAAAACGGAATTTTCTCTACAAAAATCAGTTAAAATTAATGTAAAACATAACATCACCTGTCAGCCACTACCTAGTTTTCTGAGGAAACTTTTTATGTAAGACAATTTTTTATTTTTATTTATTTATTTGCACATATGTTAATATTACATAATACATAAACTGAAAAAAAAAAAAAATTTAAAATTTTATTTACCGGGTTTTGACTCGAGCACATTCTCATTCGATCGCTAGGGATAAGCTCTCATCACTACACTACAGTAGTCAACATGTATTAGCTGCCTTTGCTTCCAACCTGCTCAATAAATTTCCACCAAATTGACCCTCACATACTATTTTCTAAATATTTTATCATAAAGGTCTTTCTCTTTATTAGTAGCATGCACTTCTGGAAGGCGAAACAAAGAAATGGCTCCAAAGCCCCGGACTTACCACGCGAATGAGGTTACTGGGGGTAGTCTGAAAGAAGATGAGGACCGAGAAAGGTGGAGAGTTTTGATCGCTCAAAAGATGACTGCGTTTCAGAATGGTCACAATCCTCTGTCTTAAAGAAGCGACTGAGAGATTTATATAGAGCGAAAGAGAATTTTTTCCATCCTAAAACTTACGAAAACTAAACTAATATGGATAATGATCAGCGGTGGGCTGCCGATATGTTCTCAAGGGGCTCACTAAATCTCAGTCATAAATTCTTCACTCCATGGATGATGCATAATCTGTGGCCCACAGGCTGCACGCGTCCTGTTTGTTTTTTTTTGTGGCCATTGAATGTTTCATATTAAAATATAGCACATAATTATTGAATTTAATTAATGTGAGCAAGCTTTTCGTTGAAGAATAAATCGGTTCATATAAGCTTATTGATTTTGTAGCTTAACAGCTTAACGACCGCACGTTTTTTTTATAAAATTTCACCTGGCCAAATAAAATTTTGTGAAAAATTCGCAAAAATTATAATTTTACTAAATTCACTATAATTTGTAAGAAAATTGAGATATCTTTACAAAAAATAATTTTGTTAGCTTCCAGATACTTCGCCTATACGCATATATGTGTCCTCCGGCCAGCAACCTTTGTTTTTCAAAGACTCAAATACAGGTCCACGGTCGTTAAGCTGTTAATACCACAAACTTTATGCCAATTTCAAAAGAATTAGTTTAAATTTTAAAAAGACAAAGGTCGCATTAAAATTTCAATTATAAATTCAAGATATATTCCTAAATATTTTGAAATAAAAACATACGTGAATAAGTACACCGAATCCTCTTTTGCACGGGTTCAGAACAACACAACCGAATGTATTGGAAACTGTCTTTCATTTATGAATGTAATATATACATCTTTTTTATACGGTTGTTTTACATGAAAAATTACTGTAAAAAAGAAGATTGAGCGAACTTCGAAATTCATTTTTACTTGCCGAAACCATCATAATTCCTTTTTTTACCTCGAGATGAAAACGGTCGTATTTGCCTACTTTACACCAAAGATTAAGCTAACAGTAAGCAACTTAATCTTGAAACATGACACATGCTTGCTTGAAAGTTTTAATTTGATAAATTCTTTTCTTTATTTATAATAAATAATATTTAAAAAATTGACTGCCAAAAATCACTGATAGATCATGTAGATGTATGTATGTAGTATTTTTGAGAAATACTGCAAATAATAGACACCAGAGGTCTGCACGGGCCCGGGCCTGGCACGCGGGCCCCTACCCGGCCCAGCCCATGGACCGGGTTCGGACGGGTAAGCGTAATTGAGATTGGGGCTCGGGCCGGGCCCGGGTAAGGATTTTTTTATTTATTCAGAAAAATATTTCAGACTATGTTCGTGTCATAAGTCAGCCGTGATGATTTTAATTATTACCAGTTCTATAGAGAATCGTAAAACTTGTAAAAAAATTGTTTTTTTCGGGCTGTGGAGTATAAATCAGAGCTTCGGGTCGGGTTCGGGTAACAAGTGTGGTATTAGACTCGAGTCCGGGCCGGGTAATTTTGTGAAATTTCGGCCCGTGTAGACCTCTAACACAGTGCTTCACATAACATATTTCCTGTATATATATATTTAAGTCTGTTAAATCAGTGCTTGGGGGCCGTGGAATTTCCTTGGGGGCCACTGCAGGATGCGGGATTGAGAAATTTTGAGCGAATTCCGAAAATTGGTCATTTCAGCAAAGCAATTTTGGATTCGTCGGTGAGCTAAAAAAAAAAAAAAACAAGTTACGAAGACAATCTGAAAGGTTCCGAGATTGGATACCCTACGCAGAACATGTTTTGTATCGAGGGCTGCGGATTATTTTTTTTAAGATTTAGGAGGCCGTGGAATAAAAAAGGTTGGGAAGCACTGCTCTAATAGACACATAACATACTAAATACGCTCTTGCTATTTTAACCCTTTTGGCCTCAGCCATTTTTAGGAGTATATGCAAAAAGCTAAGAACTATTTTCATGAAAACTTAAAAAATAGGTTTTAAAAAATATGTTTTATTTTAAACAGAAAAAAAATGAAAAAAATTAGGACAGATTATTAGATGTAGAAGTATATTTTTATAGAAAGAAATCAATAATTCTTTATTTAATTACATAGTTACAAAGTTATAAAAAAAAAAAAAGCCAAAACTGTATTTCAAAGCCAAACTTCATCCTCAAATTATACAATAGGTATGTCAAACGTCCATATACATCTGCCTACGTGATATTCCTGTCTGAAAACAAAAAAAAACCTTTAATTTTCCATTTACTAGAAAAAAAAAAATATACAACGATTAGGATGCTTTCAAATTTATAACAGGTATTGAGATAAATTGGGCTATTTCGAATGCTTTTATTTTCTGGACAAGGAATGCTGATTTAAGATTTGTCAGCAGGTATAATCTGTCAAAGTGCGCTGCACCGTTCGACCGAATCCCATCATAGTATTCGTCAACGAAGGCAACTTGCTATCTATCAATATTTGAATTTTGCAAACAAAAAATTAGGGTACCTGCATACAATCCCATAATTCAAAATATATTTTTATTGGCAAATGGTCATTCTAAGATTTATTAAAGGTCACGCTGACGGATTATGATCACCAGAGCGAAATCCGTGACAACACGCGCTGAACTCAAAATATAACTGATAAAAAAACCTAAATATAAAAAATAATAATTCGAAAATTAGTTTATTTTAATGATAAAACGTTTCTCCAGTGGCCTTTTGATCATACATCAAAGTATGCGCCGATAGATCGGCGCTCCGAGGCTAAGAGGGTTAAGTATAGAAAAACTGCGGGTTGGTATAGTCAATGTCGGTCTTAAATTTTCATGCTGTGAAGGAGTTTTCATAATACAAGAAGCAGAGAATGGATTAATTACAGTAGAACCTCGATTATCCGGATTGAAATATGTAAACAAAAAATTACGAATTTGCTGATTTGCACATGGCGAATTGTGTCCACCGTTGTTCATGTAGTGATGAAATGGATACAATTTTGTTTTTTGTGTCGGCAGACACAGACTCCCACTTTTTGATTTCTCAATGACAAACATTGAGAAATCAAAAAACCTCAGATGCTTTAAAAATATCACAAGTTTTCCGGTTGAATATGATCATCGGATAAAAGCCTAGATGAATAGTGAATTTTTAAACGATGATATGAAAAACAGTTAATTTCAGAAGTGAAAAAATATCAAAGCTCTGAATAAAACATTATTACTACTAAACAACGAACTGACCCACCCCCATGTATAGAATCTTTAAACCGGATCAAAGAAATGTTGATGGTAAAAATTATTCCACCAAATGCCACATGGGCAATACAACCGATGAATAAGAGTGTAATAGAAACATTCAAACGCTCAAATGCTATGATAATTGAGGAGCAAACATTCAAAAAGTGTTTTGTCACACAAATGCTGAACTTGGGAAATGATGAAAAACGTGTCATTTGATAACGTAGCCCAAGTTCTTAAAAAAATGTTATTAAAAGTAAACTGTTAAGGGAATGAATTTCAATCTACGTATTTTGTATAATCTAGAAATCTTGGATTAGCTAATTTTTTGGTTTGAAATTTGGACAAAACACTTTTTGCATGAAACTTGTGGACAAAACACTATTTGAATGAAAATTAAGAGTTTTTAGTTATATCGTTATTAATATTATTATATTTTATTAATATTATAGAGCACGGGTTCCCAACCTATGGGTCGCGACCCCCAAGGGGGTCGCCAACTTTTTTCGATTTTGTATTTGAACAACAAAACTAAAACTACAGTCAACTAAAATTACCTTTTTAGAACCTCGACTGAAGGTGCTTGATGGAAGTTTATCTTTAGATTAGAACTATTTTCATTATGCACGTTTCCATTATAATTTTGGCCGAACATGACCCGGGTTTCGCCTCTCGGCATCTACCGGTGCTATCCAGTGCGCGAATGCACTCGAACTGACAGGTAGCGGAAGTTTTGTATTGTCTATATACAAACACAACTTCCGCTACTTCTTTTATAAAAAGGGGTCTCCACCCAAAAAAGGTTGGGAATACAATTACATACATATCATCAAAGCTTTTTTCCCTATATGATGCGGTAGAACGGCGTTCCGGCACGTTTTTTCTCGATATTTTTAATGTTTCCAATCAATTTTTATTTTCCTTTGAATATTTTTAAATTTTTCTATCGAAAGACGTTTGAAAATATATTTTTTAATCGTAATTTCACAAAAAACGTAAAAATGGTAAACAAAGAATTATTATAACTAAGATAAGACCTAAAAGATCGATTTTCTCGAAGGTGTTGGTATTTGTGATATCTATACCTCTCACTCTACCAATCCTAAAATTAACAAGGCAAAGCGAGAGCGATTAGTTAACCATTAGTCCGGTTTTAGCCCCATCTTTCTATTCGCACTCTTTTTAAAAGAAAAGTTAAGCAATTGGCTAACAAGCAGTTATCGTAAAAAAAATCTTGAGTTACCTTTATTAGGAAACCATTTAGTCCAAATTGAGAACGGAGATGAATTATAAAAAAAAGCTTCACAAAAATTGAGTTCCGGCAGTTTTTTTTTAAAAGAGCACTGCATATTGTTTAAAGTTCTGGCTCCATCATCACATAGGATATCTTCTTATATACTGTATTTTTGTACCACGATACAAGTCCTCTATTTTCATGTTCCTGCCAATCGTCAAACATTATTTTTAGCAATGTACTGGCATATTTTTTTCTTTTTTGTGATATTAAATGAGATTAATAGCAGCTTGTTTGGTTGGAATCATTGCAAATGGGAATACAATATGCCTTTTTTTTTACTTAGCAACTGTATTTTTCTGCGTTATCGGAAATATATTGATCTTTTTTATTTCCTCTGAACAATACACATTTTTGCCGAGTAGTGATATTTCTATTTTCATGATGCTCGTTTTACATCACTTAAGAATGAGAAGTCTTTATATAATTTATTCAGGGACTTAGTATCCATTATTTCCCAATCTTCGCACATCAAATCGACCTGGCCAATTTGCTTATAAACTTCTTAATATTCTTCCGGAATCAAAATGGGTTGTTTTTCACATCGCACTCTATCTGCTGAGCTAAAAACATGGACTGCTAGTAAATAGCTATGACAGTGTACAGGGGAATACAGTTCAACTTTTTTTATTATTCTTTCAGCCGTGAATATGAAATGCATTATTGTTTGGGCAATAATATCTTTTACATTTTGTGAAACACATCTATCACACAACAGTCGAAGACTGTTTTTCCTTGTACATTTTTTAAATGGTGTAGCAAGGATGATGCATTTTTTGGCTTCCTTTCTTAGCTTTTTCTTCTGGCCAGTTATAGAGACACAGTTTTGTGGCATCAGGAACAACAATGCAGAAATTATAAAAAATGGGTTGCCATGGTCGTTTCTTTATAGGCACTGCTTGTATTGATGAAGCAATGGTAGTATATTGTCTCAGTTTGACAGGCTGGGAATATATTGTAATAAGGTGTCAAAACGTTGCATCCACTAAATGTAGAATATATTTTCTTTTTGGGTTCAGATCGTTTGCCGCCCGTGAATTTTTCTTTTCTAGAGCCAATATTGGCTTGTCCAATTTACTCTTCACTATCTTCTTGCATCGTATATATTTTAATAATAAATTATTAATAATAAATAAAGTCAATAAAGAAAGTATACTAGTTCCAATTTTCATGCAAAATGCGTTTTGTCCAAATTCAATATGACGGCTTCTACGCTGTGGTTGGTCGAGAGGACAAAACATCTTTTGATTGAATTTGGGTGTTGGAGAAAACACGTTTTGCATGAACGTGTCAACTTTATGATTTATTTTTAATAGGAAAAAACTTTTTTTGAACGTTTATTGTGATTTCCATTCATAGATTTTACGATTGACTATCAGAACTGATATTAAACAGATTTTTTTTAAATTTGTGACAAAACACTTTTTGAATGTTTGCTCCTCATATTATTGCCCAGACGAAAAAAATTAAATAACAGCTATCAACTTCTACAAGAAAATAAATTTAAATTAATGCTGTATATGGCAGCAGAGAGTTAGAACTCTTTAGATGAGTTAACTTTGAGAAAATTAAGGAACAAAATTTTGAATAATGCGGAAATATTTAAAGAAATATATGCCTCAGAGGAATAATATCGAAAAGACGAAGAAAAGATTTGCACAGGAAGAGATACACGGTCATACACATTCTGAAGCATTTTTAATTAGATGTCCCCATGAAGTGGTTTGAAAGCAAAGAAGAGTAACTTACATGTTTTAAAAGCATTTGCCATTTGGGAGCTTCAAAAAGAACAGCTAGCCGCTTTAATTAAGCAAAAATCAATAATTGAATTTCTTAATGAAAAATAATTGAATACTGAAGCCATATGTAAATCTAGACAAATAAGAACTATTCATACTAAATATACATGTGTTTACCTATCATTTTTTGTTTTTTTTCGATTATCCGGATTTTTCCTTATCCGGACTACCTTCATCCCCAATTAGTCTGGATAATCAAGGTTCTACTGTACATTATTAGGTGAACCTTTTTTTGTACTCACTAATATTTTTGTTTGAAGAATAGCCAAAATCGTGTAACAGGAAGCTCAGTGGTCATATAACTTTTTATCTAAGAAAAAGTTAAATTTGTTTTTGGCGATATGAATAGAATCGCCTATTTAAATATCTTCGTATTTGCTTCCTGACCAGTCGAGCTGAATTATTTAGCCTTTACAAAAAAGGTTTGCTGATACCTACAGTTTAGGTGACGTAGAAAACGGCGAATCTTATTCTTTGCCAACAGTCTTCGATTCTTTTTGACTGATGTCCTGTATCTAGATTGTAAATATAATAACACACCAAAACTGAATCAGATCAGAATCAGAGAAAAGATTATCAAGGTATCGTATAAAAATATTTAATAAGGTGGTGGGAAATATTCAATTAAAAGACTGATTAAAAAAATCGCTTTTATTTTACATGATAAAATGAAATTCATTCTTAAAACATAAAACTTATCAATATCGAAATATTTTTTTTGAAGAAAATAGATAAAACTGAGCTCCATGCGTTATTTCTTAACACAAAACAGTATATTTCAGCTTTTTATTTACTAAAGCCAAATTTGAACAAAAATAATTTTATTAGCAGCATTCAATTATGCGCTATGTTTTCTAAGATGCCAAAATAACGCTCACTAGCTATTCATTATCTCTTAATAAAATAGTATATTAAAAAATAAATCTTTTTATTTACATTAAAAATTACAGTGAGTGTTATAATAATTATTCTACAATATCGAATGGAAAGTATTCGACAAATTATCAACATTAAAATGCATCCTATAAGTAGATTACATGTGGCAACACTGTCTAGAAACAATCAATCGGAGGATCAGAGCCGAGAGTGACCGGCTACAGTAATAAATATTTACAGTTATAATAATATTTTAAATACATAACTATGCTATCATTATGTAGTTCAGAACTAACAGTCAAAAATGCGAATCAGTGAGAGAATTCTGTGATATAAATATTTCGGTACAACTATTGTTCGTGGTAAAATCAATGGTTTTTTAGTCAACACTGTGAACTGTCAAAACTCACGACAATGAATAACATCTAGTGTCTGACCTAATATTGCACACCTGAGGTCATATATATTTTAAACAATGTGTTTTATTTCCTTAAATAATATACCTATTGTCTTTCCGCCAAGAATTGACAGCTGACAGCTTAAAAGTGATTTATATACATATTTATATTTCACTATGTACTAATTGGTGAATGAAAATACAGGGAAAAAATCTCAACAAAACATTGTAGTTAATATCGATGGCTTAGTTCTGTAGAACGATACGTCAAAAATTTAATGTTTTGAGTGAAATTACCCATTATATTTGAATATCTCTCGTATATAACTCTACAAAAGTATAGAAAGAAAAATTACTACTTTTCTCTCGGTAAGCTGATGTTTGCCTAATGGAAATAAAGAAATATAAACAATATCTCAGTTCCTTTTAAATACAACTCGAAATATCGTTTAATTATTATGTCACCGTTGCAATAGATTTTAATTATATTGATAAAATGATTGACTAAAAAGATGAGATGAATAATAATTATCACTTTTTTACAACTCAGTTTAGATGCGTCAAAACTTCAGTTAATCATATTTCAAAACTACCAATTTCTGGTTGTAGCACTATAGAACTAAACCATCGATATGTTATTTAGTTATTGTAAATGTATGATATATGTAAACAAAGATAAATAAAGTGTGACATTAGACACAACTGTTGTAAATTGTTGAAATAATGTCATTCTGTAAACAGAATCAAACCACAACTGGTTGAAAAATAAGTAAATTTAAACAAAAGATAATGTGTCCATCTGAAAGTAAATGTGTAGTTGGGCACACACCCGGACGGTGTGTGCAGCTAACTAATGAATAAATGAATCCAAGCAACCCCACAATACCTAAACGTTAAAATTATTTTCCTCAAATTGATTTCTTTATTGTTGTTATTGTCGACAAGTTTACATTGTAATATTTGTATACATTTTACTTATTGACTAAGTCTTCTTTCGATAATTGAAATAAATGATTCAGTAATTTTACCTATAGGATGCTGTTCAATTTACAATTAAAATTTTTAAGCTCAATATTTTTAAGTTAAGCTATCTTTTTGATACACAAATAATATATATATATATATATCTTTAAATCTATATATCTCTTATTGAAAACGAAAAATCGTTTCTCGTGATTTGATTTGAAAATTATTTTAAATACTATGAAGTTTATTATTTTAATCAAACGCCTTAGGGAACTGAAAAGCCATAAAAAAGTTTAACATAAGTCATACAATAATAGACCCTTAAAAAACACATTAAGATAATTTACATCTCAGCGTTGATCATATTCTCATTTAGGAATATATATCATTGTCTATTGTAATAATATTTGGAGATAGTTATTCAATTAACACTTATTGCCTACATTTATTTCAAAAGAAAAATACTTTGTCAAACCAAAATCAAATACCAAAGACATCATAATGAAGCTAATTAACTAAAATTAATATTATCTGTTCAATTTTGGGGCATTCAAAATACTGGCATACACTGTTAGGTACTCTAGCTGTAAATCTGTATTTATTTATTTATTTACTGTTAAAAATTTAAATTAAATTGAAATAAAATTGTAAACAACAATTAACAATGAAAAGAATTTACAAATTACAGTATAAGTGACTCTACAATTACACAAAATTAAAATTCTTTTCATTAATTAATTGTTAATTTCATAAGTTACATATTTTATTTCAATTTAATTTTGTATAAATAGCACTGTTTATATATTTTTCTTATCAGTTGACAATGCTCGCAATGAGCGAAACCGGTCCTGACCTATTAAATAAAGTACAGAGGAATATTGTGTTTTTATTAAGATACTGACTGTGGTTATGACGAAGGATTTAATCTTCAGTTTTTATTTCATAGTCATAATGTAAAGATTTTGTCAAAAAGAATCAAGCCGCAAATGCTGCAAAAACCAACTGTTTCGTGGATAGAGCAGCGTCTGTCAGATTTTAACGCTTTAGATTTCTTCATTTGTAGAAATTTGATAGAACTACGGTTATTATGCAGAAAGCAACAATACAACATTTTCAATAAGACATCTGAGTGATATATCCTGTAGCATACAAGAATATGAAAGGACAATCCAGTTAAAACAATTCATAGTTGTGTGGCGGAAGGTGGAAGTCATTGAAGTAATATAGTTACATGTTTCATTTAAAGAAAAATCTATTTTAATTAATGAAATTTATTGAATTCACAAACTGAAAAAGTGTATCTTTTGGGTCACTATATTATATATCGTTTGTAGGAATGCTTTCGGAATTTTAGGTAGATAGAAGCAGATCTGACATAAGTAGTTTATCAGGAGCGGTATACATCAGTATCAAGAGAAAAGATTACACACAGTTTTTGACAAATCGTTTTCCAGAAGATAGTTTGATAGGTAGTAAATACTCATAATATTGTCGTTCCACATACAGTGGTATAACAAAGTTATCAATTTTAACTATACATAAAAAATGAATTTCCACAAAGTCCACCTTCAAATCTATTAAAGAAACCTGAATGCAATATTTTGTCATTGTCATTTTGTCAGTGTAATGACTTCAAGTTTGAGTACAAAAAAAAATACAGTTCTTTAATACATTCTTGGTTTTTAAAAACGACTTGTCTTTGGCCTGTAAGAATGGTGGATTTAAACTAATAACCTTAAAAATATATGACGTAAAACATTAATCAGTATTGCAACTATCATTACAATAATTTTTATGAAAAAGGCGATGATGTTCGATTTAAAAATATTGACACTGGTGTAAATTTAAAATTAATTAACGAGCATAACAAGCTAAAAAATTGCCACCTTGAATGACTGTTATTTCAAATAAAGACTTTGAAATATTCTTACAACTATTAGGTATATTTCGGGGGTATTTCTAGTGTAAAAAGGTTGTTTCTACCGTATAACTATTTTGAAACAGTCCATTCGCGACATCTGCAGAATGTTCCAAATATTTTGACACTGTTTGATGCCGATGCATTGTTTCGTAGATGCAACCTTTTTACATAGGTTGTAGTGAAATAAGATAAATATTATTTCAATATTAAGCCCTCGAATACTGGCTTTCGATAATATATCAACTGTCAAAAAGAATCTTAATCATTATTCTGTTAAAATTAAACGAGAGTATTTTCACTAATTATAATAGTTGGTAAAACACTAAATTAATATTATTCGATAAAAAAAATCAGCATGGACGAACTGAAAAATATTATAAGTAATAATAAAATATAAATTATAAAGGTACTAAACATTTTTGATAGGATAAACGGAAAACATACTGACTGCGTTTAGAAATGATGTAACCTACAAAATTATTTAGAGATGTTGTGTAGCACACGTTTACAACTTCAGAGAATTAAAAAAAAAACTATTTTATTTTTATAAAATAAAAACTAGTATTTCTAATTGTGTAAGAGTAATTTAAACTTGATTTGGCTTTCTCTAAAATCAATGGAGTAATTTTCTTCATACTAGGTGTATGCAGATGATTTATTAAATCAGACTCGAGGGTTACACCCCTCTAAACAAAAATGATAAGCTTGAATCAGATTCTTTTGAAATCATCCTATACAGAAAAATATCAGGTAAATTATACTTGTTTACTGACCTTATTCTGATAATTTAAATAATATGATAAGAAATCGTTCAAAGAAAATAATTGATTCACAATGTAATGATATGGTTACATGTACAATTTTAAGCTAAGTGATTATACTGATTGAAATAATGATCGTAGCATCTAAAAACACAGCTGAAACGTTACCGGTGAGTTCATTTAACCCATTCGAATCGTTGCTCTAGTCTAATTATTATAATTTTCATAATCAGTCTTTTGTACAGATACGCCACTCCCGGAAACCCACGCAATGCTAATAATAATTAAATAACGTCTTTGCACCACTGTTTCTTTATTTATTTGACCGATAACGAGTGTCCATTTCGATTTGGTACCTATGTCTTATTTGTAGTCGATAATTATTAGTTGTATGCACTACCAGTCTTGATTCGGTTATGTTTATTAATTATAAATTTTAAAAATCATTCAGACATCACTGTGTTTCGCGTTTCCGTTCACCTTCAGCCCGTTCATAGTGATGGTGCCGTTCATGATATTGGGCGGCTTGATTCCGTTGGGGACCGAGTTGACGTGATTCATGAGGGGGTTGGTGTGCGCTTGATGGGCGGGTGGAGTGTTCTGACCGGGGGGAGTGCTGGGCGTCGTCGGGTGGATGAGTTCCAGCCTGTCGTCGAAACCTTTCTTGCTGATGACGTTCTGGGTGGGGAGAAGGCTCTTGTTGTTCTGCGGATGAGGCAGGGCGTAGCGGAGTTTATCCCAGAACCACGGGTCGCCCCATTTGACGTAAGTGTTCATCGAGAGATAAGCCTGCAGTTCCACGTCGAGGTTATCAGTGGGGCCGATGTCTCCGTAGAGTATGACGACCACTCTCGCTCTTCCCTCTTTTAAGGCATGGCTATGCGCGGCTCTAAACTCCATTCTTCCCCAGACGGATTCTAAAAAGTTGGGCGAGAGAACGACTAGCGTTCTGCGAGAGTCCTCCACGGATCTCGCGATCTGCGTCGGAATCCATTCTCCGGCGACCCAATCCCTGAAGTGCAAACAAATTTTGAAAGGATGGGGTCCCTTTTCCAGTTCCGGAACCAGTTTGTTGACGATGAACTCCTCATCTTTATGAGAGAACGAAATGAAGGCGTCGTAGAGTTTATCTTTATCGAGTTCCTTCTCTGAAACGCAGCACAAGCACAGTCCTTTGGCGAAGAGCCACACCACGATTTCTCTTTTATATTTATAAAACAGGGCTGCCGATATACCCAGTATGACACTGATCACAACCATGACTACGCTGATAGCTATTATGGCGGGAGTAGCGCCGCATATCTTTCCGAGAGCGATGCGGGGAATGATTTGACCATCAGAGCAAGTGATGTTGGAGAAATCTTTCACCTGAAAAAAGATTGAAAAAATGTGAGTCAGGCATAATTATTCAACACTGTTTTGAAGTGAATTGATAGAAGCACCTCTTGACAATAGGTTATGAATAAACAGTGCAATAAAATAGAAAAGAATATTGTGAATAGATTGAAATTTTAGTTATATTTTTGGCTGCATATTTTTTAATCCAAATAAACTGTAATTTATACAGTTTTTGAATTTGATACATTCTAACTAATCTCATAAAAAAAAAAAATATATTCCCATATTTCCATGTGTTATTTAAAATGGTGAACAATAAATATATTTAATATAACAGGAGGTTTTAGGCATTACCATATAGCGCCAATAAAGTACAGGTCTGTGAGTAATAACTTAAATGAAAAACATGACAACTACTTGTGTCAAAATAATTATTTTTCTCTTGTTCATGTGCGGCTCCTATTTATTCGATATACGGTTTCAAAATTTATTTCAGGTATACATGCCTGAATGCTTTATGGTAAATATATTGACCAAGTTCAGTCACTAATTACCAATGATAATAATAAAATAAAAAATGACTTTCTTTTGTCCTGAATGTTGGCAGGATGAGAGTTATGTGACATTTGTTTGAAGAGTGTTATAAAAATTATAAGTCGACCGAAATACCTTTGCATAGTTGGTTTGCAGGAACGAAAGGAACGGTAGATTATCACAGTCACAGTCGAGAGGATTGCCCGAGAACCAGACTTGCTTCAAACTTGTCGAATTGGTCAAAATATCGGCTACTGACGAATTTATATGCTTCAGTAAATTATTTCTCAGGTCCAAATACTGAAATAACAAGAAAAATTCATATGAAATAAAAGTAAAATATCAAAACATGCAATTTTCTACCAAATAATACCATCACAAATTAAATGGTTCACATTAGAAATCATTCTATTCCTGGGTAAAATAAAGTTAGCAATCTAAGTATAATTTATCAGTTTAGAACAGTTCAAATTGTGTACATTTCCATGCGTTTCTTCTCCAACTACCAGGTATTCAAGTGCACTGAATGAACAGTTAGTATAGTTTTTATCATGTATACAGAAATAATAATAAAAAAATTGTAACTAAGATCAAGATTAATAGTTACTGATAGTAATTAATTCTAACATTATTTTGATATTAATTACCTTCAGTCTAAATTTTGAAACTAATCAGTGACAAACTAAAATCTCTGTAAATGTTTGAAATTAAAAGTGATCATTAAAAACGGCAAAATATTCCGCTACTTTAATATTTAATAAATGTGTGGTTTTCCCTGAGTGAAAAATTCTGGCAGTTACCACATTGTAATCTATAAATAAAAGTTTAATTCCTAAAACGTATTCTATCTTTAGTATTGATTTATAATTTACCTAGCAAATTGACAAATTGATTCATTTCAATATTTCTATATTCATTGTCAGTATTTTTACAATTATGTGATCTTCAGATATTTTACCAGCAAAATAACACGAATTTTGATATATACAGTGAAAAAATATTTACCTCAATATTAGTCGGAATGTCTTCATAACTCAATCGAGAGATATTATTTCCTGCAACATATAGTTTAGTAATCTGGTTGAATGTAGCGCTTTTACTTGAGAATATTGATAAATCTTGCAAGTGATTTTTTTCAAAGTGCACCTCCGTGTAGTTTAAAGTGTTCAGTTGAACGTTCGGTAGATTGATAGCAGACAGGGAATAAGAACCGGAGCAGTTGACTATGACCGATTTATCTGAGACTCGAACGAAACAGGTGCAGTTTGTCGGGCACATTTTCTCGTAATTGCTCTGAGGCTCATCCAAAGGACACAGCATCTCGTCTTCCTTGAGGTCGGTCAGCAGTCTTCCTTCCATCTCTTTGGGAGTGGCGCACGTTGCGGCGCCGGTGTCCACTCTTACTATATTCTTGACTCGAGCGTGCAATTTGCCTTCGAGGTATCGGACGAACCCGTATAAAACGCAATCGCAATTGACCGGATTTTTATCGATAAGTATTTTAACGGAGTTGGAAGATTTTGATTTTTCCTGGGCAACATCGAGTTGGTAATAATGATTCGCCATCTTGAAATCGATTGTGGATATGTTGTTGTTTCTTAAATCCACTTCGATGCCACCAGATAGAAAATTCATATCGGCAAACTGCAAAAAATTAGTTTTCAATTAAAATTTTGATCTTGATCTATTCGTTTGGAAGGGAATAGGGATTCTATTTAAAAATGAATGAAGATATTCAAAAAATAAAATACTCATATAGAATAAAATGCCTTTCTGCCAAATATTGACGGTGAACATCCTAAAAGTGTTTAATGTGGATATAATCTGATTGTAATAATAGTGATGAAAAAATAAAAGCAACCAATGCAAATTCTGAATAAGTCAGTTGTGGAAAATAACTACACATTTATTAAAATAAATAAATTATAGGAATCAAAAAATCTAAACTATTAGGCAGCAATATATCAATATATTTTCCGAAAACTATTCATAATTCTATCTGTAAGAAGTGAGGTGATAGGAGTAAGACTTTTCTGATAATATGTGATGGAGTAAAAAAATATGGGTATTACTTATGCATGACCTCCAGACACTTTAGTAGTTTTACTAAGGTAACGCCAACTCACTTTATACTTAAGTTTAATATTCTTTTTGAGTTTGAAATCTTGAATTAATTTTTATAAGCTAATACAACCGTATTCAAAATAAAGTAGCATTAGCTTGAAATAGGAATATTCCGGCATTGAGACTTGTATGTTGTTGAGATTGAATGAAATCGAAGATAAAAATGAAACTCACCGTAACTCGGAAAATTTTGTTGTAACTAAGATCTAAATCAGTCAGGCTCAAAATTTCATATTTCCAATCAGAGAATATTTCAGTGACGGAATTGTGACTGAGATTCAAGTACTTCAGGCTGCTGAGTATGTTAAACGGCGATCTCGGTTCGGTGGTCTCGGTGAACTGAGCGAATTCAATGTTCACGTTGTCCTCCATAAGGGTTAGCATGTTATACGACATATCGATGAACTCAATATTTCTTGACGATGCGAAGGCGGATGAGTCGATTTCTTTTAAATTGTTATTTCGGATTCTCAGCTCTTTCAGCAATGACAAATATCCAAAGATTTTTCTGTAATGGCAAGATAACAATATTTAAAAATTATTGATGATAAAGCAATTGATTACTTGAGTCAAGGCTGTAAGATTGAATGACTCAATTTAAGATGATGACATTTGTTACAAGAAAAGAATTATAATAAGGAAAAAGAATCATTATGTGCCTTAACTGTAGAAAAATACATAATAAGTATCCTCAGTACGATATGTCAAATAATTAAGGAAGGACAGCATATTGACAGTAAAACTATTATTTTATTTTTGCTCAGTAGCACAAATCTTTTTTATTATATCCTAAAAATAAAAATTATATCACTAAAGTATTATGTATTATGTATTAAAACTTACCCGGAGATTTTCGTTAGCCTGTTGTTGTCCAATTTGAGAATTTCAAGTTTCAGTAGAGACCGAAAAGCTGCGTCGGGTATTGACGTAATTTCATTTTCGCTTAAATCCAACAGCGTTAGATTGATTTGATCTTTAAATAAGTGCTCTGGTATTTCCGTGAGAGCGTTTTCATTGAGTGATATATTTTTTATGTCTGTTGAATTCCATAAAAGAGATTCCGGCAGAACTAATATCTTGCAACGGCTCAGCCTGACTTCCACGAGTTTAGGCAGGTTGCTCAACAGCCCTTTCGGCAATTCCATCAGATCTTGTTTGTTATTGAAGAGTTTGAGGATTTCTAATTGCGTGTTTTTTGCAAAGAGATGTTCAGGTAAAGAGCTCAGATTGTTTGCGTACAAATTGAGAAGTTTTAAATTGGGAAGAGTGTGAAACACTTCGGAGGGTAATGTTTCAATACCGTTTGAACTTAAATCTAAGCCTTCGAGAGCATTCAAACCTTCAAAAGCATCATTGGATAAATTGGTTAGGCTGTTCTGCCAAAGATTCAACTGTTTTAATGATCCCATATGCTTAAAAAGTCCTGGAGGTAAACTGGGCACGTCATTTTGTCCCAATTCTAATAAATTGAGATGCGTCATGGATTTGAAGAGTCCAGGTTTTAAGTGGACCTTGTTAGATCTGAGATTTAACCAGGTGAGATTAGTCATATCGTCGAATGTGTCTTCTGCTAGGTCTGTCATTCCGTTTGTCGATAAAACGAGTCGGGTGACACCGTCGAGTCCTTTGAGGTGATGTCTCTTGAGAGTGTTTGATAAGTTTTGTCCGTACGATTGAAACATAACGGTTCTGACTCTAGAAAATCCAAGACGATTTATGATGTCTCCGAATGGAGTGGTGGGCAGAGGACATTCGTTGAAGCTGAACGATTCAATGTCGTCTCCGGAGTCAGGGAACGAAAGAGGTGGAAGAATGGAGAAGGCTTCCGCTTTCATATTCCGGCAGTGAAGCACAACGTATTTTCCAGAAATCACTTTGACTTCAATTGAGGGAGATCCTATAAGAAAGAATAGAATACATTAAAATTTATTAAAAATTATCTTTTTTAAAATTTTGTTTAGACAGGTTTTAATATAATGTTCATCAGCTGAAAATTCTCACACCGAGTACATAGTCATTCTAAGCAATTCGTATTTTGGTGGCTCAGTTCCATAGGGCTACAACTAAAAATTGGTAGTTTTGAGATATGGCTAACCTAAGATTTGACGCATCTAAACTGAATTGGAAAAAAGTGATAAATATTATTTATCTTAAATCAATTGAAATATTTTGAATAAATTGAAATTTTAATCAAACATTGAAAACGATATTTCGAATTGTATTCATAAGGAACTGAGAGATTGTAAATATTTCTTTATTTCCATTATGCAAATATCTGCATACCGAGAGAAAACTATTACTTCTAATTGTACTTTTGTGGAGTTATAGAAGAAAGGCATTCGAATAAAATGGGTACTATAATTAAAAACATAAAATTCTTGACTTATCGTTTTATGGAACTGGACCATCTATTTGTTCTACCGACATAATATCTATATTAAATTTGAATCGTTCAAATTATGTACATTCACACAAGTTTTGTCACTAACGACCCGGGTTTCGCCTTTCAGCATCTTCAGGCGTCAGTTCAAGTTCATCCGTGCACTTGAACGCCTGAAGATGTCGAAAGGCGAAACCCGGGTCGTTAGTGACAAAGCTTGTGTATATGCACATAATTTGAACGATTCAAATTTAATATTGAAATTCCACCAAGCACTTTTAGTCGAAATTTTAAATACTATCTATATATTCATAGTGGATAATGTTTGCATTCACTTCTTATTCACTTTATTTATTAGGGATGATTTCGTGTTATCCGGCTGCCATTTTGTTTTCTTTTTCTTTTTCCGAAAGACATTTATCTATGGGTGGAATTCTTTTTTAACGTTTTGAACAGTAAGTTTTTTTTTATTAAATTTGGTTTTGACGTGAATTTTGATTATTTACAGTTCAGTAAAATCCTGTTTTCACGTTCCCGGAATTAATATTTCCCCGCTATTTGCGTATTTTTTTTGCAATCCGGTTTTATTTTAGTTTTTACAGAGGACTGGGTGTATTCTTGAAAAATCCATTAAGAGAATTAATTGAGTTTAGATATTCTGGTTTATTCAATAAATAAGTATGCATTTGATTTTTCACGCTAGTAAATATCTGATGTTTTAATAGTGCAAAAAAATCCCCCCGTCGAGGGCTAGAACATTAATTAAATCATTCAAAATTTAACTGATTTTCGGAAGTAAAGTTTATTAAAAAGAAAAAAATCTCTTGTTCTAAATGACTTGACAATATTTTCAACCTTTTAATATAGAAGCAACAAACCATTACCAAAGTAAATTAATGAGAACTCCACAGCATACTTTAATTATAGGAAACAATACGCATTCAATTCTTGACAGACATTGTTATCCGGCAAACAAAAGCTGGAATTGAATATCTATAGAAACAATTCCCCGTTTTCTTAATAAAAGGTCATCAATCATTACATGATATTGTATAAGGTCCATCAATTCAACGGCCAGCGAAAGATTTAAGAGATGCACAAATTACCCGTCTTTTGATTACTCTGATAACCGAGTATAACAAATCGATACCGAGGCAGTTGGACGTTTTTTAAATCTTAAGTACTATCACTACTATTACGTTTTCCTCGGAAGTCAATCTTTGATTGCGCGATTAATTGGTTCCGCGGAAAATTCGCGTAATTCGAAACCACTCCTGATCTAGTTGAATAGACTAATTTTCAATGGAACGAAATTAAGGAAGACTTAGCTTTAGGGAAGAACGCTTAAACTGTGTTATACTGTTGTCGAGAATAAAATTAATTTCAATGAATAACTAATAACGTTTAAATATAAATCGTTTTAAAAGAATAATAACAAACGCATAAAGCCTTTCATATTATAAATTATTCACTATGACCTGAAGTAAGTAAATAATGGGTTGTGTTTTTTTATTTTGTCCTTTAAAATGTTAATAATTTTACATTTTAATTTTAAAGTATTACTTGAGTTGAATGGCTTATAGGAGAACTGTGGTTCGTAAAATATAAAATAATTTTTGCGATGTATCTGATGCTTCTTTTGGTCTCCCTTTTTCCAAATAGTCGTCTCATGCCGAAATAACTTTATATGAACGGTAAGAAATGACAGCTAAATGTTTAATTTTGCTGATGAAAGGATTGAATTGTATCATTGAGAAATGAAAAAAATAGGGTACATAAAATACTGTATCAAGTTTGAACGAGCACGTAAGCCTCCATATATTATATTTCATTTATTGTGATAAACCTTTTCGTGTGATATCGATAGGCATCGTAAAGTTATCATAAATTGTTCCAGCATTAAAAATAATTCAATCGTTAAAAACTTATTATTATGTACGTCGTCTTTTGGTGATAATTGATCATTATTATCGCTTGTTATTACGACAATCTAGACTTAGTTAATACTTACGTGAACATGTTTTCCAATTAAGATTACATTTTTATCAAATCAGTGTTTAAATAAATTCAGATCAGGGTTATCTTAAAGAATAGCGTCGTGAAGCATTTGACGTTTAATCGAAATTGCCGTCAACACCAGTGGCGGTTCCTGACCTAAAATCTTGGGTGGGCTAGAGAAAAGCATATTTCCACTTCACCTTATACATTAATCTACAAGCAAATTAACAAATACTACGACACTATTGCAATGCATAAATTATTATATAATAAAATCAATGCTAATGTAAGTAAGAAATATTAAAAAATTCATACGGGATCTTAAATCTCTCTCTTAAGTCTCTTTTAAAGTGAAAAAACAAGTACTAGCAGCAATACAGAGCTAGCTGTCAGTGAGAGTCAATACCTGTCACTTTCATACAATACATCGATATTGGTATTTGTGTTTCAATGCATAAGTATGCGTCATGGGCTAAATCAGTTCAGCCCCCAACGAAGACAGAAACTTGTTAAGTTAAAGCACAATCGCGTGTATTAGGTGACGTTTCCGTACATACAAATACAATAAAAATCTAATCGTGCTTGATTGCGCCCCAGTGTAAAGAAATATTGTCTGTGGTTACGGGCTAGCCGTTGCTAGCCCTTGAGTGGTGTTGCCAGAGTGACGTAACGTCGCCTCTTCCCTGTGAAGTATTTATAGGGTTATTGTTTTTTTATGCCGGCTCAGTTTAAAATTGTAATACAAAACACAATCGGGAATATGATTGTAGGTAGACGTAACATTGTTTTATATTGACAGAGGAAAATTAAAACATAGATATTATATTCATTTGGGAAAGGTTAGTTACGCTTATAAATGTATTTATTTTGTTCAGCGGCCGAATTGCTGTTCATTTTTATTCAGCCATCTAAAGTTTTGGGTGAAAAATGCAGGTCGGGCTTAGCCCACCTAGCCCAGTACCTAGAACCGCCACTGGTCAACACAGAAATCGTTCGTGAATTTTTTAAAAAATTATTATACAAATCTAAGAAGTTTTATGATGTTTGATTACTGTAAGAATAAATGAAAAAAAAACAAATTTATATTCAATCGTATCTTAACAAAGATGTATAAGTAGTTACACATAGCTTACAATATTAACGGTATCGTGGCAAAATCGGTAATATTGGAAGACAATTATGTATAGAAGAAGATAATTATCTGACAGTAATCAAAGATCATAACGCTTCTTAGATTTGTATAATTAATTAAAACAAATAATTCACGAACGATTTCTGTGTTGGCGGCCATTTCGATTAAACGTCAAATGCTTCACGACGCTATTCTTTAAGATAACCGATAATTGAAATAAATATTCGTAGTGGCTAAACAAACTTTCTATTATATCAGTCAATCTGAAAATGCTTCTCAAAGAAGCGAGATACATGTCAGTCTTGTAGAAGAAAAAAGGTAATATTAAGTGTTTGCCAATCGGTTTACAATCTCAACTTAATTCGTGCGATCGTCAGCTTAAAGCTCCGTCGTCGTCTTACTCTGGACAAAGTGATTAACGTTCTCTTTAAGTACCCTCACTTTCGAAGGCTCCAGTCGCGTGCTCGTCCACCTACCTGCACTGCCTTCAAAACCAATTTACAACTGCCAGTCAATTGGGGCGGCACACAACTTCGGTTGACTTAGGCAAATTGTGCACACGCCCTCTGTGCTCGCCCGTGCATCAATAGACGTCGACTATCAAACTTAATTTGTCAATAAACTGAAGTCAGGGATTATAAAGTACAAAATAATTGACATGCTATCCAAGACTATAATGAAGCATTTACATACGACCTATGCCGCCATTAGACTATTACACAACAAGGGCCTGAAGTTAACCCTCGTCTACCCAATAACGATATTTTTTAATCAATTATGTCAGTTTCAAATCTAGAGTATATGGACTTCAAATGCAGCTTATCCTAATAAAAAAATTTCTTCTACAAAAACTGCTCAGTTGCTCAACGTATTTTATCGAAGAAAGTAGGATATAACAATACGGCTAGGACAGAACAAATCGTTAGTTAATCGCCACAACGCCCAGTTTACAACTTCAGATGGGTTTAAAGGAATTTAAGACTTCACAGACAACCGTCGAACAGAAATCTATAAATCGATTGAAAAAAATGAAACTCCCCGTATCAGTAAGTATCGTAATTGAGGCCAACGATGTTATATACTGAACCATGGACGCGACAAAATCTATGAATTATTTAAATTTAAATATATTTTTTAAAAAATACAAGGTATTCACAAAATGATCCAAGAAATAGAACGGAAACAACATTGTTGTCGACAGAAACATGCAGCGAAAGCTTTGTTAATTTTATGAATGTTTATTTTTACCTGTCCGGTTTGATACAAAGTAAATAATATAACAACAAAAAAACACGTTAAACTAGAAAGTATTAAATTATATTAATATATATATTTTTTGCCAAATTTGAAAACCGTTTCTTTGAAACGATGTCGAAAATAAATAATTAAATACTTTCCCTTTTACAGAATATTAAGTAAATGAGCTGTGTTAATACCTCCATGCCCATGATGCAATCGTAAATAGTTGAGCCATTAAATCATTCAATATTCCTCTTAATATTGTTAATAAGTATTTATCATTTTAGGTATTCTAGCATATATACATTTTTAAAACTATTTTTTAGCTTCTTAATTAGGTTTAAATACTGTCAATAAACAGTGAAACTGAGATGCCATCATGGCAGGGAACGTGATTTTTTAGGATGGCATGTTAAAGGTTAAAAACTTTGTTGTGTGTTGAAAATTTGTGCTTTATTCCTGTTAAAAAGCGCCCCGTTACATAAGTAAACAATAGTGCACGATTTCGAGTTAAATATTTACTTAGGCGCTAGATCAAAGAACGACAATAGTACCACACAAGAGGTGATTTTTTTTTATTAAAATGTACATATATTAAATACGTGAGCAGTGAGATTTAAAAACAGGGAACACATTGAAAAATATATTTGATTTACTCTACAGGGTATTTCTCGAGCTCGGTACAATTTACCAAATAGTGTGACGTCACGTCGGTTACTTAAAAACTGTTTTGTCATTGCCAACAAGAAAACATATTGATTTGATTCCCAAGAAATATGTAGTGACATATACTTATCAACATAACGAGAAAGCAGTTAATATATTATGTAACATTTTATTTATTTCAGATAAAATTCCAGATCAAATTCCAGCTCAAATTCCAGATCTTACTCCAGTACGACCGTTTTCACCACAGTGGTTCATGCGTAAACACGGGTAATGAATGACTCAACATATTGTTTTTTTCTAATTTTTGTTTTAACTAAGAACTTCAACATTTTCGATAGATTCGGCAGTAGTTTTGTACAAGTTAATTTTTAATATAAAATAAATTTGATAATCAGTTTTTCGTAAACCTTGTGATGCTTCTTAAAGAGGCGAAAATTATTGCTTTTGTCATCCATTGAACAATGTTGAAAATATATGCATTAGAAAATTATCTTAGACTTCATAGGATATGGTGAACTGTCAATTATTGTAAGCTGGGATGTGGTGGATTAATGCTAGATATTTTGGGTGGGGTCAGCCAAAATATTTTTAAGCGACACTGTACATACATCCTTGATTAAAAGTTATTTTTTCGCAAATTTCACGAGTAATTTTAAACAGTTATCTTGGGTCGTTTCTCGCCTCTGCAATCTGTTTCAAACTGTTAGTTTACAAATCTGCGTTTGTCGAGTAGCACAGAATTTTAGACCATCTTATGCTGGTGTTGATCGCAGTGTTTTAAGCCAGGCTCCCTTTTCAATATTCTTTCACGTGTTGTCGGACATCCAATTTGGCTGTCTATTCCTCCTGACGCCTAGCACTAGGGCATCCAATCCCGTTCAATTTTCTGATCCCGAAATCCCGGGATTGACATGGTCGCGATCCCGGGATTTCGGGATTGAGAAATTTTGAGTAAATCTCGAAAAGTGAGATGAAATTGGCAAATTGTCGATTCTAATTTCCCCGGTGAGCTAAAAAAAAAAAAAACGAGGTTTCGTGAGAATTCTGGGAAAAAGTATACCAAATTGAGGATTTCAAATTCCTCGGTGAGCTAAAAAAAAAAAAACGAGGTTTCGTGAGAATTCGGGGGAAAAGTATACCAAATGGAAGATTTCAAATTCCTCGGTGAGCTAAAAAAAAAAAAACGAGGTTTCGTGAGAATCCTAGGAAAAAGTATACCAAATCAGAGATTTCAAATTCCTCGGTAAATTTATCTTAATCCCGGGATCCCGGGATTGAAAATTTATCAATCCCGAAATCCCGGGATTGGAAAAAGGCTCCGGGATTGGATACCCTACCTAGCACCCTATGAGCTGCCGACGAGACTGCATTCTTAATGCTGGACTATTCTAATTCGATAGCGTTGGGTCGTGGACTTTGTCGGTTGCATTGCTTCTGGCCTGAATACAAACTCCTGAATACGTCCTCCAACGAATTTTCCCCAGCATCTTACCAATGCACCTCATTTATCCCTAAATCGTCATGTTTGAAGGTTCGCATTATGCGAGTGAGCTGTAATTTTTTTCTTAGAGTGCGCGTAGTACACACAATTGTATGCGCATATCCGCATAGAGTAGTTTTTTCAGAGTATCATATAAGTTTTTTTGCTAAGTTGTCGTTGAGCAAACTTGGATTTTCAAAGCTTCTGCGGTGGTGGTATCGTAATATTTGTTATTTAAAAAAAACAGGGTGATTAATTACGCGCTTCCGAGACCTGAGTCACGAGGGATCTGCAGTCCCTTAGCCAGTAGACTGATTTTAAGGCGTCGTAAGATTTGTGTTTTGCCTTCTGCTGTTAGCTACAGCGAAGCTGCATTATCTGATGGTCGCCGTGGGGAGGTCAGAAGACCGGCTGGGTTTGACATTTCTCACCATTTTATATGTGCACATCCACAGACAGCATGTGCTCACATGAATTCACCAGCTATTGGCCACCAACCGAAGTCGGTAAAATTACTGTGACGTCATGAACCGTTACTTGTAATTTAAAAACTGTTTTGAAATTGTCTTAAAAATAATAATATTGATTTGATTCCCATGACATATTAATTATCATATTTAAACAAAGCGAGAAAACAATTAATACATGTGTGTTTTTTTTCATTTCAGATACGATTCTTAAGAAAATTCCATTAGGTCTGTTTTCAAAATAATGGAATAGCAGATATACACGCCGTGATATAACATATAGAGGCCAAAAAGATTTTTTTTTCTACTTTTAACAATGATTACCAAAAATTTCAACGATGTCTGCAGAGGTCATAAGAAATAGAGGACTCTCAAATATTGTAAGCAAACCTGTGGAGTCGGATTGGTGGAGCTGTGCTATTTTTGGCGGAGTCGGAGTCACGACATTTTAAAGCGACTACTTGCTTGATTAAAAGTTATATATTATAATTATATCAAATAAAGAACCCATGTGGGATGAAATAATGTTTCGTTTTTGTTTTATTTCTATATTGCATGGTATTCGATGTAATATTATATTTAATATTATGATGATGTAATATTATGAAGCGTTAAATTTAAAATTGGTTTGAAGTCTTCCTTATTTAGTTTTTTTCAAAAAGCGCGAGCACTGCCATTTTTCACTTAGTAAAGTAATATTGGCTTTTTAAAAGGGAATTTTCTATGATCTTTCTGTGAAAAGTTGACAATGGCTAAGAATAAAACGAAAGGTAATATGCAAACGCACAATACAGTAGGTACTTGATAGGATAATAAGAAAAATAAGATATCTAACGCACCTATTCAATCTGACATCAAAGAGCACACTCCCCTATTTTTAAAATATTATATTACGTTGTGATACTAGGAATTAATTGAAACGACCGTTTGAAGAGCTTTACTGTATTCCTGTATTGTATGCAAAACAAAAATTATATTTTTTCTAGTAGAAAAACTATTTTGGTTTCCGCATAAAACTATCAATTTAAAAAAATTTACTTCAGGAAAAAACTGACTTTAATTTACACCCGGAATATTATGCTGGCCATTCACCTGAAAACAAATGATTCTGAAAATCTCACGTTAAAGTTATGTTGGTCATTGTTTATTGGATGCAAACAATGTGCATAAAGTTATTTTTTTTGTTGTTGTTTTATTTCGATATAATAAAAGCTGATTAGGATCCAGGTTGAGTATACTTGCAATGAAAATAACGGAATAGGATCTAAAATTGGAAAGTGAAAATTAGTATACGAAGGTTGCATAAATTCAAGAAAAACACAGTCAACTGGTATTTTGATATTGTCAAGGAATATTGTGTTTTTCTTAATATAATGCCTTTCTACCAAGTATTGGCAGTGAACATCTTAAAAGTGATTGCATAAATTACATCGATGTGTCTAATGTATATAGATTTAAAAAATCTTTATAAAAGTGACTTCAGTGCATACATACAAGCGCATGGAAAATTCCGGTTAATTTTTAAGGATGTTATTAGTGGATACTAGCAACGTTTCATTAAATTTAACGGTCGCGTTTTCCTTTGACTGCCGCCGGGAAAAGCGTGTCGTGTGTGTGCGGGACCACACGTTATGCCATTAGGGCAAATACCGGTTGTTTTAAGTATACATACATTTTGTAAAATGAACTTATAACGCGAGGAGACACGCCCCTAGCCGTGGCAAAACTATAGTAACACAGAACACACACAGACGGATTCCACTGTAAATCAGTTTCAACGAAATGGGATAACTTAAGCGGCGCTCCTACGTGTGTCTGTTGAAACGGAATTTCTTAACGTAAACCACATTTCAAAAAAGTGATCAAGTTGAATGTAATCAAACGAATCCAAGCGACGCAGTCTTTGTATTGAGTGAGAGTCTTCTTTATTTTAATATTATATTCGACTCGAATCACTTGCTTTTCCATTTTCCATTGCGTTGTATATAGCAGGAATACAATATTTTGCTTGCTGATAATTCAGTAAGAATTTAATCTTCTGTTTACTATAAAACTTCTCAACAGCAAGCAGTAATAAAACAAAGGACTTGCTGAGAATCAAAAAAGATTAAATCGCGAAGAATTTGTTTTCGTTAGGTAGTTCTACGAATCGAATGAATGAATCGAAGAAGTTAATCGACTTACACATGTGTTTCTTTTAGAAAGTATAGATAAAATGCGTCATTTTATTATCTAAAATTATGAACCATGATTCGAAACGCGACAAGTTGGAAAAATTTGTTTCGAATGGAATTGCTTTGGTCAACCAATTAAAATAACAGTAATAATAAAGCCACGCAACATACCTATTAACAAGTCGCAATCTTTATTAAAAATGCAAGCAAAATTTAAATTTAGGAAAAGTCCTAGTTAATGCCTTAGTGAACATTTAATATGTAAAGAGAGTGGATCAAAAAATCAATGTTTGAAATAAGCGTGACCGACAGTCAGTATTGACCAAAAAACATGTGAACTTAAATTATTACATTTTGGAGAGATATAATAATCTTAATCGTTTAAAATTGTTCGAGTACAAAGAATTTTTATTTTAATGTGAAATATGCTTTAAATTAATTAGTTAATCAATATTATTTCACAACTTAAAAATCATTCCACGGATCGTATTTCCAAATAAAAGTTTTTGTCAACACTTGCGCGGTATATAAATTAATATATTAATTGAAATATAAACCAAATTTTTGTATCATTTGATTGTCAATATCTGTGATGATTTTACCTTTCTATTTTAACCTGATTTATAAGATGAATAATAACTATTCATCGTTAAGAAGTTGCTTTTAAATATCTAAAGTTAAATAAATTCATATTGGAGTCGTTAAGGTCTAAGCATATTTTTTTATCCATGTCCGCTCCCAATGTGAAGCATATGGCCTCCTAATAGAGGTATCTTAACAGAAGTTTTTCTACGAGAACTGTTTGTTACTCAGTCGCTCAACCTCACTTTTTTTAAAGTGAGTAGTAGAGAAAGAAGGATAAGGCTAGAACAGTACTAGTGGTTGGCTAATCGCTGTTGCTACACCCAATTATTAAAGGATCATAAGGATGAGAGGAGATCAAATGATGTGAATTGACATCACAAACACCCAGTCTTCGATCACAACTTTGAATTGAATAATTCTCAAATTCACTGTGATCTTACCGGGAATCGAACCCAGACCTGCGTGATCGGTAGAGTAAGCTCTAACCAACTGGGTCACAGCAGGCATATATACAAGAAATAATTTTTCAGGAATACATTATAGAACAGAAAATGTTAGAGAACAATTGTAATCTGCTTAGTAACTGAAATAAACGTTTAAGAAATATATTACTCATTTAAATAATGTTTCTATTTCGTGTCATATATAAAAAAAGAACAGAACGAGGATGACACGTTGACGCCCTTCGTGAGTAGAAATTTATACTGCTTTTAATCATACAAAGTTTCGAAGCTTACCTTAATGGCTCAGTTTATACCGTAATAAAATACGCCAATGTATGAACATTTTATGAGACTTGATCTGATATCTCAAATGACCCTTTTCCGTGTCGATAATGTCTTTCTTGGATCGCTATTACATCAAGGATTCCGCTTACTTAAATATCAATAAAATAAAAAGTATATATTTTACAATTCTATATGGAAATACATAAAAAAAAATCAAAGTAAAATTGATTACAAATTATCATTCTTACCACACTTTCTTACTACGTTTTCGAGAAGCAATCTGTTCATATTTTTTTTGTGAAAAATGAATTACAAATAATTATAATATATTTAGCGTTTTTAATTTTTGTATATAGGGCATTTTACCAAAAAATCGACAGTTTACAATTTAAGTAAGTGAAATATATAATAAGCAAACACCACCTTCTCCTAATAAAACACATACACATATTATTCTAGTTTTGCAGCTTGGATAAGGAATAGAAATGGCTTTAAACAGTGATGTGTATGAAACTAAAAAACATCGCTCAAATAAAGTCCTTCTATATAATGTTTTTTTTAATATTATAAAACAATATTTCGGTAAATAATTTTGTGTAGTTTATAATAATAAAAAGTAAAATCAAAATAAAAAGCCATTTTTATAGTAGATATTTGATACAGTTTTCAAAATAAAATATGACGTATTAGTCGAGAAGGAATAATGTGTTAAAAAGGGGAAACAGCAATACCGAAATTTACAAAAAAGGTTTTAAAAATTTTCACGTGGTAAATTTAATAGATAATTTCATAGATTTCACTGTAAAAAATAAAAGGTTCGATATTTACAGGTTGGGAAAATATTAGTTTTTTGTAAAAAAATCTGTTACTATAACATAATATTATAGCGAATAAATTTTGTGTTTGCTGAAGACTTTTTATTACCAATATCATAAAAGTTTTAGTAGATTTTTAAAAACTTTATTTCTATATTTATATTAATCGTTTGGAGTAAAAACGCTGTAATTACAAAATGAAAAAAAATAATATCGTCGCGTTTCTCGAAAGTCGCTAGAGTATTTTATAACACACAAAGAGAATTTTATCTGATTTACGACTTACATACTTTATTGCTTTTTACAAGTACACGCAAGTAAACTTTATGGAAAAAAAGCAATTTGAAATATTTATTAAGTTGTTACATTTTTATTTCGAGATAATTGAAAATGTTCTTAAATTAAAATGCTCCGAGACCAAATAAACGAAACTAATAATTTTCGTTTTTCGACATAAAATAACAAGCTGAAACTTTTATTAAAGGGATATAAAAAAAGGTTATAAAGAATTTAGAATTTTTAAAATTGTAATTGGAAAAGCAATGTACGTACAATTTGAATTTTAATAAAAAATATAAGACACTTTTAATTAGCAAATCAATTTTATAAAATATAAAATTAAATTTGATAACATTGTTACATTACTTATTGTCTCAGCAGTAACTAATATAACTGATTAATTTGTAATTAGTACTATATATACTAAGAAAAACACAATATTCCTTTGTACTTATTTCCATTTTTATTTACCAAGATCAGGACCGCGGTTGATTATACTCGCCATGAGCGAAACCGGTCCTGATCTAAGTAAATGAAAGTGGAAATAAGTACAAAGAAATATTGTGTTTTTCTTAATATAATGTCTTTTTACCAAGTATTGACAGTGAACACCCTAAAAGTACTATCAATGTTTGTTTCTTATCCGCTCCCTACGTCAAATAGAAAAAGAAAAAAATCCGATTTTTGTTTTATAATAATTATAAATTACTTATAATTTAGGAATTAAAATACATTATTCGTAAACGTTACCAAGTAATCTGATGCTTCTCAAAGAAGCTAAACGCGTATCAAGATTTGTAACACAAAAAGTGGAGTAGAAATTTTATTTTAAATTAAAAATGAACTCCAACAAAGTTACCGTCGAATCCACCGAAAACTATTTCATAAATATTAATGACGGATTTTTGCGAATGGATTAATTTTTGAGTATTTCAGCATAAGCTATAGTGAGAAAAAAATAGTTATCTGTCTCAATCAGTTGTTGAACCTCCCTCACTTTCAGAAAGGATAGAATGATGGTGGAAGGGGTATGTGAATCTTAAATGATGCAAAACACGAGGTAACAAGCAATGTAACTTATGTAATGTAAGTAAGCTCAATGCAGTGCTGTGCGTTGCAGACAAATCAAGACAAATAATTGTACGTAAAGAACAATTGAATTTGTGTCAGAGTACTGGTGAAAAAAATCGCTTATTGAAATAGCTTGGTAAAAAGAGAGCAATGGAAACTTTCCCATTATTATATTCTAGCCATTCAGATGAATTGAAATACGTTTTACTAATTTCTTTACAATATATGAAAACCGCTACAGTTGAATTTTTGTGCAAGGATCCTATATATGTATTTCAATTAAAGGGTGGATTGTTAAATAAATATGAAAATCAATACACAATAAATTTGACATTTTCCGATTGAATCGTAACACTTTTACAGGTGGTGAATGATATCTTCTGTCAATTTTTTGACAGGCGTTTCCAGTGCTTCAAAATGGAAATGGAATAAAATGATTTAATGCTTCGGCCATTGACAGCAGAGCACGCAAAAAACATTTGTGTGCAGATATCTACAAATTGAATCAGTTAACGTACGTCCCGAGAAGGTAAAATTCGCAAATATAAGCCGTAAATACTTTGGTAATACAATTATTGTTTGAAAATACTGTTGAAAGGGTACACAAAATAAACAACAAGAAAAATCTTAATTATAGAGTGATGAAAATAAACATATCAATTGTTATATGGTGATTGTTATAGTAAACTGGAGAGACAATAAAGAAATATTATTAAATAATAAAACAGGTGGTTCGCCATTGTTAAATATATGTACATATTTTCTAACGGTTTAACTCGTCCTAATCGATGCATCTCATTAGTTAATCATTTCTTAATGTAAATGTCATTTGTATTACCATTATCGTCTGTTTTTTTTCTGCCATCCCCTCCTTGCCTCCCATTTTTATTATAATATATCAGAATAGTAAAATTAAAATCATTCGTACTTAAGCAAGGATTTTGCAAAAGTAGTTGTCTGATGATGCCTCTGAAAAGGCGAAACGCGGCGCAGTTTGTAACACAATACGTGGAATAATCCACAATAAGTTATTAATACACAATAAGCTATTTTATTTTACATATATTCAAATGAACTTCCACCAAGTTATCGCCGAATCCATCGAAAGTGTGAAGAGACAGTTATCGGACATACATAGCATTCTTGTTGTTGTGAATAAAGGTCACAGATATATCTAGTGTTTTAATTTTTTTAAGATTTCGACTGAAGGTGCTTGATGGAATTTCAATATTAAATTTGAATCTTTTAAATTATGTACATTCACACAATTTTTAAATTTTTCTAGTCCTGTCTTAGTCTTATCCGTCTATCCCTACTCTCACTAAGAGAGGTTGAGCAACTGAATAAAAAGCTGTTCTCGTAAACACTGTTTCTATTCCGATAAACTTCATAAGGAGTCAATTTGGTCCACATTAGTAGGGGATATGGTAAAAAAAAATACATAAAGATAAATTAAATTCAAATTTTCCCTTCATTGTTATTGCATCCGGAAAAATTATCATCGGTCTTAATTTATCAAATATATAACAGCTATAAATTATAATTCAAGTATATTAAATTATACTGTGGCTTTATTATTCCAATACATTTACTTTAAATTGCTGCATCAGCAAAATTAAGTAGCTGCTTTCCAAAAGTCATATTTAATTTATTTTATCAGCAGAAAACACTCGCTCCTCATTATTTTAACGTTTAACAAATCGAAATGTCACAATAATCATTGCCCACTATTACGACGTGGCTTCATTAAGTCACGTGACCGAAAAGTTTCAACTGTCGAGCTTTTTCGAAACGAACATCAAAAAGCTTATTTGAAAAGCTCGCGATTCAGTCGACCGAGCTTTTGTTGAAAAAAAATATCACGAGCTGTGTTAATTAATTACAGTACGACATTTTTTGCGGAATTTAAATTGTAAGCAAAATATATTTAAATATTCACAGGCTGTAAAGTTTAATTTAACAAAATAGTTTTGAGCATTTTTTTTAATAGAAATATTCCGACGTTCATAAATAATTAAAACTAGCAGATTGATAAAGTAATGAATAAAATTGTCCGATATAGCCGAGGTTCATTATTTTCTTTATTTGTGAACAAACTGACGAATTGCGACTACATATTATTATATATATTATATTATATATATTATTTAAACCTAAATCGCTTTCTGCTCATGTTCGGATCCCTGGACGGAATCTTCCTCAAATACATGAATGTTTGTATTTTTTTTCACGTACTTAAAATAATCTGAAAGCAAGACACAAGTAGAACGATAAGCCAACTAGTTACATGAAATTTCCGAGCTAAATTCTTATTGACTGGATACTAAAAACTATACCTAAAACAATTTCTATAGATCACTGTCAATTCATACAAAAAATAAGTACATAATACACTCTACTTTCTTTTTACACGGTTTCGAACTAACACGGTGCAGCATTCCTTGCATGTATTTATTACTTAGTATTACCCGCAGATAGGTTTATTATTGCAATGTAGAAAATTTGGAAAGAAATATAACACAGGCTTTGCTCTGGGTATTTCAAATGATGAAAGCGATGTCGTACCAAAAGTGCGAGGAAATATAATAAAATATTACAGTATAAATTAATATGCATAAATGACACTGAAATATTTGTATTTTCTTATCAGTTGATAATGTTTGTTATGAGCTAAACCGGTTCTGATTATATTTAATAAAAGTGGAATCTGAACAAATTAGTATTTTATGTTTTCAATATAATGCTTTTTCACGTATTCATTTATCAAGTATTGACAGTAAAAACTTTTAATTGACAATCAGAAATTTGTATTTATATAAAGTTCTTAAGCTTTTATTTAAGCTTAAGCTTGCCGCCTGTGTGGTCAACGTTGTTCGCTTCGGTTACGAAGGTCCCCGGTTCGAATCCCGGTACGGACGGTTTTATAAATTGATTTTTCCATCGATTTATGAATTTCTGTTCGAAGGCATGTATGTATGTGATGTCTTGAATTCCCCCCTCCCACCCATCCTATCGTATGAACGGGGCGTATCGAGAGCGATTAGCTAACCACTAGTCCTGTCCTAGCCCTATCTTTCTATTCCTACTCTCTTTAGTAATAGAGAGGTTGAGCCACTGAGTAACAAGCAGTTCTCGTAGAAACACATCTGTTGAGATAAGGAGTCCATATGCTCCACATTGGGAGCGGACATGGTTTAAAAAAAAAAGCTTTTATTTATGGATAATATAGTTGTATTCGTCTATAATATGTATCATTATTTCATATGTTGTTTTAAGTCTACTTTATTTTGTATAAATAACACTGAATTGATTTACACTTTCATCAGTTGATAATCCTCGTAATGAAAAAAAATTGAATCTGATCTTTAATAAAAAAATAAGTATTAGTATGAAAAGGTGTTTTTTTTAATAATTCCTGTGATGCTTCGTCGATAGCGCATATGGACCAAAACGAAAGCAAACGAGTCAAAGAAAATATTTTATACAGTAGCAGAGTAAGCGATAGCAGTCACTCGACTTTTACTAACGTCAGTAATCGATAATATGATATGATAAGTCATTGGTATAACTTTCTCACATCATCGACTTTAAATATTACCAAATAGCTAACATTGTTTACGGAATACTAGTAATACTATTATTAAAATAACATCCATCAAAAATTATCCAAGTCTATATTTCATTTACTGATAATACGTTACATAAACCAAAACAAAAAAAAAGTTCATCATTTATCCGGTATTATAATTTTGATTGAAGCATCGAACACACCTGAACGATCAATCAAAGGAAGGCGGCTCTGATACCCCTCTACTGGCTGTACTGCCTCCCTAGCGGACATTAATAAAGGCATTTTTTTTTGTTTTGTTCCCCATTCGTGCGGATAAATGTCAAACCGATCGGCGTGTTTCACATTTCTCTGAATGATAGATGATTTCACTGAGGCAATAATAATGAAAAAAAAAAACAATTTTCCAATCGTTTTTAATTTGGTAATTAATTACAAACAGAAGTAATTATTGCTATACGCCTCGATTTACCATTGGGGTACGAAATATAAAGCTAGTAGGACGGTAAATAAATGAAGAAAATCTGTGTTTGATACGACACAAAGTAAAACTCTAATGCAGCAAAAAGTAAGTGAATATAACAGGGAAAGCAATGCTGAACTATGTGGGCAGTTGTTGAATGCACTCTATACACAAATGTCCAAACACTCCTTGTCATAATTATTCAGAGAGAAAAACAAAACTTTTTCCCTGCAGCTATCAAAACTCAAAGAAACTCTCAGCGACGCAGAACTTCGTCTAATACGCTGAAATATCAATGGGAATAAAAACTTTACATTATCATATGTTGAAAAGGGTGACGAGGATCGATATAAATTTTGTTTGTTGGGATGAAAATCTTCGGGGTTAAAAAAACTGTAACAAAAAGAAACAGATGGCAGAGCTGTTTTTGCAGATAGTTGAAGACTCGTATCATTTTCGATTGGTAATAAATTTTAGTGGATGCCCATGTATTATATTGATTGGTATACTTTTGAATAAATAAAAATACAAATATCAAATACAAATGTATACGTTCGATATGATTTAAATATAACTTTTAATTCACAGATCACTACAAAAACTATTCACTAGTCACTGAAATCAAAAATAAAAAATCAATTAATCTCGAAGATTCGTACTGCGTTATCTATATCGATTGTAAAAAGGAAAAAAGATGTAACCCACAGTTTTTTTTCGATAATCACAGTGTATCAAACTTGATACACGTTCTATCAAAAAGATGCTAGCTGCAAATTCCGAACTAGTATGTAAATTTAGCTTTTAAGTTTGAAAAAAAGATGACCTTGTAAAAAATTGAAACCAAGAAAAAAGATTGAAATAAAGGTTTTTCCTTGAAAATTTCTTTAATAAATATTGGATTATGTCAATTTAACACCACTTTAGTAGTCTCCGTGCACTTCAATGTTGTGTATAATTCATAATTTGCATATGGTCCAAAATCATCAAAACACGTTTATTGCGCCTCCTGTAAAATTTGTGTGGGTTACGTCCTTTTTCCTTTCCATAGTCGATATGTATGTATGTCCATCTGTCGGTAAAACAGCGCAACGTAAAAATAATTTTATGTGAAAAGACTCTTTAAATAATCATCATAATATACTATTTAAAGTTCGCTTTTCTACAATACCCATCAGCGGTAATTTAGGAAATATTTTTTGATGTTCTCCACTCAAAAAAGACCTTCTAATCCTAATGCACGTCACCCACTAATGGGAGGTCTCACCCAATATGGCGTGGGTGCCTGGTTCGCGGCTGGTACGGAGCTATCACAGCTACTAGTAACGGTATACCCATAGCGACAAATGAAACACGAGAAGCTTGCAACATTTGATATCCACGTAACTTATCAAAAATATATTTTTAGATACTCATTTGCATAATGCCTTTTCTCTATTGAAGTTTTCACGATTCGAAAATAAAATTTATTACCTTAATTTTGTTGGGATAGTTAGTTTTGAAGAAATAACACTGCTAAAATTACAAATGTAAACGGCGAATGTAATATGATTGCAACTGGTAAAGTTTATTTCTAAAAGCTATATGTTCCAGGAGTTTTTATTTCCCATGAAATTTTTAGACAATGGTACTAATGGAATGTACCAATAACGTTATTTACATATTAAATACCGGTATAACAAAAAACATATCATTATAATAAACGGATGGTTTTCATAAATAATTTACGGCTTCTAAAACTAATAATACATCATGAAAGCCTCATCAATTTTGGAACCTGTCAATATTGATAAAACTCGTAGAAGATTTAAAATATTTCAATTCACCGCGAAAAAATTCAATACAATATGTGATGGTTTCTATACATAGCAAAATAGATTTTAGTTCACTTTCAAATATCGGTATTTTAGTATTCATGGCTCTCTACATAGTAATTGTGTTATTGTCTGATAACAAATTAGAGATATAACAAAATTATAGATTAAAATGTAAGCCCGATTTTTTTTTATGTACTTAGTAGTACCCCTTGAATCTATTCTTAAAATATAATATAAGCATATAGTTTTATAATTCAGTAGGTATGTATTATATTTTAGAAGTGCTATATCAGAAAATAATATTGACTTATTCGCTTCCATCTCTTATTGGGTTCAGATAATTAATCCAAAATGTTTTTTCAATTAAATTTGTATTTGTTTCAGATTGTTCATAATTGGTGTATTTTTTTTTCAATTAATTTTTTTTATTTATTTTTATTATTTGAGCTGTAAAAAACGTTTTTAAATGCAGAAAATATAAAAAAATAAAACACCCTTTTGTACTAATTCCACATTTTCTCAATAAGGCGAAACACGTGTAACATTTTGTAACGCGTGAAATAAAAAAGTTATCAAGTTCAATTTTATATATTAAAAATATTATTTCAATACAACATTTGATTAAGTTTTTTAGACGTCGAACGAAAATATTGATTATTTGACTTTGCAACAAATTGTTTGTTTTCACAATAAAACGTAGTAGGTATTCAGAGGGAATTTTTTGTTCAAAGCTTGTCTGATATTTTGTGAGAAACGCGAACTAAGCTTTCGTAAAATATGATAATGTAAGTGCTGCCAGCATGCGAACTTTGCATATTTCAATAAAATCGTGTTTTTTTCCAACTCAATAAACACGAAATGATGGTTTTAAATGTGATTTAAAGCTGTTACGTTGGCAATAAAACGGTGTTTAAATAATACAGATATAAATGCCTGTTCTAGAGAAATTTTCCGCCTTTTTATGATTTTTTAAAAAATAAATAACATAATCATGACGTAAATGCTATTGAAAAAATACATTTACAGAACAATCTTTAGTATCAATTCTACATTATTTTTTAAGATCAGGGCTGGTTTCGCTCGTATAGCATTATCGATTGGTAAAACTATATATTGATACAGGTGATATCCATGTTTCGCCCATGTTTTGAAGGAAAATTTTAACTCTTCACCCGTGTTGAATCGAGTAGTTCTATGTTTTTTCTTCATATGCCGCGACTTTCCTAAAAGACTTGATATAGATTGATATAGAAATAGCATATTTTTTTAACAAAACATTATTAGGAGTCTAGTTGAGATCCACTCACTCTCTATATAGCTGAGAAACCTTACATTCAGTGGTATTCACACCGAGGCAAATGAGGTTTCCTCGTTGAGAAGAAACTAAAGCATATTTCTTCAAAAATTAAGTAGATCTGTTTTTATTATATGCATAATAAATGTCATGAATTTTATTTTACTTCAAAGATAAGATAATCTAATGATAACCGTATTGAATAATATGATGAAAGTAAAAATATAGTATTAATACCCAAATTCTAGAATAGAACCTAATGCCTTTTAGATATTTCTTCTATTTTATGGACACAGGATTTCACAAAGGTAAAATAAATTTACGTGTGTGGATAATTACACACCTGCATTGGGACACGTGACTTCGTAGAATCCCAATCCGGTCGCCGAGCAGGAGCAGTTGGACCTATCCGGACAGCGGAAGTCGGTGTAATCCTTGCAGGAAACCGGAAGCGGCGACAGCAGCGCCAAAACAACGGCCACTATCCAGAGCGCGTCCGCCATCTTGCCGACCCAAAAAACGCCGGCCATTTTGCTGTTGTGCTGTAGCATTTTTCCCGCGCGTTTTCCGTCTCGGATGTCGAACGGAAATGCTGGGGGTTTTATCCTCTTCACTCGCGTTTCTGTTCTCTCTTCTTATTGCGACATTTGGTCAAATGATTTAGTGGCGATGATGATTGCGCTCCCTTTCACCTGTCAGCTGTAAGAATAGAAACAAAGATTTATTATCTCAGATGAAAATGCATCGAATATATTGATATATAAATGCGCCACTGAACTCAACTTGCCAGATTAATCTTTAAAACAATACACTGTAAAAAGTCACATGGACAGATACTTATTTACAAAAAAACTTAATTACAGGTTAAATTGTGCTACTTTTGTTTGAAACTAAATCGCAATATAAAAGAATTTTTGGTTCTCGGTTGAGTCTATGAAACATAATGTTATCTATCATTGATGGCACATTTTAGAGTGTTTATTGTAAAATGGTGAAAGCGTCGAATATGTATGCCTAATGATAAGAATTTAGATTTAGAAGCACCGTGCATGACATCAGCGGTTACAAATGCTTTACACGTAAGTCATCGAAAATGAACACTGGAGTTGTTTACACAACAGTCATATTTTGAAACATTATCAACTAAACGACGTCATAATATGCTAGCATAACAAAAAATAAGATAGTCCAGACATCTATCTATATTTATACAATTCGAGAGTCAAAGTCGAACGTCCTTAGCATAAATATTTGCATAACTATGACTTACAATAAATATATTGGTTTTTCTTCTTTTACAAAGAGTATGATAAAAAAAATCAAAAGCATTCTTTATTTCTTTGAATGATATTTTACATTTCCTGTGCGCAACTTGTATTTCTACAGAAAATTCTAAAGCTTGACAAAATGAATTGATAAATTTCGTGGACAAAAAAACCCTTTTTTTTAGGTTTTTTCGCCATAAACTTCTCCTGTCAAATTGGCTGTAAAATATCCTCACTGAAAAAAGGATCGCGATACACAATGCGAAATAAATAAAACATTAAAAAAGGAGAGCGTCCATTGTGTGTTCAAGAAATAAAATAGAAATGTGTGAAAGATAAATTACTTTAGGCCCGATATACACAATTCTATGAAACGGGTAAAATATATTAAAAACATCGATCGTATGGGAACTTTGCGGAGGCAAGTTTATAAAAACGGAAAAAGGAGAAAAGTTTTGCGGGAGTTTTAGTATTTATGGGAATTTTTCTCTCTTTGTACGAAAAAGGTTTTCGTGTAGCATTTTGAAGTAAATTTCAGGTAAATTATTGAGCAGGTGACTCGTTATCGAATGAAAAGTAAAGAAATAAAAGGCTTTATGAACCACAACTTCAAAATATACTGTAAAAACGAAATGAAATGGTAGCTGTTTTATTCCACTGCTTGTGCAACTAGATGAGAAACGATACCATACTATATAACGAAGACATTTTTTTTACTTTTTGAGTACACGAGAAAAAAAAGAAAAGTACGGTAGAGCAGGGTTTCCCAAAATATATTCCGTGGGACCTAAATTGGTGTTCCGAGAAAATTTAGAATGGTTACAAACGCTGCAACAATTGTAAGCATCTTCTACTTCGTATCAAAAATCGAGTGATAGTAAATCTCCAGTGATGTTAAAAACGTCGAATATCTAGGAACAGGCGGAGATTTTTAATCACTATGAACATTGTTTACTCATATTTGTATGTAATATGTTTTAAAGATAATTAATCAATACATAATAAGTGGTTTAATAACTAATGTGTTTATTATTAAGAATTACCCGACCTAAATAAAAAGCTGTGTTCCGGTAACATTTCCTGATTTGACAAGTGTTCCGTTGAATTTTCCGGACTTGCAAAGTGTTTTATCCCAGAATAAGTTTGGGAAACCCTGCCGGGTAGAGTATGTAGTTTTTGCGAAGGCGGAAGATACAAACTATAACAAAATTATATATGGAAGGGAGAAGGTTAATCTCATCAAAATAAATATAAAAGATGGGAGCCTCCCGCCCTTATTGTTTTAAATGTTTTTTTTTAAAAAGGGTTTAATTTTTTAGTATCCTAAGCAGTGGATAAAGTATTTATACAATTAATTCTTGTTTAATTTTCAGGGCTGGAGTCCGATTTAAAAAGTAGAAAAACATTTTATATATTTAAGATCTAATAAACTTCACTAGTTTTCGTATTTTATTTAACTCGCTCTTTATTTAAGTCTTCTTAAGATTACTCGCAAATTCTCAAAAACTTATTTTGCTCAAATGCATCTTATAGTTATAACAAATTGGAGAGTCATCGCACGAACATATGTAAATTTCTCTCAATGATTTATTTTACCAATTAATATCGTATTTCTATCAACTGTGGTATAAAATGGCGATATCTATTTAGTAAGTATTTCGATATTCTTGTTAAAAACATATATTTGAAACTTGAAAACTTGAAACTTGAAAACAATTAGATGAAAATTTTTGATGTTGCCTGACGGCCACACTTATAGGATTTTCACATATAGAATAAACTGAATCAAGGCATTCCAAAGATATTTAGGACCATATTCGATCCAGTATTTATTTACGACACGCACGGGACAAAGTTAAATGTATTTTTAAGAAAATAAAATGTTACATAAAAGATTATTTCCAAAGAGAAAAAATACAATAAAACGTAACGTTAAAAAATAACATCTCTCAATAAAAAAATAAAAAAAAAATGTCGAGGATCAAAGCCATAACAGTGCAAGCAAAGAATACCTTCAAAAAAAGAGTGAAAAAAAACGCAGTGGCGCCGGGAGAGAAATTTCAATACGTTTATTATTTGCGAGAGAAATAATATAATAATATTCTTACGAGTTCTCCGCTTTGCAGAAAGAAAAATTTAATAAAATACCAGCGAATAAAATATGCAACAGCAGGGGCGGCTCGTATATCCCTTAGCAGAAACAAAGGACACATAATACGAATAAAGATTCTTTCCAGTACCAATATCCTTATTGCAAGAGATAAAAATAAAAAAAGGAAAAAGATACAGAACGGTGTGACGTGAGAGACAATGGAATAATTGGATTGCTGTAAAAATAGAAAAAAGTTATTTTTACTTCAAGGCAAGCATATCGAATGGCGTGTATGTAACGTAACACCCGCGCACATATAATTTGGCGACAACTCATATAAACTCATAAGTATTAGATTTACGTCTCAAAAATAATAAGTCTACATTTTCATTTAACTTATCTATGACTAAAGTAATTAATTATTTTCGTTCTCAAGAAAGTTAACACCTTCACGACTGGTTTCTACAAACACAACGTATCGTAAAAGTTATAAGAACCAATGATACAAAATCTAAAGGAGAACGTCATATCATTTTTGAAATAAATGTTTTTTATGACACTTTTTACGATTTTAAAAACATTTAGCTGACTGACCAACGTTCTTGTCTGGACCATCTCGATAAGTGTGTTCCTAGGCTCTAATATTATTGCGCGATTTTTGATGAATAAACTGTATACGTGTCATTAATGGCGGATTACACACTCGGGAGGCCCCAGGCGCAATACATTTTGGAGGCCCTGTTGTTTACATAAAATACAAGCATTGGGAAAGTCTACGAAAAATAAAAAGAATATTGAAAACATAATGGCTCTATATAATATATGCGTTTTTTGCGGCCCCCTAAGATTCGGAGGCCCCAAGCGCGCGCCTCCTGCGCTTATAAGATAATCCGCCACTGCGTGTCATGATGACTAACCCAACGAGAAAATAAAAAAAGATTATTTAATATTAAAGTAAATATCCACCAATATAATATGCAAGTACTGCATCCATATGTATAATTGTTTATGTGTATGGTAGACCGCGTAGCCTTTCCAAATCGCCCGCCAAATGCTTTGAAGCAAAAATTGAGTGTGTTTTTTACTATCTATCCATTTTGTTGTCCTTTCATACACATTATATTGTGCTATCACATATACTTCACTTTTTATGAAAACTTGGCACAATGAGTATAAGTAGACCGCTACGACTGATTTCAATATAAAGTCGCACGCAGAACTTAAAAGAATGGTCACCCCTGTTATAATTTTACCCCTTTTTCCTAATTAAGTATATAGTCAGCTGTATCTAATAATTTCACAACATGAAGAAGTGTTTTTTTATGTTTGGCATTACAGTTAATATTACAGTCAAATATTTTAAAATTGAAAGACCATACGAGAAAAAATCGATAAGAATCCTTTGTAAATAATTTGGGATTAACTCGAGAATTGAAATCACAAACACCCACGTCTTAGGTATCAAATTTGAATTTGACACTAGCTTTAAAGGGAATCGAGCCCAGATCCGTCTGATCGGTATAGCAAGCTCTAACCAAGCAGCCCATAGCGGGCAACAATGCTATCAGTCATGAGAAAAAACAAATCCCAGATGATTATAATTAATTGAAATTAGTTCACGTTCATCCGTGCACTTGAACGCCTGAAGATGCCGAAAGGCAAAACCCGGGTCGTAAGTGACAAAATCTGTGAAAATGTACATAATTTGAACGATTCAAATTGAAATTAGTTTATTTATTGATTTGAAAAAACTGCAGAACTGAAATACCTTGATATTTTACCCTATTGAAATTAGTTATTTTATATAAGATAATAAACGCTCTTAGTAATCAGTACATTAACAAGGGCATTAATTAACGTTAATTACAATCAAATCTTACGAGAATTGTCAACAAAAATTTATATCGAAATAGTCTCTTTGATACTAAATATATTACTATGATTTATATAAATGGAGGTAAAATGATATTAAATAAGTTTTTCGGTTTAAAAATTAAGAAATAAAATACATTTATATTTTATTTAAATACTCGACGACAAAAGTTTATACAATTAAAGCAGCAATTCAAAAAACAAATCATTCTGCAACGCCACTGCTCTGCCAGTATAAAATCTCACGGCGCAAACATTTGGCACCGTAATTTTCCGCCAGTGGCAGCCCGAGGACGTCTTGAGCGGAACAATCCACCTTCAGAGAAATGCAAACGACTATAGACACTATTTCCTGCCACTCCAACACTCCTCGTGTCGGGATTTTCTACTTGTAAAATTGTTTCGTTTGTTCGCACTCGCGAGAAATTTCTTCAAACCCTCATTACATGGCAAATCTCATCAAAGACATGTTCTATTTGTAGCATTATTTAAACAAGAGTGCTCTCATGTTTTTCGAGATAACGTATGGTTACTTCGCACGATACTTAACAGAAAAAAAACAAAATAAAGTCTTTTTTTTTAAATCTTTGCCAGGTAACTCAACTGGGAAGACACAGGTATGACCATTTTTTTTTTAATATTCGGCATAAAAGTTTACAATAGACGTGTTTATACGTTAACTTCAGATTTGTTTAGAAATTTTAATAAATACTACATGAGAACGAGACTATGGTGTAGCTCTTTATATGTGTATATAAAAATCCTGATTGTGGCTTTCATCATTCCTAGTTTAGTACTACCAGTACGTTAAATATTATGGAAATATATCACAAATATACTCTATAAATATCTCAAATCAAATTGAAAAACAAAACAGAACTTGAATCAGATTGCTGGGTTACGGTTTTCACTGTTTTACCACATGAGAAATAAGTATATATATGAACAAATTAAATAAGATATTATTACTAAACGAACTAAATTAAAAATATGTACGAACAAGGCGTATATGAGTGAACTTAGTTATATATATGTATAATATAATTAAGTTCGTAAATAAATAATGAACAAGGTAATTTAAGATTTCGACTGAAGGTGCTAGGTGGAATTTCAATATTAAATTTGAATCGTTCAAATTATGTACACTCCCACAGATTTTGTCACTAACGACCCGTGTTTCGCCTTTCGGCATCTTCAGGCGTTCAAGTGCACGGATAAACTTGAACTGACGCTTAGTAAATAAGTGTTTCGTGTTTATATAATAAATAAATGTATCACTGAGTCACTTGTCACAATGTAACAAGGTAAGTTTAAATACCCATAATGTCATTAGGCAATATCTGATGCTACTGAAAACATCTTCGTTTGCCAATAGATATTTCTAAGAGGTTTTGTTTGAAGATATACTTAAAAAATGTATTCAAAGTTTATGTACACTGATGAATGTTTTCTATATCATTTTGAAGCAAAAATAAATGAAAGTGATTTGACCATACTTAGTAGCCATAGAGGCTTGTTTGTAACCACGATAAAAAAAAAACGGAGCGATAAAAATAGTCACCTATACATACCGAAGTTTTAAATTCAAATATAGGTATGCTAAATATTAAATAAAATTAATAACTTTATTAGTATAGTGACAACCGAAAGAATAGCAAAGGAATCAATTTTAATCTAATATTTAAAAAAATATCGTCTATAAAAGATTTTGTTGTCAATTGTTAATTACAGTATTTATGTATTTTCTCTCTTTCCGTGGCCAATAATAGAGAAAAATTCCACTAATAATTTTCATTTAAAATACAGGCAAAGCTAAAATCTTTTCAATATCATTGTTCTAATTAAAAATCATTTATGGTAACACAAAAAATGAAATGGAACAAATTTTTATTCATGAATGTTTAATTGTATGTGAAAAACGAATTCCTACAAATCTATCGCCTAATTCATCAACATTTTTTTTCCTTTCAACGTATTTCATTGATAAAAATACAACTTCAAAAAAATGCTCCATTCAAATAAACACGATGAAAAAGGATGTTCAACTTATAAAGCGGAAACAGTAAAAAATGTTTTAAATTACTATTGAAATGTTTTTATAAAAAGAAAAATGTCAAAATATATTTTTCTGAATAGCAAACTAAGTAATGGGTGGCACATATCACAGATCTGTGTAATATAGTCCCACAAAAGCACACGCCGTATTACACGTTAAAAGCTTTTTTGATTTATAAAAGCTTCGCGAGGTGGAATCGTTTCATTTATGAAGTCGACTCTATCCGGTGTGAAGTTGTAACGGATGCGAAGAGCTTCTCCGCACCGTGGACTATTGAATCACATTTAACTTCATTTAAGAAACCGTAAAACACACCTTTATTAAAAACGTATTTATAAAACGTCATTCTGTTAATACGAATTTAATTAAAAGTTATAGTAAACGTTAAACGTAAAAAATAATAATAGATTTTAAAAACGTTAAGTAATCTATGAGGTGATCACAAAAAACCTTGCGTAGTCAAATGATGCTTATAAACAGCGGTGGGCTGCCAATACGCTAAAAGGGGGCTCGCTTAATCTCAAAGCAGTTCTAGGTGTTCTGGGGAAGGAGTGATTATTTTTATCACTCCTTTACAATTAAGTATATGCAATATTTAAATAAGCAATCGATTATTATAATTTAAGATTTCGACTGAAGGTGCTTGGTGGAATTTCAATATTAAATTTGAATCGTACATCTTCAGGCCTTGAAGTGCACGGATGAACTTGAATTGAGTTCATCCGTGCACTTGAACGCATGAAGATGCCGAAAGGCGATACCCGGGTCGTTAGTGACAAAATCTGTGAGAATGTACATAGTTTGAACGATTCAAATTTAATCGATTATTACTTTAATAATAATATGTAAGATTATGCAATTTACCGTAAACTTCATCTTAATGGCTAATCTTTACTACAGTATTGTGTATACTGAAGCTATCTTAGATAATATATAAGTCAGAAATTACACTTATATACTAATTTGATATGCGAATATTGTTTTCTCTTAAATTAACAAGGGGTTCGTCGGCATCAGTAAAATTTAACAAGGGGCTCGCGCGAGCCCATTTGAGCCCATCATTGCTTATACAGTGAAATATTTGATTAATGCGAATTAAATATTTATGTAACTCTGCTAATTTTGATGAAATTGTTTGGTTTCACTTGAAAAGTAAAAACATTGATGAGGGGTGAAATAAACAAAACAAAATAAATCACTGTGATAATATGGCAACGTTTTATTGAAAACGCGTTTTATTGTTTTCAATGTGGTTGTAAGAGGTGCGAATTTGTTACTTTGATTCATAACAAGAAAACATATAAAAGAATTCAAATGAAATTCAACAAATCAATATTGATATTTTCGATTGATTCGGGATTAACTTCTGCGGATATTCATGTACTTGTTGTGTTACACATTGTGATGATTTTTTTCCCATCTAAAAAGATATCATCAGGCAGAACATCGCAATGCAATGTTTGTAATGTTACGTTATGTTCTATGTAAGTGTGTGATACACATTTAAGAGAAGTTCATACTTAGTTAATAGAACTAGTTACGCTTATAGGCTTTAGTAATGTAGGTGGATAATACAATTAAAATAAACATAAGTGATATTAAATCGTTATTGAATTCAATGCTAAAAGCACCCGAGGGGGTTTGATGTTGTTAAACAGACCACGCATTCTCAAACTACGTTAATATAATAATTCATATATTATTAATATTTCGATAAATTCGTTGGATTTTGTTTTCATTCAAAATTAAAATTTTGTATTTATTGTTCTATCTGGATTTGAAGAAAATATATCACTTATACCTTTGATAGATTCGGCGGTAATTTTATGGAAGTTAATTTTTAATATATAATAAAATGAAATTTGTTACTCCACTGTTTTACGACTAGGGTATCCAATCCTGGGATCCCGGATTCCGAAATCCCTTACAGTTTTGTCATTCTGAAATCCCGAGATTACGGGATTAAGAAAATGAAACACGGAAGGGCTACAAAAAAAAATTGTCGCGCTCTTCTGTTTGATGCGGAATCCGTAAATTGCTGGGTTTATGAAATTGACTTAAAATCGTTTGAAAAGTTTCAAAATCGTCGATCAAAAATTTTCTCAATCCCGAATCCCAATTTATACACGGTTTTATGTTGAGTGTTCAATCCCGGGATTACAAAAAGGGTCCGGGGATCGATACCTTAGTTACGACACGTGTTTCATCTCTTATAGAAGCACCATCAGAGGTTTACGAATAAACTAAGAAAAAAACACTTGTATAATTATTAACACAACAAGTAAAGTAACAAAGTAATCAAATTTGATTTGGTATTAAAAATAAACTTCTACGAAGTAGCCGCCGAATAAATTCATTTTTTTTTTAATTTTGGGTAAATTTTTAGGTAATAATAAAATATATTTAACAATATTTTAATTGATGTTTCCAGCGTCATTGAGTATTGCCCTAAAATTGTGCGTCTCCGGCGGCCTTTCAGGTTGCCATTCAAACACGCTATGTATAAGCTAATTAGTTTCGACCAGTGAGCACCTGTGGGGTCGGTCGCACACTTGGGGAAACTCCCGGCTAATGTAAGTGCCAATAACTGCCGGCACTTAGGCGCAGCTCTCCCGATGTGTGGCAACAACGCTAAACGAATTAAACTGCGATAGTTGGGTTCCCGCGGGGCACATCTTAGGCACGCTTAAGCTTTCAACTTATGTTTATCAGAGCGAAAAATGTGGTACGAGAGCAGTTAACAGTGACAGGCGACAACACGTAATTGATTAAAAGTTAAATAACGTCCATGTAATTGACATTGTCCTGTTCGAAAGTGCTGCATATAAATTACTTATTGAAGACAACCAAGGTTTCAGATCAGATTTCTTAAAATTTATTTTGATCTCTTTTCAAGTATTAATAAAAACACTATATTCCTTTGTACTTTATTCCACTTTCTTAATTAGGTCAGGACCGGTTTCGCTCATTGCGAGCATTGTCAACTAATAAGAAAATTATAAAAACAGTGCTATTTATACAAATTTAAATTGAAATAAAAGGTGTAAGCAACTATTAACAATGAAAAGAATTTACTAATTACATTGTAATTACACAAAATCAAAATGCTTAACACCTATAACATACAATTAAACAATCATCAAAGACTAATAATTATAAGTGGCAAATGATTGACAAACAATGATATAAAAATGATGATGACAAACAATTGATATAAATAAAAATCTTTAGTTCATTTTTGTCGGTTTTGTTACTAAACAACGTCTGCCAAAAAGATGACGATATGATTAACAAGAGAATGGAGTGCCCATATAGATTTTACGCCACTGTTCTTGCTAGTACAAGGGACATTCTACAGTTTGCCTTTGTTCAGAATACGTTGCAAATGTAACGGAGCACGCAGATAATTGATTGTGTTTATCCTAAGTGCTTTCGACAATCTTGTCAAACTAAAGTGAAGGTTTGAAGCACATCAGAACACATGTAGTCGTCGCAAGATTATTACTTATATTACTATGTTAAATGTTATTCGCTTTTATAGCATTAAGATTCATAATTGTTCAAGATCAATATTTGATATACAGTTACTAGACATAACTTCTAATACAATGAAATGACCGCTGATGGTATAAAATAAAATTTGAATGAAGCAACATGATATGAGACTATTATAGGTGAAGTTAGCCAAGTGGTATTTTAGAAAAAACATGAGTTAGATGCGTTGTAACATTTTATTACACACCTTAAAGTATCGTAAAATTGAAGTAACCTCAAATTGCAATAGTGTTCCGTAAAAAAGAAAATATGCAATCCACCAAAACACTAAATGAAGACGTGATTGTACTTAAAATTTAAAGTCGAAAAAAAAAGTTTTACCATTTTACTAGTTGGCTCACTTCACCTATAGAGGGCCCAAATATTTGAATCGTTTGATATGTTTATGTTATGTAAACAGTATTTCATAATTCTTTAGACCTAATACGAATCTTTTTAATCTTATTGTAATGAATTCATAAATTTATTTGTAAGAGGTAGTAAATATTTTAATTACTGTCAATTTAGAGACACATATTCGTATTTTGGATCTTGATATGTAAATCCCGTTCATATAAACAGACTTATTGATTATGCTGGTCACGAGAGAAACCTGTCCTGATAAGTACAACAGGTGTGCAAAGTAAATTATAAATCAATCATGGGATTTTTTAAAAGTTGCTTTATTTTGTGATGAGAACGACAATGCTTTAAAAAAATAAGTTTCAACAAGATCAATATTTAATAAATTATAATTGCTTTTTGTTTTTTTTAAATCTATCTTTTTAATTTATTGTGGTAAACTAACAACACTTTTCTTTTATCGAGATTTTTTTTATTGAGAGTAATTTTATGCAAGTCAATTCTTCGAGTTTTCTTATTTACAATAAGATGAAATGTGGTATCATTTTTAAAATCGGAAAAATAATATATTAAGTCCAGATACGATAGACAAAAAAACACATTTAATAAATAAAAAAATTGAATCGTTCAAATTATGTACATTTTCACAGATTTTGTCACTAATGACTCGGGTTTCGCCTTTCGGCATCTTCAGGCGTTCAAGTGCACGGATGAACTTGAACTGACGCTCAGTAAATGAATGGTTCGTGCTTTTATAATAAATAAATGTATCATTGAGTTTAAAGCCATTGCTGGCGAAAAGGATACGCTCATTTGATGTCGTTAGTGACAAAATCTGTGAAAATGTACATAATTTGAACGATTCAAATTTAATATTGAAATTTCACCAAGCACCTTCAGTCGAAATCTTAAATTACATTTAATAAAGCTTATTTCAGAAAAAACCACCCTTACGTCTCGTTGAGCTTAAAAAAGATGATTGTAAGAGGCCCAAGAATGGGATGAGCTTTTAGAGTAAAAAGAAAAATTACTCTGCGAATTCCACCCTGAATATCTCACCTTAATCCTCATAAAGAGGCTTTCGTTTGAGGGTGAGAATAAATAGAAGGCTTCGCACAATTCCAATTTGCAGCCTGGGAAAGGGTTAAGTTTCCATGACGACCGGTGTACTTGTTTATGGGCCAAGATTATCTATTTTCTTAACACGGTTCGACCGGCACAAAAGCTGATCGGATGATGAAAAAAATGTTTACAGAAGATATTGTGAAAAATGTCATATTGGAACTGGATTTCGTGAATTAAGCCAGTTATAAATTGAGTCTATAATATGAAAAAAATCAAAAAGACGTTAATTAGATCGTTGTTATTATTATTGAATGGGAACGGACTGGTGTCTTTTATATTCTGACTTGCTTTATTTCTATTTCGATTATCTATTTTCTCATGTATTTTTGATGTTGTTTTTTTTAATATCATTACAAAAATATTTTCGTTTTTATTTTGAATCAGAAGAAATTTTGTAAGTTATTTTTAATTTGCAATTCTACATTATAATAAGAGTTTTATAAAGTAAATACCAAGTATCTTTCCCATTAACAAAAAAAAAAAATCTGCTCTAAATGTACTTACAGGTCAGTTTTGTCTTTTATAACTTACGTACAGTCGCGAATTGGTCCTTGCTAAAGTTGCATACATACCTGTATTATCAGTAGAGACCCGTGTTTTTAGCATCTATTTTTATAAAACACAAATATCAAATAATTATCATCTTTAATACATTTTAACAATTTATTAATAGAAAATATTAACAAGTATATATAAAAGGGTATATTACATTGTTTGTTTAATCTATATCTTATCTTACTTATTTATTAAAATTAATCATTGAACATATTTCAACGGATGAATTTTTTAGATTAGTGCGACGATCAGTTACTATTAGATTGTATTTACTAAAGAATCTTTCAACATCAACACTATTTACTGGACACCAAATTGATTGGATGGCAGCACAACCAAATTCTTTATAATTCAATTTTGTGGCCATTAACAATTGTAAAATATTTGGTTTTAAATCATTTTTTATAATTTCCAAAAGTTGTTTGAAAAAATATTGATATCCTTCAATACATTGGGATTCTGTTAATAAATTGAATAAGGGCAAGTTTTTAAAAAGTATAATGGTTTGTTTAACATTAATGCTAGATTTTGATCCAACTACGGATGGATTAAAAAGTTGACTCAAAGTTTCATAATACAAATTGATTTCATTTATCACCAAATGAGACTCGAGTTTGATAAGACTTTTTTGCAGTGTTAGTTAAATAAAATTTCAGTTCCTTTTTTATTGGCTCGCTGGTGAGGGAAAGTATTTGTTTTACTTCAGCAGAAAAAACTCCATCAACATGATTTTGTAGATTTCGTTTTATGTCGTCTATTTCCTCCCATAGTAAATGTGCGAAAGGATATGTAGAGCCTTCCAATTTATCTATCAAATCTATAAATTTGATACAAATATCTCCCACATATTTTGACTGTGTTCTTATTAATATTGGATCAGCCTCATAGAGTGCAATTATTTTATCCCTACAATCATTTTTAATATGAGTTGTCTGAAAAAAAATCATTAATTGGTCAAAATATGTGTCGAAATATTTCACAGATTTAAACCATGACTTCCACCGAGTGATTATAGGACTTGGAAATAAAATCGGCTTAATATTAGGATATTTTGACTTCAAAAATGCCAAATATGCAGATTTCATTTTCCTGGAATGTAGGAATGCCAACTTTATTTTACAAATGAATTCATTGAGAAGTGTTAATTCTTTCATAAATATATTACCGACTAAGCTTATTTTATGTGCCCAGCACTGGAAATGTAATATATTTTCTCCTATTAAAATTTTTAAACTACTAAAACATGAAATCATGTAGGGTGCTGAATCCGAAACTAAACCGACTATACTCGTATAAGAGACATTATAATGTCTCACATGGCAATGTTGCCAGTATAAAAAAATGAACATAACGATGCAAAGTATGTCCATATACGTTATGTATGCAAAATCTTATCATTTTATATGCAGAATAGTCAAATTTCTCTTTAAAAACATGTAAATTTTGCAATTATTTGTGATTTTAGCATCTATTTGCATATTTTATGAAATTCGCAATTATTAGCATCTATTCCGAATTTTAGCATCTATTTCGCATCTATTGCAAAGTGCTAAAAACACGTGTCTCTAATTATCAGCTACCTATATTATACGTAGATCGCATAGACTAGAAATGGATAATTAAAAACTGTTGTTCCTGGTTGAAAGTGAGTCATTTTACGAATCATTTTTGAGACAGTCGAGATAGAATGATGGAAAAATATATGACGAGTAGTAAGCCAATCGTTTTTTTATTCACGCCTCGTTACTATGATCGCGAAAGATGAAAACTTGGAAAAGATGAAAATGTCAAAATACATTCAAACCTTTGTGTACAAATCTACAAAACGGTTGCAATTTGTATGAATTGAATAAAATACGAATCTGTGCGATAGTGCTTTTCCACTCGGCAACGGTGACTGCCGTGACGAATATTTTGACAATCAACATCATATTTAGTAAATATACTAATATTTTATATATTTTATATACCGCCTATTGTAAATCTAGTAAAAATGATAAACGCTGTTTTAAAGGTCTATTTTTAAAAACGTTAACTTTCAAAATAAAAGAAGTGTCAACTCCATCTAAAAATATCATTAATTTTGCAGCTTAATTATGTTTAAAAAATCATATATAATCTGTCTAAATATTAACTTTGGACTTAAAGCAGCTGTAAAACTAAACTTTATCCATTAATATCATTTAAAAAGAGCATTCTAGGTAAAAAAAAAAAAACAAAAAACTGGTGTTTTACTTTGCAAACTTTTAAATTAAAATTTCCATTTTGGCTCATTATAAACTATTACATTCGAGATAAAGCGAAAAGCTGAATCATTCTTTTTTATAATTAACGAAAAGTAACGACGCAACTTCTAACGGAGGCTTAAGCGGGAAGGCTTTCATGCTTCATTGGCCTCACCGTAACGGTTTTTATCAATTAAGATATAATATTGATATGCTTCTTCTTACATTTTGTTCAATCGTTTACGCTACAGTAAATAACACCAGATATGAACTATCTTCGTGATGAGAATAAAAGGTCAATCTTTCAAGCAAGATTTCTCTATTTTTTGTTCACCGGTAAAATCGATTTCGGGCTGATATATTTATCTAAAAAATTGTCTTGTATAAAAAATATGAATTGGTTTATTGTATTGCATTATTTAAGAAGTATCGAAAAAGGTTTTTTTAATTAAATGTGGGTAATACGCCAACGCTGGAAACCGCATTTTGGTTCAAATCATAAAATAAAACAATGTAAAAACCTGAAAGATTGTATCATTAAACAGTGTATATATTTCTTTTATACTTACATCAAATACATTTACATGTATGTATACGTGATCTTTTTGTGAGGTAATTATATTGAAATTGAATCCTGTTACTCTAATTGACAATGGTTTCAAAATGAGTTAAACAAAGCATTGTAAACCTGATTGTGAAGTTTTATAAAGGAAAAAATGCTGCAGTATAATGTGTTTTTTTATCGCAATATATTGATGTGAAGGCATATAAAACGATTATAAAAAAATGCATAGCATAAATTTGAATCTAGCACATATATGAATAAATATTTGTAGTAAAGAACTTAATGTACTAGAAATTAATGACATAATCAAGCCAATGAGATCATTAATGACAAAACAAATATCAAACAATCACCGTTTCTTAAACCTTTAAAAGACGCTAAGTAATCTATTATAAAAAATAACTTAAATTAACATTAATTTGCTTGAAATAGTCCTATGTTTGTAATTGTTTCAAGAAACAATAAAGTCTATTTATTAAATAAAAAACAACATTTTGGAATTCAAATTTGACTGTTAAAAAGAATGAGAAGATATATATTGTACTTCTCTTTTAAGATTATACTTAGTTAAGTTTAAAATAGTTCTGACGAAGGCATAAGCCGAAATGGCTATCAACAAAATATGTAATAATATTTGTAGGTTTAAAATCCTTATTATATTTTTTTTTTACCATCTTACAATGGAGTTCTACCAAGTAAATGCTAATTAAATCGAAACTTAAAAAGAGTTCACGTTACAATGATTCGGCATTTATGTGTGATTGTATTGGTAATGCAGATACCATGATAGTTCTACTAAGTAGTGTAGAAGTCAGAAATAACTCCGGCAAAACAAATATATTTAGTAATATAATACAGTGGAACCTCTCATAACGAGTTTAATTCGTTCCAGAGTCTTATCGTTATGTGAAACAAATTTTTCGATATAAAACAATGTAAAATACAATAATGCGTTCCATTCCAAAAATAAAATCAATTATTATATTTTTAACGTATATTAAAACAAAATTACATACTTATAAATTGTAAGCGTAACAACCTGGAATGTGATTTTGATTTGCAAAACAAACAATAAAAAAATCGATTAGTTTATTAGTATGAATTTATGACTAATAATTAATTATTTTTTACTAGAAAGCTGTCTAGACATTCGTTTTTGTCGACGCTTCAAAATTTGGTCAAAATGTGACACAGCATTGTCATTGAATACATTTGTAAAACGCATAGCCACCTCCTTAAAAGGGTGATGTTTCTCAATGTACGATGAAACAGATTCCCATGCTTTTAGCATTTCTCTTATTGCGTCCGACGATTGTTGTTCTGCTACTTCCTCCTTCCCCACTAACAAACTCTTCTCCATAACTTCTTGCTGTGAAAAACAATGTAACTCCATAAGCTCTTCGGTGGTCAGCTCTTGACTGTGCTATTCTACGAGCTCATCAATATCGTTGTCATCCACCCAGTCCCATGGTGTTAGAGTGGACAGTCACACGTGAGTGACGTGAAGATGAGAATTCCTCTTTCTGCGTCACTCGTTATGCGAACTACTCGTTATAAAAGGTGCTCGTTATGCGAATCACTCGTTATATGAGGTGCTCGTTATGCGAGGTTCCACTGTATAACTAACAAGAGTTTACTATCACAAAAATCCTAAAAAAATGACTTATAATGAAAAGGGTTTTCCCGCACAGGTAAAAAAAACGGGGCCACCGTGTTAGCAGAACCTGATATGTATGTTGCCAGGAAGAAAATATATATTTAGTAGTGATTCTATCGCATACTGGTTTTTGAAACAATGAATCTTGGTAGGAAACAAATCTATTGAATGGTTGGAGCAAGGTGGGCCCTAGTCACCCACTTCGCCGACGTCGGTCAATGAAAGAGCCGACGTGAGGAATAGTTTGGCCCAAGTGAAATATGTACTTGTTAACCTTAAACAAATACAAAGTTGTTCGGTTTCACTTTTCGAATAAATTGCTTTTTAACTCTAATTGTCTAATTGACTTTTTATTTAGTTCATTTATGATTAAAAATCAGTAGTATTTTTCGTATGAGATCATAAGCATTTTAATTATAGATAATTTAGTTTCGTTCACTTGTAATATGTATATTTTTTTATTCATCCATTTCATAATTTTTTATCAACTTTTTCATACACCTTACTTAATTTTGTTATAAGTAACCGTGTATCAATTTATAATTTCATCAGTTGATAATGCTCGTGATGCAGGAAAAACCATTCATAATCGACAATAAATAATGTGAAATAAGTACAAGGAGTGTTTTATAACTTTTCAAGAGAATTGACAGCAAACATTTTAAAAGTACTATATTAATAAAAACACAATAATCCTTTGTACTTCATTCCACTTTATTTAATATGTCAGGACCGGTGTCGCTCATTACGAGCATCGTCAACTGACGTCAGTTGACGATGCTCGTAATGAGCGAAACCGGTCCTGACATATTAAATAAAGTGGAATGAAGTACAAAGGATTATTGTGTTTTTATTAATATAATGCCTTTCCACCAAGTATTGACAGTGAACACCCTAAAAGTGATTAAAAGTACTAAGCAATCAATATTTTCTTCCAGTCTTTTACAAACGCGACTTTAATTTTTAAAATTTTAATTGAATTATCTATTATCTGTCTTCTCGAAACTGAAGTATATGTCACAGAGATACTTGTTGTGAGTCAACAACGTAATGTGATCCTTTACATAGGGCCAGTGATGGTTCCATATCGACTGTGGAAAGGAAAAAGGACGTAACCCACAGTTTTTTCAAAACAGGTTTTTTTCGATAATCACAATGTATCAAACTTGATACACGTTCTATCAAAAGGATGCAAGCTGCAAATGCCGAATTAGTGTCTAAATTTAGCTTTTAAGTTTGAAAAAGATGACATTGTAAAAAATTAAAACCAAGAAAAAAGACTAAAATACAGATTTTTGCTCGTTAACTTATTGAATTGATATTAGATTATGTCAATTAAACACCAGTTTAGAAGTCTCCGTGCACTTCAAGGTTGTGTATAATTCATAATTTACATATGTCACAAAATCATCAAAACACGTTTTTAGGGCCTCCTGTAAAACTTGATATGTGTGGGTTGCGTCCCTTTTCCTTTCCACAGTCGATATTAGTTCAAGAAACCGCCGCCACTATGTCACGGTCAGAATAGCGCTGTCGCATACCGCCAAATCAGTCGAAAATATGAAACACTTGTTTCTAAATATGAGACAAGTTTGTGTTACTCCCTACAGAAGAGAAAGTAGACAATCAATTAATAATGCTCGTAATGAAAGAAATCGGTCCTAATATTTTTAAATAAAAGTGGAAGTGGTACAAACGAATATTTTATTTTTTTAAGTAAACTTTTTAAGGACAGAAAATGATTGCATACTTTGCTTATTGGATATTGGCTAAATTAACAATTATTGAAACAATTAATCAAATAAACGATACGTAAAAACAATTTAATTCGTGTAAATGTTTTTAAAATGCAATAAATCAAATTGAAAGGGCGGGGAAATGACGTGAGCCAGCCCTGTTATTCAGCGAAAGCCGATAAGGGGGGAGTGGCGGGCAGTATTTAATTTGGCGAGTGGGAAAAGCGCTGACTTGGCGATTCGTAGACCGTGATGATGATTGGGCGGAATCCAAACTATAATTCAAAGATTTTTTCTACTCCACTTCGGAAATGTGTGGCGCTTTGTTTCAGCGATGGCCGATTTGTAAACGGAAAAGGGGTTGATATTATCTCTTAACAGGATTATACTTTTTTTGATGGGAAAGAAAATTGTTTTTTTTTATCAATTGATTGCTTACAACGGTACATAAGTTAACGTTGTATTATATAATGAAAAACTACAAGATTTATTATTTAATACAAACATACCACTTGAAGTAATATGATTTGCCATTTGTCTGCTCGGGTGATCCTCTTATTACGCGAAAGTCGATACCGCGTTATTGGATTTCACGTAATTAGGATACTGAAGCTCGTACAAAAATATGGTTACGTATTTTTCGAAAAAAATGCAAGCCAAAACAATGAAAAAAATATGGACGAAATATTTAGTTACTAGTAGGTAAAATACAAAGTCATCCGCCAATGTTTGACTGTATGCACGACACAAACAGCCGCCCGGCTGCGTGTGTACATCCCCGCACGTGCCGAACGCACGCCCGCATATCAACAATGTAATGCATCCGTGCACTTGAACGCCTGAATATGCCGAAAGGCGAAACTCGGGTCGTTAGTGACAAAACTTGTGTGAATATACTTAATTTGAACGATTCAAATTTAATATTGAAATTCCACCGAGCACCTTCAGTCGGAATTTTAAATTATAAAATATTTACTTCTTGAAATAATAAATAATTTTCTTCCCAGATTGATCCGTATCCAAAAAAAATGTTTTTGTGTATGGCAATACTACAAATAATCAAAGTATAAGAAAAAGTATAAGCCGCCTGTTTGGTCGAGTGGTCAAAATCGTTGGCTTCGGTCACGGAGGTCGCGGGTTCGAATCCCAGTACGGACAGTTTTATAAATTGATTTTTCAATCGATTTATGAATTTCTGTTCGAAGGCATGGATGGATGTGATGTCTTGAATTCCCCCCTCCCATCCTATCCTTTAAACGGGGCGTATGGAGAGCGACTAGCTAACCACTAGTTCTGTCCTAGCCCTACCCTTCTATTCCTACTCTTTTTGGAAAAAGAGAGGTTGAGCAACTGAGTAACAAGCAGTTCTCGTAGAAACACTTCTGTTGAGATAAACTCCATTAGGAGTCCATATGCTCCGCATTGGGAGCGGACTTGGTGAAAAATAAATAAATAAGAAAAAACTTAATTCAGTAAAAATTAACTCACTCCTCAAAGAGTTAATAAGCATCTTTAAAAATATATCGAAATAGTAAGTTACGAATTCACTAAATATTGATACTAATTATCGGCACACAAATTACAAAATAGTGGTTAAGGTTTTTTCCTCTCTAATGGACGCAAGAAAGGTGTAAGCACAAACAATACTAGTACTAATTACAAATTAATACTTGTATGAGGTAGGGTAAATCTCAAAGGAAAACAATAGTAATCCGCCTGTCCTGTTTGAAATGTTATTTACTAATCAGTCATTTCGGTTAGCAAAATTATTGGTTGCAAAAAACTATAAGCTGTTTATTCGTTAGACTTTATTATTTACAAGATGAGTATCGTAATATTTGTATATTTTTATTGACAATTTGATGATTTACTACTAAATGATAACCAAACTAATTTTTGCATATAAAAATCCTTGTCCCCGAAGTCCCTTGTACATTTCAGTAAAACTACGAAAACTCATAACTGAAAAAATTAGATACGCCAGCATGTTATAAGGCATGTTATCTGATCATAAAAAAGTTCATAAATAGCTTCTTCTTTGTTAAAAAGTAGAGTTTGATCCAACTTGAGCAGACTTGGGAAAGTCAACGAATATCCCAGATGGTCAGTTGAAGTTTTATCAATAAAAAGGCATGCAATGAGATAAGACAATAGGTCAGGGTTTCCCAAACTTTTTCTGCAATGGAACACTTCGCGAATTCAGAATTTTTAACGGAACACTTAATTAGTTTTTTAGGTAAGGTAATTCATAGTAGAAAAAATAAATATACTACTAAAATAAAATAAATAAATATACAACTATAATAAATATACTTATGTATTTACTAACTAATTCATATTAGTGTACCTAGATACTTGACAGTAAAATATAATATAATCCGTCATAAAAATCACTCGCCTTTCAATATGAAGTTGAAGATTTTAAAATATGTTGCAGCGTATAAAACCATTCCAAATGTTCACGGAACACCTATTCAGGTTCCGTGGAACACCAGTGTTCCGCGGAACATAGTTTGGGAAACCCTGCTGAAAAGGTCATTAATCAGAGGTGGGCTGGAGGGGGCTCGGAGGGGCTCGCGCGAGCACCTTGTTAAATTTTACTAAAAGGCCGGCGAGCCCTTTGTTAATTTAAGAAAAAAATATTTAACACATCTAGTTATAATGTATAATATAAAAGTATTGGTTTGTAAGGGACAAAATTAAATTACAGATCGGAAACTGTATTGAAACTAACTGAAACGATATAAAACAACGTCATCAACAAAATTACTATCTGTGTGCAATTGAATAAAATAATCTCACGTTTCTGTCAACAAATTTAAATTGAACCGTATTTAATTATTCTCAAATAAACTTAACACCATTTTTCGATTTTATTTTATGCAATTATTATAACCAAAAAATAAAACGTTTTTTTTTACTAATTCCAAATTTATTTAAAATGATTAAGAGAGTTTCTTTCATGACGTGAATTTTCAGCTGATAAGAATACACATTAGTACGGTGCTATTTATGCTGAAACAAGAAAAAAACTATTAAGTGTATAGTAGGAAAGAAATTTACGTAAAAAGAATTCTTAAAACTACTCACCATTCAAATCGGTGGGCATTCCCACGGGCTTATCTTTTTCGCCAGCAATGGCTTTAAGCTCAATGATACATTTATTTCTTATATAGACACGAAACATCCATTTACCAAGCATCAGTTCAAGTTCATCCGTGCACTTTAACGCCTGAAGATGCCGAAAGGCGAAACCCGGGTCGTTAGTGACAAAATCTGTGTGAATGTACATAATTTGAACGATTCAAATTTAATATTGAAATTCCGCCAAGCACCTTCAGTCGAAATCTTAAATTTTAAAAATAAATGACACTGAGTTGACTATAATTAATATGTTAAATATCTCTTAAAATAAAAATGATACCAATATCCAATCGCATCACGGAGAGTAAAAAATACTGCAGTTATTTAATTTATACCTTAGACCAGGCGTGGGGAGCCCGCGGCCCTAAGGCCGCATGCGGCCTTTTGGCTACTCTGGTGCGGCCTTCTGGCCAGTTCTGTAATTCTGTAAATTTTTGTAAATTCGTGAATTTCGGACATGTTCTGACCGTAAATTCCTGTTTATTCCTTAGTAATGTCCTGCCTTAGACGAATATAACACGGTATCAAAAAAAATCGGGTTTTAAAATAATGTGCAGCATGAAAATGTGTGTACAGTATTTTTACCTCTACGTTGTTCTAACAAGGTTTGTCTGGCGCATTTTAGTAAAGTGACGGTGTGTAATTGTGAGTTATTGCCTTTACGTACGTTCACAAACCAAATGTAGCAAAATGAGTCACAATATAATAAAGGAATAAAAAAAAGATAAACTTAAACTCAAATTAATAATAGTATTCAAAATATATACGGTTGCTAAATCAGTTGAAGCAACAACTTGTCATTCAATCTTGCAATCACACAGGTTGCTTTATATTTAGGCTTGTGGGGTTTAATATTATATATATAATATATTACGTGTGTATAAATAATTTTATATTTATATTCTTCAATATATGTAATTTTCATTTAACGACGGATATGGTGAAATCAACTCAATATATTGACCGCCAATAGAGAAAATTGTTTTTATCGGATATAATATAACATCATATAGTGAGTTTTATTATACACGCATATAACTTATTTCAGCCTTGCGTATGACGTCTTTCTTATTAGGCGTTGAATTATGTTTGAATGAAAGGCCAGTAACAAGCCAAAAAGAAAATATATTTTATCCAAATAGTATTAGGTACACCAGGAAGCTTCATTTATCGATATGCCATAAATCCTAATTTATTATCCTTGAGCGAGTTTTTCACGTCTCTGCTATATACCTATCACTCGAGTAAAATGGAGAGGAAAGGAAAATAAAAATACCTACTCGAGAACGGAAATGAGTCGTTACGGTTTTGCGAGCCTCCGTTATTAACTGAGGATAACGGCCGTTATTGAATGGAAAATGTAACGAGAATTATACGATTAGATCAAGTTTAAGATATGACGAGATAAGGGAAAATGAAAAGTAGGATATTGCCGCATCGTGCCTCGAGTAGGTAACTCGAACGCGCCCTCTACTTATAATATAATGTTACTCAGGGTTGGTATTACACATTATTTAAAGTGCTTTTAAAGAATTCAATATCGAGTATATATTTACGCGAAAAATTAAATTCAAGTACATTGAATCAATATTCATCGGAGATTCAGTGAGTACCAAAAGTATCAATTCGCAAAATAAAAACATCTACAAAAGAAATTTCAAGAGGTATTTCTGTATACTTGACTTGCTAGAAAGCAGTTTTCTAGTAAACACATTTTATTGTGATCATTTCTACTTCCAATGTGAAGTATATGTACTCCTAATGGAGCTTACTTCAACAGAAGTTGTTCTATAATACGAAAACTGCTGATACTCAAATGTTTAACCTATCTTTTTCAGAGATTATTAAAAGAAGGTTAGGACTAGGACAGAATTAGTAAGCTTATTAATCTTAATGCAGTCGGTTTTTAGAATCGAATGGTGGAAAGGAATAAAGACATTCCAAATATCCAAGATTCTGAATCCAAATCAAACTCATGAATATTGTAGAATTTAAGTAGCAAGTCATAAAGAAATTTTGAGCAGTATATAATTTACATTTAGGGTGTTCACTGTCAGTACTTAGTGTAAAGGTATTATATTAAAAAAATAATATACTCATTTGTACTAATTCTACTCTTATTTTAAATCATCAGGACCTGTTTCGCTCATGACGACTATCAGTTGATAATGGTCATTATGAGCGAAACCAGTCCTGATCACTTAAAACAAAAGTGGAATTAGTACAAATTAGTATATATATTTATTTATTGATTTGGCATTTACTTGGTAGAACTCCATTTTAATAGGGTAAAATATCAAGGTATTTCAGTTCTACAGTTTTTAAAAAGTTAAAGGTTGATAGCTATTTCGGCTTACGCCATCGTCAGAACTATGCTTTAAACGTACATTTACTTGGCTATATATACTGTCTAAGAAGAGATACACAATGCATCATATTATTCACTCTAACATACTAATTCAAATTCTAATTACAATATTGCACTTATTAACTGTGATTTTAGTGTTACAAAGAAAGATAAGCAGTCTGGGTTTTTAAAAACATTAATTAGAATACTTTAAACTGATATTTATTATTAATTATGCTACATTAAATTTATTAACTATGGCTTAAGTGAAAAAATCCACAATGAAATTAAACATTCGGTTAACGTAGCATTTAAGGTTAATAATAATTTAGGAATGCAGCTTAAAAACAGTAAAGATAAAATCAACAACCTCGACAGAAGCGGAATATATAAAATGTCCTGTGGATCGTGTAATGCGAATTACATAGGACAGACAGGTAGAAGCATATCAACACGTGTTAAAGAACACATAAGATCTTTTAAAAATAACAAATCTGACTCACAATTTGCAAATCATTTTCTGACCGAGTCTCATGACATTAGTTTAAGTTTAGTTCCAACCGTTCTGCATCTTTGTCATAAGGGTCAAAAACTAAATTTACTAGAACAACTTGAAATTACCAGACATAAACAAAACATCTTAAATGAGCAAACCATTATTAATCCATCGCCGTTGTTAAAACCCTTAATGTAATCAATAATAAATATCAATATATTTTTTCCTAATTTACTTGTGGAAAATCCCACATTGCTTATTGTTTTTCAAATCACTTAAGCCATAGTTAATAAATTTAATGTAGCATAATTAATAATAAATATCAGTTTAAAGTATTCTAATTAATGTTTTTAAAAACCCAGACTGCTTATCTTTCTTTGTAACACTAAAATCACAGTTAATAAGTGCAATATTGTAATTAGAATTTGAATTAGTATGTTAGAGTGAATAATATGATGCATTGTGTATCTCTTCTTAGACAGTATATATAGCCAAGTAAATGTACGTTTAAAGCATAGTTCTGACGATGGCGTAAGCCGAAATAGCTATCAACCTTTAACTTTTTAAAAACTGTAGAACTGAAATACCTTGATATTTTACCCTATTACAAATTAGTATTTTATTTGTGACACATTTTACACTTCCGGATTGTATTCTTTATTAAAGAATTTAGGGGCGAAATATAATTGAGAAACACAATCTTATATTTTTTTTTGAAATCTTCGAATGTGGAGCATATGGCTTCCTAATAAAGGTATATTACTTATTCTGCGAGAGCTGCTTGTTACTCAGTTGCTTAACCTCTCTTCTTAGAAGATAGCAGGAGTAAAATGATAGAGGTAGGACAATACAATAGGTTAACTTGTCGTTCTCGCTACGCCTCTTTATTTTAGAAGTGGAAGGGTGGGAACGAGTTTTTTAACCATCACAAAAACCCATGTCATAGAACAAATGTAGATTAATTGATTTTTTGAAAAAGGTGATAGTACTGTGAATCAAACTCTTGAGATAAGTCACGGAAGCAAACGCCGTGAAAAAAATACCGGATTTAAACCATTTGGTTGGTAACAAACACGGCAGTACGCTTATACCCTAAAATAAGGCACTGGGAAATTTTGAGGAAAATCATTACTGACAAACCCAATAGATATCAAATATGAGTTATCGGTAAGCAAGGCTACGGAGTCGTGTATAAATGTATTATAAACCTTATATTTTTGAAGAGCTCATTTATTTTCGCGCATAAAAAAATAGTTACTACTTTACGATGCTTTTATGTGAGTACTTTGCTTTCGGTCGATGGCCGATTATTTTTTTTACGTCATATTATTATGACTTGCCAAAACTACGGAGTTAAATAATATAATGTTAAAGATGTTTTGATTTTGCCTTTAATATTTAACAGTCGTCTGCATGGTATCGTTTTCGAACAGGTTATAATAAAAGCTATTCGATTTATCTCACATTTGATACTTACGATAAATGGTTATTTAAGAACATGATATAAAAAAAAAAACATTCTTCTGTACTAATTCTACATATTTTATTTAATATGATCAGGACCGGATTTGTTCAAGACGAACTTTTTCAATTGATGTCAATCATATTAAATAAATTAAGAATTAGTACAAGTGTTTTATTTTTTTAATAAGTATGCCTTTCCACCGAGAAATTATTGATGGTGCACATATCAAAAGTGATTAAGCACGCGAGAAAAACAGTTAGAACAGTGGTCTTCAAGTTCAACACGCGTGTGGGCTTGTTTAAAAAACGAAACTACTGGGTGATTAAAACATAATAATGAATGTAAAAATTAGCTGGCTGTAACATAATAATACAGTCTGTTTACATGGTTAAGTTTCAAGAGCTGGAGGTAACTAAAGCCCTCAGGTGGGTTTGAGTTTAAGACGAATTGATTTTATCTAATAAGTTCTAATGTGAGACACTTAAGTACAATAATCATAAAGCCAGCGCACAGCGGTAGGCTACCAATACGTTAAAAGAGGTTCGCTAAGTCTCAGAGCTATTCCCGGTGAAATTATTTTATCACTTTCAATACATTAAAACACAAAGTTATTAAATCGAATGTTACTTCATACACCTATATTATACAATAATTGATATGAAATTTGAGAATATACTACTGTATAGTTAAACCGTCGTATATAATATGTACGTCAGAAATTGTGGGCAGGTACTGATTTGATCTGAGAAAATTGTCTTTTCTCAATTTAACAATGGGGCCATGTAATTCAGTCCACCCTTAACTACGCATAACAGTGGAAATATGGTATAGCACCTTTTTTAGAAAATTAGTAAATACTTCGATATTGACTAGTATTATTCTTCAAGAGTTTAGAAATTACACATCATAAAATCTCATATAAATTTTATATAAAATGTTTTTACACAAAATCAAATCAAAACTTGTAAAAAGCTGTATAAAGTAACAAAAGATTTCTCCACTTTATTTTATTGACTTGAAAAGTTTTCTTTGTAATTTCAGGAAAAGATTTCGAAAAATCAAACACACGAATACGCAAACAAAGAATCAAAAAAAGGTCGAATATAGTAATCAGTTTTACACTGTCAAAAAGTGTGAACTTACGGAAATGAAGCTGATTCCACATCTAACATGCTCTTTTTAGGAAATTTTATTTTCAAAGGTCTGTCAAAAGAGCTTTTACCAAAACACCTTTTCATGTTATAGTCGGCGAGCTTTTGTCGCTGTGTGAATACTGAGAAAATATTTTAGGTTACTTTACACGTGAAAGCATCGATCGCATTTCAACTATATCAATATCGGGACATTGTAATAAAAAAAACGGTAATTGGTTTGCTACGTTTTTATTGATAAGTATTTTTAATCGTAAATCTAAACTTGTATTGCCTTGCTTAGTTAAGTCATAGTAGTCTACTTTATTATTTAAGCCAAATGCAATATAGTGGCGAAACAAAATGTGGTATGCCATTTTATCATTTATATGGTATGTTCATTGTCAATTGAAAATAAGTTATATTCAATAAATAAATCACTCTATTGTACTAATTCCACATTAAATAAGATCAGAACTGGTTTTACTCATCTCAAGCATTTTCAGTTGATGATACTCGTGGTGAGCGAACCCAGCCTTGATCCTATTAAATATATGTAAAATTAGTACAAAATTAGTTTTTTTAAGCTATTTTATAAAACATTGAAACGTTAATTTTTTTTACATTTCCATACATTTTAATAAGGTAAGTTCTACAATTTTAATATTCTAGTTCTACACCAAGTAAATGTCGATTCAATCAATCCATACATTTTGTCATAGTGATCGGAAGCTAAGCACGGAAACAAAACTTTTGGAAATTTATAAAATTTGAGAGTAGTTTGTTTAGACGTATTTTTAGTTGTGCAACTTCCATTATTAATAACATTTTATCTTGTAGAGTTGTTTTCAATGTATTGGAAATGAGAAATGTTTTTACTGCAAAAAAAAATGATAATATGATTGTTACTTTATAAAAAAAATGTCCTAAGTATGATGCTGTGCTTATCAAATAAAACAAATGTGATACAATATACTTCTACACCATTTAACATTTTTTAAAGTCAAAAGAGCTTGTGATGGATTACATAATTCAAGCTAATATTTCCGAATCGGCCACATTAAAAATTAAAAATATTTATCCATATACCACGAATTAAGATACATATTATCAAAACTTTCAGTCACATTCAATACGGAATAGAAATGGTATATAAACCTTTGAGTATCAGTTAGAATTCTATAAAAAACAATATTATACTAAATTAATTATATACAAAAGCGTCAATGCGCGATCGGCAAGATATCAAATATTATAAAATGATCAGTACTGCATTCACTCATCGCAATATTTTTAAGTGATACCAGATGATATAAAACGAGTTATGTATAAATAAATAGGTAGTATACAAAACAATTTGTGTATTATAATGAACAGAATTTACAAGTATCTAATCCAATTATAAAGAAATGAAGAAGAAGTTACCGCCGAATCCATCGAAAGTATTAAGAAATGACATTTTAAAAATGAATAATATACTATGTAAGAGGAAAAGCTAGCTCGTGGTTGCTCTTTTCTTTAAATGATGACCCGTGAATCGTTTAATACTCTTCAACATAATGAAACATCTGATTTTTTTAAAACAATATAAATCTTTTGCAGCACTGCAGTTCTTTCACAGACTACAAAAGCTGTAAATCGCTAAGGGTGTAGATCGTAATTTAAGCTCCGAACTCTAGCGCTATGCAGTCTATTGTATTGGGAGCTTTCCATACAAATCTTGGCAATAATTACAGTCATTACGCCCTAAGAAAGCTCGTGGTGAAAGGCTCCAAAGCCATTGACTCGGCTGCGATACGACTCCTGCGAGTAACATTACACTCCGCTCAAGAAATATTCCGTAAAGGCTGTTGCTTTTGTGCTGCAAAAGCGTAGGGGAGCTTTAGATAACAAGAAACCTTTTTTTGAATGAATTTATCTTTGATACTGCGTGTGCAAGGGAAATTGAATACGGCTAAATATAGACGCAAGGCGTATAACGAATTAAGACATATTAAAGAGTGAGGAATGACAGAATACCATCCAACGTATTATGTACTTAGGCCTCGTATAAGATGGTCATATGTTTCCACAAAAACATCGTGTAATACAAATCCGTGTTATACATGGTTTGATGTTCATACAAAAATAGTCTGCGTTCCAAAAAAACATAACTCATTTTTACGTTTAAATAATTTTCAAGAAGATTTTACTTCCAATTCGGGGCAAGGTCTTTTTTTGCTTTCATCTACAGACATGTCTCGCTCTACTGACTTTGATTCCAGGAAGGATATCACGCCAAAGTGTAATTTTACGCATGATATTGTACTGCTACCGATTTGTGTACAAACATTTTAACATTGTTTTGTTAATTGTTGTTAATAACAAATAATAGGTTATAATAAATAATGACAATTTAATTAAAGCATGAGAATGGCAATAAAAATTAGACAACGTAGCATTCTGCCGCATGTATGCGGCCATACTCCTCAGAGTTAAAGAAATTAATTAGCGGTAAAAAAAAATACATTGACAACTCAATATGTAACAAAATAAGCGCATTTTTATTGCAAAAAGTGAGATATGTGTTGCAATAACTTCAGTTACACCTGCCAATATTATTTTGTCATTGTAGTATTAAGCCGGGAGAGTTTTGCGGTAAATACCGAACACTTAATACCAGCGTAAGTTTAAAAGCTACCAAAAGCTCAACATTTCGTAGCAGTATTTAGTACTCCGTACTAAGACTTAAAGCTAGGGCGACTGTTGTTTATGAAAGCTCCCTAGTATGGGTAGGCTTTATATAGGAGGCTCTACGTCATTTATTTCAATTTTTTCACGGTGCGAAAACGAAGTCTGATTGTAAATTATTACCGGGGTTTGTTTATATATTGGTTTCGCCTACGTGCTGAGAAAACAGGTTCATTATTTACAACGTATTTTTTTCACTTTAACAAGAACGGAGCAAAATTCACCACTTAACTATAATATTTGAAAAAACTGTGTTCAGCTTTAGTAAAGCACACAGAAATAGCTGTACATATATGAATGGAATCGTATAGCACTGTACATGGAAATTTAAATGATAAGTTAAAAGTATAAACGACACAATATTATTACGCCTTTATCATGGTTTCATAATTCAACTGTTTGTTGTTAGGGCACTCAATCCCGGACCATTTTTTTGGTCCCAGGATTTCGCGATTCACATTTTTTCACAATTCGGCTTTCTGTATCCCGGGATTGTTCATTTACCATTATTGTATTGGCAAAAAAGTGTCGAATTAACAGATTCCATAATTATCATAATCATAACTCAGTGACCTTTTTTTTTAGCTCCATGATTTGAAAAATTGTTGAATTGACAGACTCCAAAATATTTAGATCTATTAGAATTTTGCACGTGGGTGGTAAACTTTTTCAGTTTAGTTAGACCTGTTTATATGCATAGTAAAATATTCAATTTCAGACAAAAACGCTATATTAGAGCAGTACTATAATAAAACTATTTCAATACAATCTTGATATTTTGCTCTGGTGTATAATATCGAAGAGTCGCGTTGCACGTAAAAAAAGGAGATAGCAAAAATTTGCAACGAACCGCGAAAATCGAAATTAAAAATACAAAAGAGTGTTTTCAGGGCGAGAGCGTGTGGGAAATTAGTATGGCAGAATTGTTCAGACCACCTGTGTCCCATTTTCATGAGCGTTATTGCTCCAGTTTACTTTTTCGAGAGGAAATATTAAAAAATGAAACAGTTTCAAAATAATATTATAACCGACAGAGATCTTTTTCGTTCATGATCTTTCCCAAGCCGGAAAAATTGTTGTGCGTATGAAAACTGTGCATTTCTCATTCGAATTTATCATCATCAAACGTAAATAATTATGTATATATTTGTCTTAAATTTAAATCTATCAAATTTTGTATACTCCTACATTTTGTATCACTAGCGACTCCTTTTGGCATCTTCAAGCGTTTAAAAGCACGGATGAAGTTAAGCTGAAGTTTGGTAAATAATATTTTTAAAATAAAATCAAATTTGATAACCTTGTTTTTCGACTTGTGTTACAAAATGTGACACTTGTTTCGCCTCTTTGAGAAGCATCATCAGACTTATCGTAATAATTGTAATCGTTATAAAATAATTTAATTATAAAAAATATCCACCATCTAAATCTTGATTGATCTCTCGGCCCGAAAAGCCAAAGAAAACGCTGCGCTTGCGCAGATTGCGTAATTAGTGGGTTATCGTGAATAGGGTATCTAGTCCCGGATCCTTTTTGTGATCCCGGGATTTCGGGATTGACAATTTTTCCGATCCCGGGGATTGAACATTCGACCTTGTATAAAGTGGGGTTCGGGGTTGAGAAAATTTTTATATTTCAGGAAAACCTAGGAATTTGCGAATTTCTCAAAATGAACAGCGCCATACCTTTTTTTAATTTGCAAATTGAAAATCTTAGGATTATACGGAGTCGCCAAAAATAACTATATTTTGAACTCTCTTTTTTAGACCTTGCTCAAGCTCAACCTTTTGTATTTTTCTCAACCCCGAAATTCCAGTATTAGTACTGACACAATTCCGGAGATTAGGGATCACAGAATTGGACAGGATCTCGAGATGTTTTCATTTTTGTTTTATATCAATTCAAAAATGAAAATAGTTTAGAAGCCAAGCCGTAATTATGGATTCTGTTATGAAACACTGAATGCAATCTAAAAGAAAAACTTTTCGTTCTGGCAAACAAATTCGAACAAATTAGTAAACAGCAAAATAAATATGAATCAACAATTGCGGTAAATTTAAAGTAAACGAACATTTAATATGGAAATTTAAAATTAATTATCAATATTAGGCTTCACACTGAACGAAGAAAAAAATGCTTAAAAATCAAACGGGATGTCATTTTATAAATATGTACTTACTTTTTGGACGAAGGTCTAATTTAAAAAAAAATGCCTTATCATCTAGTCACAACAATGTATCCGTTATGACACATTTGAATAGGATAGCGAAAAGAAGTTTAAGTCGCGCATTATGGGTTTTATTGCGTACAACATCGTCTTAAAGTATTTTCTTTGATTGTTGAAAATTTAAAAGTGGTCCTCTATTTGAATTCGGTCGTATTTAGTAACCAGTTAAAAGCTGTAATCGGTATTATAAAAAAGCTTTGATATTCTAAAGAAAATTTCGTTTAAAACTTCGACCGAGCATTACCTTCGAGCTCCATTCACAATAAAACGAGATTAAGTAATTAGGGAAGCAGAAATTCTTGCCGTAAAAGGTAATTGTTGGCATAAAACTAAACGCGAAAGTATGAAAATGTTATATAACACATGGCATTTGTGCTTTGTAATGGTGCCTTATTTTAAAGTGTTAATTCAATGCAGACCTTTAAAATAATAAACATTAAAAGATATGATAGTCTTCAAGAGTCGTTTTCGCTGCATATTATTTAAGTAAGCTTTGAATTAATCCATAAAATAAGTGAAAAACTGGTGATTTAAGGTCAGAAGTTTTTCTTCTGTACGCTATAGCTTAGGAGACTTTTCTGACAAGGTCCTGGCCAAGGAAAATACATTAGACACTAACACGTAAAGTTAACAGACAGATGGGTAATTTGTTCGCCATTCTATTTGTAACATCATCACCTTCTCTAAATAGCAAGATGTCGTAATATTAAGAATAAAATAGTTATCGAGTAAGTTAAAAAAATATAATTGATTCTGATTTTGGTGTTACTGTATGATTTTTAAAACTATGTATCTTCTATTTATTTGATAATATAACAAATATTAATAAAAACACAATAATCCTTTGTACTTCATTCCACTTTATTTAATATGTCAGGACCGGTTTCGCTCATTACGAGCATCGTCAACTGATGCTCGTAATGAGCGAAACCGGTCCTGACATATTAAATAAAGTGGAATGAAGTACAAAGGATTATTGTGTTTTTATTAATATAATGCCTTTCCACCAAGTATTGACAGTGAACACCCTAAAAGTAATATAACAAATGTTATTGTCGTTGTACTTTTTATCGCTCATAGTCTTAAGTCAGAATTAAGAACCATAACCAAATTTGTTTATGTAGTAAGCATTTTCAATTGATATATAAACATGTCGATTAACGGCATTTGTTAAACGAAAATGATACATTGCAAAGTATTAATAATCATACAATTGTATTAGTAAAAAAAACAATAATCCTTTGTACTTCATTCCACTTTATTTAATATGTCAGGACCGGTTTCGCTCATTACGAGCATCGTCAACAGCTCGTAATGAGCGAAACCGGTCCTGACATATTAAATAAAGTGGAATGAAGTACAAAGGATTATTGTTTTTTTACTAATATAATGCCTTTCCACCAAGTATTGACAGTGAACACCCTAAAAGTGATCATACAATTGATTTTAACAGTCTTCATAAAGTTAGTAATTGATTAAATTTGTCATAGGTGTTTTCGAAAAAGACTTTTAATAAACAAGGTAGCTATATTAAGTGTCATTTATATTCAAACAGACCAATTTAAAATGGCAAATGTGTATTATTTGGTTGATTTGATATGGAAAATAAATGTAAATTAACATACCATTTAAACTGCTAGGCTGGTCAGACTTAAAGAACGTGTCTCATTATCCTGAAACAAAATAAAGTAAATATTAGCATAAGATGTAACAGAGTAAAAAGCTGTAAAATAAAATCAAATTAAACAGAAAGTACAATTATTGTATTGATCTTAAAAAGAATATTATTATGATGTATTCACGAATGAAAATTTAAAGCAAAAAGCAATTGTGTAAATTTAAGTTAGTATTTTTAAACGTATAATTTTTATGATGTAAGTATTCAATTTTCTTCTTCCCCGTAGATGTTGAAAGATATAGAAAATAATTTTGTTTTATGACTTAAATTTCCGATAAAAAACGCAATGTGTTTACAAACCGTGACACGTGTTTAGCAGCTTTAAGAAGCATCCTCAGACAGTCAGCAATTCGTTGACATTACAATATTCTGTGTCATGATATCAAAACACGGGTCACAATTTGTCGCACAGATATCAAATATAATCAATCTTAATAATCATCATTCACAAAGTTACTGCCGAATCTATCGAAAAAAAGAATATATAAAGCTAATTAAATAAAATCAATGATTTAGGTAACAAACACTGCCATGTGATGCGTGGAGAGAAAAAACCCTTTAAAAGAGAATATAATTTGATTGACCCGCAACGAATAATATCGATTCAAGTCGACATTTAGGTTCAATAAGTAATTACTGGGTCGCGCAGAAGTACAGGGCAAACATAAAATTCGACCAAACTAAATAATAATGAAAGGGGAGATGAAATTCACTTGATAGTGGACCGCAAAGTTTGCGATGCGGACCAATTAAATGGATCGAATTATCGTCTGCGGCCGAGTGACCTCGCAGGCGAGCTGGGAGCTTTAACAAAAGGGAAAGATAGGGTAGATTAATACTGTCGCAAAAGTTTTTTCAAAAATAAATGGAATTGTTCGATATACAGTCGACTTTTTTTGTTAAGTCTCGTGAAACCATGTACGTAGACAATAAACTCTTAATGTAGCACAGTGGTTTCCAAAGTGGTTCATACGGAATCCTAGGGATTCATACAAAAGGGGATTTGCCGATTTGCCTAAAATACCAGAGTGACTTGATTTTTCAACTCTTTCAAGAATTTCAAAGTTTCACAACTCACGAATTTCCAAATCGACGATCCCGGGATTGGAAATCCTAGTAATCATCTGTAACGCTTTCCATTGACTGTAACGTTTTGGCCGGCATATTTTTTAAAGACTGGTTCCGTCACCCAAAAGTTCACCAAGCATTGAGTGTTTGTGAGTGTTATGGCCTGTGGTGGATTAATCACAAAGGAGGTCCCATACGCAATACTATTTGGAGGCCCTGTTGTTCGGACAAAATAAAAACGTCAGAAAAGTCCATGTTAAATAATAAAAATAAATTGAAATCTCTTGAATTGAAAAAACAAATCAAAAGGGTTATATAATATAGAAATGTGTAACTATTTGATCACGATCCGTCACTGCCAACTTATTATTATTATAAAGCCAAGTCTTGTATAGGTAGGTAAGTAAAAATGCTTTATAAATTTCTTGTATAACAAAGAAAAGTTGTAGTCGGAATTGTTACGTTAACCATTGCCTTACTTACACAGCTCAGGAGCGCGTGCTTTTTTTTGGATAGTAAGGAAAGGGTTAAAGAAAAATAATCGCACTGTTATTGATTTCGTATTTTCGTCATTTGATGTAAAGATTTTTTTACGGACCGAGTTGAATATAAACTTAACTGTATAAACCTAAACAATGCCTTAACTAGTCTTCCGTATACTTAATATATATGTCCTAGTTTACGAGAAATAATGTTTTGTCAGTAAACGTATACACACTAACATCATTGTTTAGGTTAAGGCATATGAGGCGCATAATGGCCTCACCTTGGCTTTATGAGCCAACTAATAACACTTCACTGTAATTATACTAATGAAGTGAACCTAGAAATCGATACACGTTATCCATAATCCATCTATTTTAAAAATGATTAATCTATTTTGAAAAGGTATATAGTACATAATATAATATGTCAATATTCTTCATGCGATGAAAATTTAAATAACTTATTTTCTTTAGCTTAAATATATCATAACATACATCGGTTTCTGGATACCGGGATTTTCCCTCAAAATAAGAACGGACAACGAAAGGCTTAAAAAATTAAGCAGTACACATTTGTGCAATAGATACCTTATTACCGTAAAAGCAACACTTATGATAAACAATCATTTAAATATTTGGAATGATATTTTGGATGTTGTCAAGTCATGTTTGAGACTGATTTCTAAAAATACTTTCAAAATTTATTTTTATCCACTAAATTACATTCATGGTTCATGTTTTAACAACTTAGGAATGAGTCGAGTTTGCAAGTGATATCCTCATATGCTCTTCACTGTGAGCGGATATGATAAAAAAACTATTAATCTTCATTACCGTTTATACAATCCAATAAATTAACGATATAAAAAAAAATATATTTTTAAACATTACATGTAACACAATGAAAACACAAAGAAATAATACAATCACAGTCAAAACAAATACAAGATTACACGTCATACATATTAAAGTATTGTGTTGTTTAACCGTTAAGGAAATCACTTTTAAGGTGTTCACTGTCAATACTTGGTGGAAAGGCATTATATTAGTAAAAACACAATATTCCTTTGTACTTCATTCCACTTTATTAATTAGGTCAGTTAGCATTAATGAGTAACTATGTTTACTTCTTTTTTATATTATATATATAATTTTTTTAAATTTTATTTTATTTTATTGATATGGTTTTCAAAAATGTCTTTTTCAGAATCTTCATTGTTGTCGATTTTGTTGAAGTACACAGGCTTATTACTTGGAAGCGGGAAAAACACAAAATCATCATTAAGTTGTTTACTTTAGTAACGTAGAGTTTCACTTTGTTAAAAAATTCCCAAATTTCAATTGTGTCATTGAAATCATTTGCTACTTATAATTATTAGTCTTTGATGATTGTTTAATTGTACGTTATAGGTGTTAAGCATTTTAATTTTGTGTACTTATAATGTAATTTGTAAATTATTTGCATTATTAATAGTTGCTTACACCTTTTATTTCAATTTCAATTTGTATAAATATAACTGTTTTCATATTTTTCTTATCAGTTGACAATGTTCGCAATGAGCGAATCCGGTCCTGACCTAATTAATAAAGTGGAATGAAGTACAAACGAATATTGTGTTTTCACTGAGCAAAGGAAATATAATACATAACAATGAATGATATTAATTATATTGTATCATCATCTCTATATAAACTAAAAGAAATATTTAATTTTCTGCGTGCTCCCATCGCAAATATTAGAATATTCAGTTTGCCTTGGCTAATACAGGCGGCATTATAGGTGTAATCCGAAGTAGTTCTGTACGATTCCGTGGAGCATTTCAAGCCTTACGGGCGTATGCGAAGGATAAAGCTCACTTTAATCCCGTAATTATAAGCAAATTAAACCGCGATATCTCCCACTCATATTGCATACGAGGCGACCTCAACTTAGTGAATTCAAATAAGGTCAGTGTTCGTGTGCTTTCATTCCTATCTGTGTTCTAGGATAAAAGGTATTTAATCCAAGGGCTGCGTACGTAAAGAAACAAACAAACGTATATAATAAGGCGAGACTAATGTACGTAAGAGTTTTAAAACATACATGTTGGTTATTTCGGCATCGCCCCATTATCGGAACTACCAGTCAGTATATCAATACAACCCGTTAGAGATCGGATCAATGAGTTTTATACATATATCATACGGGCGTTTGAACACGAATTTATAAATCGATCGATCAAATTGTAAAAGTGTCCTTACTGCTCTTCTGCATGCGCGAAAGAGAACAATATTTGTTTTCCATATCCGCTCCCTATACGGAGCATATAGTCGCCACAAAGTTCCCCCAAGAGTCTCTATCCCCCGATAATCCTTTCGCTTCCTCCCAGGTCATCCCAGCGTCCCGTAGCTCCACGTACATCTTGTAGGCGGTCATCAGTGGCCTTCTACCTGGCTGGTAGAAGGGACATGCAGGGTTCAGACTCTGTTGAGGCATCCTCAGCACGTGTCCAAGCCAGGTCAATCGCCGCTTCTTTATCTTGGACGTAATAAGAGGCTGGTTAGTCCGTTCTCTAATCTTCGTGTTCCCAAAAAAGTCAGACTACCTTACTCCTAGCATTCGCCGCATCCGTTTTCGAAGCACAATATAGGTTACTCTGCGCTTTTGTAAGGTGCAATGATTCGCAATCGTAAAGCAGCACTGCCAAGATGCATGCGTTGAACAGGGGGTACTTGGTTCTGACTGAGTACAACCGTGATTCCCAGACTTTCCGCAACAATAATATGTTATTATTATACAATATATTTTTTTAATTCATAACCGTTTTTATAGTGTACTTCGTATTTCGTACACGACTCGTAAAACGTACTCGTGTATTTCTGTTACAAGGTGTGATGCATGTTTCACATATTTGAAAATCATTTTCAGAATAATTATATATTATGATTTTTAATATAAAATTAAATTTGATAACTTGTTGTTACACTTGTTCTGTTAAAAATGTGACACGTATTTCTTACGTCATGAGCGGGTTATATGTGGTCTGGTAACAACAACACATTTGATGATTATTAATCATAACGAAAATGTTCATAACTATATTTCACTTATATTAATAACAAAATATTAGTATTAAGAGCTTTTTATTTGATTTGGCGTGGGAAGGAAAGAAACAAAAAAACATATTTACAATATTGACTATTTGACTCTGAAGTAAATAAAAAACTTATTGGCCATAAAATTAAAAACGGGTAATCAACCATCTTCCTTAAAATGTTATTAATTAATGATTAAATATTGAGGTTTAAATTTAATTCTTTATAACTTCCTTTCTAATCTAACATTTTCCTTTACTAACTGATCATACTTTATTTAAAAACAGTACTTCCTAAAAAAGGTTATGTTACGACGTTCAAATAATGTAATATGTGAAGACGGCACGGCACGGTTACAAAAAAAATACTAAAAACTATTTTTTTTATACGGAAATTGATTATTGTAATGTTTTAACTCCTGAAAATTTGAGAGACTCTGAGTGCCAGGATAAGGTGAGGACTAATCTCTCCGACATCTATTACCACATGAGGCCTACAAAGGATCAGGTCGTGACCAGCCCAGCCTCCGGCGCAAAATTCCCTTATCAATGTTGTTTGTTTCCCCAACACAAATGCGAACAATTACATTTTGTTTACGCTAAGCTGAGTTGCTCTGTACGGATGTTTAATAGTAAGACGATTGTGGGGAATCGTACTGCCCTGTAAAGCGAAATCATGGTTTCTGATAATGATATATATATATATATTTAAAAAAATATATAAATTGCAATTCTGTACAATTGTAAATTGAGATTGGCGGTACAAATGAATACCGCATATCTGTTTTTTTATTATCTATTTTTGGTGTATTGAAAGCGAAACGAGATATAGTTCTGTCACTCCTTGTAGTCTATCTAGCCATCGTCAGAACTAATGGCGAAAGCCGAAATAGCTATCAACGCATAAAATATAAAAAACTGTGGAATTGAAATACGTTGATATTTTTACCCCATTAAAATGGAGTTCTACCAAGTAAATGCCAAATCAATAAATCAATTTGAGCTCTTGCGAAGGCTTTTTTCTCATAAAATTGATTTTAATATTTGGCTCACTGTTGTGAATTATGCAAACTTTTTAAAAATATTAAAACTCATAACGAAAAAATCAATTATTGTCGATAAAAGTATTAAGCCCTTACACTTTATTCTAACATTTTCTGTTTTTCATTAAAAATATTAAGAGTTTAAATAATGTTCATTAGTACTGATATGTTAAGTAATATTGCCAAAACATATTAAACGGTGTTATTCGAATTTTAATTGTCATTAAGACGTAATAAATATTTTTAATCTAAAATATCCCACCAATCATTTTTTTTTTGATTTCTGTCTAAAATTAAGATACGATTAAATACGAATATTAATTTTTATGGTGCTATATAAAGGTAACGAAATTTATTTGATTATTTTTATAGATATACATGTTTTATTGTTTAGACGTTTAGATGTTTAAACGGTAAACGTTAACACTGTTTTCTTGCTTTCCAGTATTTTGTATATCAGCACTAGCTCATGCACAGAGTATAAATAAGCACGGATGCCAGCGCTTTATGACTTCTGCTTTAAGCCCACATCGCAAACACTAAGAAATCAAGTTGAGCTTGTATGAATTGTTTCCGACATTTTGACGTAAACGAGGGTTGAATATCGAAAGTCTAAATTGTTTACGAGACTGTGTCTTAATTATTTTCAATACTAGGAATACTTCTCGTTCCACTATGTTGAATTACTTTTAACGTTGAGAAACTTATCATTGTTTATATAAGATATGCGCCCTTTGTAGCAATGAAACTAATTAATTTACATATGAACTAATTAAATAATTTTCTATGTTGTTGTAAATAAATTGAAAAGAATAACAAATACGCTCCAAGTAATCAGTTGCTTAAAATATTTTAAATTATTTATTCTACATAAAGCAAACAAACAATCATTTACGGTACAGAGTTTGAAGTGAAAAAAAAACACAGTGGAACAACTTTTTGTGCTAACATTTTCTAATAAAGATCAGGAACGGTATTAATCTTGATTCATTATTTTATTTAACGCCTTTCCACCAAGAATTTTCAGTGAAATTTTAATTAATCAGCAGCGTTCAACTTTAACTTTTTTTTTTGGAAAATATTCATTTGCAGAGAGCGTTGGTTTTTTATTCGCAGTAATTTGGTTTTTACATTAGATATAGATCCGTGTTTGATCTTCAACATTTCAATTATGGGAATGAAACTATTTGCACAAAGTAACATGTGATAAGAAGATACCTTTCTTATTTTACATTCAAAGCACCTTCATAATGATTTTGAGGATAAAAGAATTGAAGAAAATGTAAAAAAAGATGTAAAAAAAGAGCGCCGATTCACGGGTAGCAAAAAATTCGAATACTTTTTAAGCGTAAAGACTTTTGAAAGAAATTTCCACCCATATACATATAGTAAAATTGGTATATCCTACAAGCGACACTGGATTTAAATCCAGATTTTGCTTAATATTTCAATTATATTGACAAATTTTGAAAAAAATTGAGCGTCGGTATATTGTTTTACAAACTTGTCGTAGTCAACAAAAAAGACACATTAAAGCTTTTTTGAAATTATATATAAGCTTACTTCTTTTCCCTACTCACTTTAAGAGTGTTCACAGTCAATACTTGGTGGAAAGGCATTATATTAATAAAAACACTATGTTCCTCTGTACTTTATTTCAACTTTATTTAAAATAGTCAGGACCGGTTTCGCTCAACTGAAAAGTACATATGAATATTGTTTTTTATTATTTTTTTCACTACGTTATTTCTGGATAAAGTAATATGGAATGAGATAAAAATATCAAAAGAAATATATGTATTAAAATATAAAATGACGAATTGAATAGAAAATAATAACATAAAAAATGATTGCATACGGAAAAGACATTTGTATTAAATTATTGTCTGTATTTAATAACAAGATCTAGCAGGAACTGAAGGCCTCGTCTAAATCGACGATATGTATAGCTTGACAAGATGACAATAAAAAATAATAAATGCGAATCATTCAAATTATGTACACTCCCACAGATTTTGTCACTAACGACCCGGGTTTCGCCTTTCGGCATCTTCAGGCGTTCAAGCGCACGGATGAACTTGAACTGACATAATTTGAATGATTCAAATTTAATATTGAAATTCCACCAAGCACCTTCAGTCGAAATCTTAAATTATAATAATAAATGCATTCTATTTTAAACACGTCAAGAACCGAAAGCTTTATCAACTACTTCGAGCCATGCTTTAGTTACTATTGCAGCCGCTTAAGTTTTCCGTCAGCCGTGTGGCGTTGCTGTTATGAGAAAATTGCAGGAAAGTTAATTTCAAAGCCGCATTGACTGTTAGTTAGTCGAGACGCTAACCTATCTGGTTGTTAACATTTCGTGTATTATTTAAGCGGAAGAATAAAAGCCTTCACAATGAGATTGTAAATTCGAAATCAAGATAAGTATTTATATGTTTGGAAAGCAAAAGAAGCTGAACGTTTTGTCAACAAATTTTGGGTGTATTTTGATACAGTGTTAATGTTGAATCATATCATTAAATGAACAACTAGAGTTTTACACCAATGAGACTATTGGCATTCAGCAACCATAACCTCAATGTAAAATACTTTTTAAAAAATCAGTTGACTGATAGCATGGGTGGGAGGGTATTCTAGACATCACATTTATCCTTTCGATGGATTCGGCGGTAACTTTGTGGAAGTTCATTTTATGTCACATTTATCCATGCCAAAACATAAATCAATTTATAAAAAACTGTCCGCACTGGGATTCTAACCCGTGACCTCATTAAGCGAAGCCAACAACGTTGACCACTCGACCACGCAGCCAGCAATAAATTATATTATAATATATTCATGATATAACTGATCACCAGGCGTCAGTTTATTTTCATCCGTGCGCTTGAATGTCAGAAAATGCTGAGAGGCGAAACCCAGGTGGATGGAGATGTAACATGTTGTCTCTAACGACCAATTCCTCATAAGTGTACACAGTTTGATGAATTAAAATTGACATTATGATTTGTTTTAAAATAAAATTGAAATGAAAAAAAATCCGTAATAATTCCATTTTCATTGCAAATAAGGCAAACAAAATCATCTTATGGAGAAGCTAAACATATATCTTAATGTCTGAAATATGATGTGTAAATGTCAAATTATGGTATTTTTTAAAAATATTCCAATACTGAATGAATATATTTCAAAAGAGAGAGCTTGAGCTATCTACTGACATCCATTCCTTCTAAAACAGCATATTCGTGAAATAATTAACTGTCACAATACGTCAGGCAAAATATAAATAAATCACGTTATATTTTATAAATATCGTTAAGATCATTATTTAGCGTGCCACACAAGTATATATACAAATAAATATTGAATTAAAGTAAGATATTAAACCAAAACAATCTGGATTAATTTGCGAAAACTTTTCTACGGATATTAAAATCGTTTTGAATGCAAAGTTAAAAGTAAATCAATAAAACATGATGTTTTTGACCCACTTTTTAGTAACTACTCGTAAATTGAGTTGTTTTCGTCATTAAAATGTTCTCTCTATTTCACATTCAAACCCGTTTATTTTCCCATGAATGTGAATAATTAAAAGAATAGTTTCGTGGCCCAATTTTTCATTTATTTTAGAACATGTTAAAGGGTTGTATTTACACTCGTTTTAAAACATATTTGTTGAGTGATTGTTTTCTATTAAGAAATTTCTGTATTACATGTAATTAGGGTATCCAATCCCGGACCGTTTTTGTGATCACGGGATTGAAGTTTTCCAATCTCGGAATTCCGGGGTTATACATTCAGCATAAAACCGTGTATAAATTGGGATTCGGGATTAAGAAATTTTTGCTCGGCGATTTTGAAATCCTGGGATTTTTCTAACAATTTGTTGTCGAATCCAAAATGTCAAGAATTTACAAATTTCAAAAAATAAAACGCCGTGGGACCCTTTTTAGGCTCTTTCAGGATATGAAATTTCAAAATGCCAGAAATATACGGAATTTCCAAAATAAACGAACTTCTTCTTTTTAGCTCTCGCTCAACTTTCACTCTTTTCTTTCGATGGATTCGGCGGTAACTTTGTGGGAGTTCATTTAAATATAAAATAAAAATAACTTTGATTATTCCACGTATTGTGTTACAAAATGTGACACGTGTTTCGCCTCTTTCAGAGGCATCCTCAGACAACTACTTTCGCAAATGTTTGCTTAAGTACGAATGATTTTAATTTTACTATTCTGATATATTATAATAAAGATCAAAATAAAATGAGAGGGGATGATAGAAAAACAAACAAACGATAATGGTAATTTTCCGGGATTCCGGGATTTCGCCATCCGGAGTCACGGGATTCGATGTCCTACATCTAATGTAATATGTTTTTAAATATTTTGTTGATAATTTTGGGAGAGTTATGTTAATATTAATTCCAAAAAGTCATTATTCTAGTTAGTTGTATTTGACCTGTTATGTGATACTTATTTAAAAAAAAATTGTATGAGTCAATAACTGAACATACAATGCACTTTTAAATTGGACAGGTGGCTCACCATTATAAGATTTATTTTCTGTATGATCACTTTGGTGTTGGTGGGTATTTAAAATAGGCGAAATGATCATATTAATGTTATCAACAACGAAAGAAAAACCCGACACAGTATTAAAAGGATACGTTTAAAGCACAAAATACATGGCGCCCAAATACAATATTAAATTTTACGACAAGTTGTAGTTAAGCTTCATTCGCTAATCTTTAGAATAAATTAAATTTATTAGTGCTTACTCGCAACTAATGAAATTTAGTGCGACTATGAAACTGTTTGGTAATAAACTCAAAATTGCCATTTTAATCTAACGAGATAAATCGGTATTAGCCGAGAGCGTTCCGATAAAGTGAAATTGATGCTTTTGCGAACGCTCACGACAGATATACTGTTTTTAATTAGCAGTTAAACTTTATAATCTTCCCGGAGTAGATGCGGGTGGGGGCAGATAAAAACATTTGATAAGCTCTGTATTTATGAAACAGTAAACAAAAATTACCCAGTTAACCGTTTGCAAAATATAAACAATAATCACGTACTTGGGTACTTTCACTGAAGTGTCGATTGATTGGGGATGGGGATCATACTTAAAATTGAATACAATAGGACGAAGCTGACTCGACAATATATTTTATAGTTAAACTTTATAACTTTGTTACTACGCATGTTGTGTTACAAATAAAGTGTTTCGCATCGTTCTGTTAAGTTCTAATTTTATTAAAGGTTTTTTTTTATATAAAGTAGACTTGTATACAGTGGAACCTCGATTATACGTTACGAATAATGCGGGAAATATTCAAATAATATTTTTAAAAATGTTTAATTTTCAAAAAACTTGTGATGTAAAACTATTTGAGCGAAAAAAAATATTCTACAAAAAGGTCGATCGGGATAATAATTGGGACGGGACAATAATATTTAGATGATAGATCGAGGAAATCAGTAAATCAGGGAATGATAAACGTGGAATTATTAAATATTGTTATGACGGGGTCTTGGTCAAGTAAAAAATAAACGATCAATGCGAAAAAACGAATATAGTGAGAACAGTAGATCGGGATTCCACTGAAAAAACGCAAAACGAAATGCGAGGCAAAACTATTTATGAAAAATATTCAACGAAAACGGTCAATCGGGATAATATTCGTGATAGGACCAAAATATTTAAACGATAGATCGAGGAAAACGGTAAATCGGGGAACGATTAATGCGGGATTCTTTTATATTGTTTTTATGGGTGTTTGGCCGGGACTATGAAAAATAAACAATCCATGTGGGAAAACGAACAATGCGAGAACGGTAGATCGGGGTTCCACTGCAATATAACTTCAGATGGCTGCGTTGACTTGAGATATATATAGATGAGTTTCAGTCTCAAAGTCAAAGAACTTCTGATTGTAGTTTTATAGATAACCGTCAGGTATTATCTATTGTTGTTAGGTTTTGACACAGGCGGTAAATGTTTAATAAAATAAAATACTTGGTTTTTGAAGATGTTTCGATTAATTACAATGTAGGACAATAACAACTTGTTTAAACAGTACAGGGGAGTGTAATGTTAAGAAATAACCCTTAATCATAGTTTGTATGGAGGTTTACATGGTGATAATAACTGCCCACTCATTCGTCGTCGCCTACGCGTTTTTAATTGTGTTACATTTTTTTATTAAATGTTTTAGGGAAAGGAAATTGATAAAAAAAACACCCTTTATCAATGTTTGGAGGAAACTGTTTAGGATAAAAGGCGAACTTATGGTTTTATCTATAATAGTGCATCAACATTGAATATTTCATATATTGTTAACTGTAGGTTATGTAACAGTTAGACAAAAAGTCGCAAACTAAAAATTGATCCTAATTTTAAAGATCAGGTTTTTCATTTTCTACCGCACGCATGGAAAGGGTAAGATACAAACAATGATATTACTAATTAAAAAATATTACTTTTATTACGTACGGTAAATCCCTACGGAAATAAATTTGATAATTGTGAGCCTCCAATCATATAATATTGACTAATGTTTCATTTTTATCAATGGATAATTATTTTGTTTAAATTGTGTTCATTTTCTTTTAATTGATTTGTAAAATCCGAAATATTATTGATTTTTAGATATCTTACGAGTTATTTAATTTTAAAATCAAAGTTTCTACCTGTCTGTTCTACATGAGTAGTTTGACAGTCTTGACAGGTCATGCGATAGATATCGCTCTGAGAAAATGATTATAACTTATCTTAGCTATTGAATAAAAGTTTAAAAGATCTTTCGTGTGTATGTATTTAATAAGAAGTATTATAATGGAATATAAACTTTAAACAAGCAGTATAATAACAAAGTTATCAAATTTTAATTTGAGTTTATAAAATTTAATGTTTGAGCTTAAAACACTTAAGCATTCGAAGTATGTTTTGGGTATTAGTTTTGTGAGAGTTTCATACACACTGTGCCTGTTATAATTTTCTATTTTATACAGTGGTGAGTATGGGAAACGTACCGGACGTTGTTAATATACCAGAATCAATAAACTAAGCATCGTATGATCAAATCGGCAAACGACACCAAGTCGTTTGTACGGATAATAATTATTCGTGATGGCCAAATCCCACCCATTAGCGATTGCAATATCTCGGACGGTCATTAGGGGAGAAGCTAATTACTTCTATCTCTCTACGAATCAAGTTAATCTCATTTCTGGAGGGTGAATTTCGTCAGTTCCGAACGGACGTGCCCCGCGGTGGCGTAACCCATATCCGTAGCTCGTTTTGAGCGCCTGATATTTTGCCGGATCAGATGGAAACGTCAATTAGATATTTTTTGGTGAAATACCGCATTAAAATTAATTCTCCCAATTAATATAAAATCCCAGATTTAACGCTTGGAATAAATTACAGACGCGTTTGATATTCATGATATATTATATTTTGATGGTTTACCCTAACATTAAACACTCGGGGTGAATTCAAATTATGCATGCGTGATATGCAAATATAATTATATGACTTATTAAAATGTTGATGAGTGATAAATATTATACGTGGTTACAACTGCATACAATTATAAATACGCTTCCCACTTTAGATTTGATATTACTTAAGCGATATGTTATTTATTTAACTTCCACTAAATGTGAAAAAAAATAATAATGTAAATAGTGGCGGAAAAATACGTCTTGTAGCAAGAGAGACTAGCCAACAGTTCTTCTATTGTAATTTACAGCAAAAACACATGTGCTTTATCACGAGATTATATGCTATATTGGAAGAGGACACGGTAAAAATGCTTGTATTTAATAAATCTTGAAGTCCGTGGGCGAACTGTCAACACTGCTTTTTTTAGTAAGGTTCAAGTCACCGTCCAAATAATTTCATAAAATATTTTTTACAAAAACATTGGAATCGCATTAAACGGAAAGGCTAAATGCAAAGTTTACACTCCAGTACCCCCTATTATATTCTAAAAACCATAGCGATAATATAAAATGGAAACCTGAAAAGGTCTCATAAAAATAGTGTCATCTTTTTATACTTCCGTTGAGATGTTTGACAGAAGCTTATTTGCTCAACATAACAAAAAAATCACTTTTAGGGTGTTCACTGTCAATACTTGGTGGAAAGGCATTATATTAGTAAAAACACAATAATCCTTTGTACTTCATTCCACTTTATTTAATATGTCAGGACCGGTTTCGCTCATTACGAGCTCAGTTGACGATGCTCGTAATGAGCGAAACCGGTCCTGACATATTAAATAAAGTGGAATGAAGTACAAAGGATTATTGTGTTTTTACTAACAAAAAAATGTTAAAAATTACGTACAGCAAAAAAAAAATACATGTCGATTGAATATGAAATGGAAAAAATCTTTAAAAAAAAATTAAGTGCACTGTACAGGGATGAATATCGCATAGCGACTAAAAGGAATATCATGCTTTCAACGGCTACAGTAAGACTTCCAAAATGCTAAACTGATAGAAACCTTTTCTCTTCAGCAGGTAGTTTAGGCCTGCAATCTTGAAAAGCTGAATCATTTTCCGGTGGGCTTTAGACGTAGCTTTGCAATTTGCAAAAAAGGTGAGCTTTCGAGAAGCGTGGATCTAAACAAAGCCTCGAAAATTGCGGATCACCGAAAGCGATTTCTTATGTATGGAGAATAAGGCGGTAAAAAAATGTGACTGGCATAAAATCTAGTACAATACAATACATTTGAATGTCGCTCAATTTTCGATCACCGACAAACGATAGGGGATTTTTTCAATAAGAATATTCTTGAAACGTATTGAAATTTATAACCTTGTGTACGGTATCGAATAGCAATTATGTACAATACATATTTGCGTACCATGAAATTCAGAAACTATCAAATTTGAATCGTTCAAATTATGTACATTCACACAGATTTTGTCACTAACGACCCGGGTTTCGCCTTTTGGCATCTTCAGACGTTTAAGTGCACGGATGAACTTAAACTGACGCTTATCAATTGAGAAACTATCAGTTTAATGGTATTAAATTGAGCACTTTTGAGTGAATGAAATAAACTATTTCTTATTTAAATAAATAATGCGACTAGCTTCTTTGAGTTGAGTCGACCAAATTGTGAAGAATAATTGAAATCTATATACAAGGCAAACAACTTTAAAATTGTCAATTGAATATATCGACAGTTTAGTTCCATATTGCTACAACTAGAAATTGGTAGTTTTGAGATATGGCTGATCAATGTTTTGACACATCTTAGCTGAGTTTTAGAAAATTAATAATTATTATTTGTCTCATATTTTAAGTCAATCATTTAGTCATTTATCTCAATTCAATTCAAAGAACTAGAAACACGCCAATTTTCTCTCAGTGGGCAGATGTATGCAAATTGAAATGAAGAAATAAAAGCAATATCATTTAAAATGAGAAAATGCGGTGCAGGCAAACATCTACACTTTTATAAAAGTTCTGGAAACATAAAATGTGTCTATAATTTTTAATGAAACCTTATTTTACTTTAGAATGACCGTTATTTCTGTTATTTAAATGCACGACAAGTTTTGTAAATTGATTAAATTAATGAATCTGTAAAAAAAAGCAATGTATTTAGTTCCAGGAAAACTACAAAAGAAAGATAATAGCTATCACTAATTTGTCAAAACATATTCTAAACTTCTTTAGTTATAACGAAGTATTCATCAAAATTATTTTACAACACATATCGACTGTGGAAAAAGGACGTAACCCACACATATCAAATTTTACAGGAGGCGCAAAAAACGTGTTTTAATGATTTTGGGACATATGCAAATTATGAATTATACACAACCTTGAAGTGCACGGAGACTTCTAAACTAGTGTTTAATTGACATAATATAATATTAATTGAAGAAATTGTCTAGAAAAAACCTTTATTTCAGTCATTTTTCTCGGTTTAAATTTTTTACAAGGTCCATATTTTTCAAACCTAAAAGCTAAATTTAGATACTAATTCGGCATTTTCAGCTTGCATCCTTTTGATAGAACGTATATCAAGTTTGATACATTGTGAATATCGAAAAAAACCTGTTTTGAAAATACTGTGAGTTACGTCCTTTTTCCTTTCTACAGTCGATATGGGAGTAAATACTGTGTTATATCGACCTTATAACAACAAAGTGTTTTCTTCCATGGATAAAGAGCATGTTAGTGTATTATGTATTGCACTGTTAATACATGATATTTTACGACTGAAGAGCAATAATGTCGTCGTTGATGACCGTCCGTTAGTAGGAGCATGGTCCACAATTATTACTCAACATTAAACGGATCCACTACCAGGTAGCTGTTGTATGCATTAGCAAGGTCGTTTCAGTATTAACATGACGATTTTACTACTGTCCGAGTTTACGACATACAGTTAATACATGATTTCGATATCCAAACATTGTACGGGTGCAAGTTACAGAGATAACAACCATTTCGAAACACTTTGAACTTAACCCTTCAGAGACGAGAGCTTTTTTTCGATAAAAAAGTCACAGATAACTTTTATTCCTATCAAAAATTAAAAAAAAAAAAAAAACGCAAAATCGTTGTATAGAAACCTCGCATGACTAAATGGTCATGCTCATCCTTTTATTACCGTGCAATATTGAGTACGGACAGTAGAAAGGACAAAAGTGACCGTATGGGCTCGCAAACATTCGGGGTTGAAATATAGTTAAACGTGAATTTTTTTAAAAATATTTACAATTTGACCTCTTTACATCAACACAATTTCAATACAAATATATTAGCAAAATAACTGTAAATAATTTGATGTTTTTATAAAAAAATAACCAACAGTTTCAAAATGTAAATTAAAAAACACGGAAATTCAAAAAATCGCATGTGCTTTTGGAGGCCGTTTCTGTCCCTACGGCTGATGACTAACACAGTCTGTACCCTTCTTAACCAAATATGAGCAAAAGCAACAATATTCAAGTAGAAAAAAGATGAATAGTAGAATCAATAGACAACGGTGTTTACTGTGTTCACCATATAATCACGCTCGTCCTTGGAGGGTTAATTGAACAAATTGTCTAATACTATTTTTTTTTGAAAGTGGCGCACATTGTAAAAAAAATAAGAATATTTGTGATTGATTAAATATAAATTTATTTTGCAGAACTCTATTGAATAAGGTATAAATATTAAAGTTTTTAATGTCACAATAATTATATTATATGTGTTAGTTGATAGCTATATTGGCTTCACAAACCCGTGCTAGAAATTAGCTTAAAATTCATTTTTAGTATAATGAATAATTTGACTATATTAAACGTTGCTTTATTAATAAATTATATTAATTTCTATTAAACAAAAATCCAGTACGTTTTTTGAGAAATATAAATAATTATTTTTAATTAAAAAAACATCATTAAATTGTAAAAATAACTGTATAAAAGAACAGTGAGTATAAGACACAATATATTCAACTTCATTTTATTTGTACTAAACATTTTTACTTAGAAAAAACACAATATTCCTTTGTACTTCATTCCACTTTATTTAATATGTCAGGACCGGTTTCGCTCATTACGAGCATCGTCAACTGATAAGAAATATAATTTAACAATGCTATTTATACAAAAATGAACAGTTATAAACAACAATTGGCATTGAAAAGAAAATACCAATTACATTATAAGTGATTCTAAAATAGCACAAAATTAAAATGTTTAACACATCTTACATATAATTAAAAAGTCATCTCAGATTAATATATTAAGTTCATTTTTGTATAAATAGCATTGTTAAATTATATTTCTTATCAGTTGACGATGCTCGTAATGAGCGAAACCGGTCCTGACATATTAAATAAAGTGGAATGAAGTACAAAGGAATATTGTGTTTTTTCTAATATAATGCCTTTCCACCAAGTATTGACAGTGAACACCCTAAAAGTGAAACATTTTTACAATTGCAAACATTATCATCTGATAATCAATTCGCGTGAAACTAGTCTTGATTTTTATAAAATTGTATTTATTTATATGAATTTAATTATTTTATATCAAGTATTGACAGACGATAAACTTTGAATAAATAAATCATATAAAGTTAATTTTCAGCGAGAAAAGTATACAAATGTGTAGTAAGATGAAATTTTAAAAATGGGCCGATGTAACAACAATATAAAACAACCTAAATGTATTATATTTTCTCCACTGGCTTAAAAAATTCAAAGTATTTAATACGTTTGTTTGATAATGGAACGAAACGAGATAAACGCTGTTATATTCTGGTTACAAATATACATAATACAAAACGTTTCGATGAACATTGTTGAGCGTCGCCTGTGAGCAGTTCTTGCCGAGCTAGCTCGCGCTCCAATTATCACGAATGGGCGAGAATGTAGATTGAACAGGTGAATGACTTCTTTGCGGCCTTTTGTACTGATGCGACCAACGAAGTAATACCCCGTAAATGTAAGTACATATCATTGTTAGGCAAAACAATATCAGTCTCGATAAAAATATACATAAAACACGTAGGAACTGTATATGAAACTAGTGTCAAATTTATTTATTATGGTATTATCGAAATAAAATAAGAAGACAATTATTGAATAAGTTTCTAAAGATTGCATGAACACTAAATGTATTTAATTATAACGAAGCACATGTAACCTCTATTAAGCCCTTAGACCACTCTAACAGTGGTTGCTTATCATTTATTTGTAAAATTTAATATATTTTTTTAAATTATAGCCCCTTATTCATATTTTATACCTTTATCTATAAATTCTTTTCTATTACCAATTGTTTTTTACACCCTTAATAATTTTACTTTCTTGCTTAGCAAAACCGGTCCTGATCATATTTTAAAGTGAAAACATTAAAGCTTAAATTACAAAGACAGTTCTGGTGTTGGATTGGTCTGGATGTTAAGTTTCAAGGAATCTCAGAAGCTTCAAGCGTTCTATGATAAGAAGCACCAGAATCCTTGCAAAAGGATTCTGGTGCTTTTTATAGATAGCATTTGGCGGCGTCGATACAACCACAAGCTTAATACCTTCTATGAGCCAAATATTGACACATTTGGAAAAGCTCAAAACCCACGCTAGCCACGAGTAGAATATTTCAAAATGCTTTTTTCTTTCATCTCGTCATACTCTATGAGGAGTCCAAACGTACCTCATTAAGAATCCATATGCTAAATATCGCTCCAAGCGGAAACGGCTGCATAGTAATAAAATAAAGTATACAAATATAACAAAGGCATATTCAAAATAATAATATAAAATTGATTGCACATACGAGAAATTTGAAAGTGACAAAATTCAACCTGCTGCTTCTTTTCTAGACAATTGCTTCAAATCAAATCAACAAACAAACAGTACGCCGAACGTAAAAGTAGGCATTTAGAGATAATTCTATACGAACGAGTGATAATTAGCATAACGTAATAATAACAAAGGTGATACGTAACTGTCACACGTTTTATGAGTATAGGCACATGATTGCCACATACAACTAGGCAAATAAAACAATGCGCCTAGCAACATAATTGAAGATGCACTCAGCTCTTTTTTCAAAGTGAGCTTATCCTTTTCGCCAAATTTAATATTGAAATTCCACCAAGCACCTTCAGTCGAAATCTTCAATTATAAAATTACCTAATTGAAAAAAATGCCTTTTTCAATTGCATTAGGGCCGCGGGTCACATGGATTTTATAAAAAGGGGTCGCCTCCCGAAAAAAGTTGGGAACCTATGATCGAAAAGAAATTAAAAGAATAGCTGAAACGTGTGTAATAAAGTGAGCCAATTTGACCTAATACGATTGGTCGACTTACGGTAGTGGAGAAAAAAATGTGTAAATGATAAATACTGATTTATATCATCTTCAATATTGTGCGCGTGTAAACGAAGTAATGCAAAGGCATTTCCCGAAATATATTCGATAAATTGTAACTTAACTCGGTATTGGTAACGACGCAAGCGTACACCTGTGAATAATTCCAACTAAATGCCAGCGATAAAGCTCAAGTTAACGCCATGAACTTTGTGAGAATAAGGCGGGCGGAAGACGAGAAATTTATAGCGAGCGATATTCTCATTGAAACAGTAATTATTTCATTCCAATAATAACAAAAGCGATAACAAAGTACAACCGTGTGATTATTGCTAGTGTGAATGGAGTATAAAATTCATTTGAAATGAAGAATTTCTACACTTTGATGAAAGAATTGTTTTATTGTAATGAAAGGAGCGTAAAACCAAATCCGTGCAGTACACCGTGTTTCAATCACATTAAACTATATAAAAAATACTTTACAATAATAAAAACATTGTTTTCAATTTATTTTTGTATAAATATAATTGTTAGATTATATTTCTAATCAGTTGACAATGCTCGCAATAAGTGAAACCAATCCTGACCAATGTTCCTTCTAAGGCAAAAGGCTAGCTGCGCGGACCGCAAATGTTAATTGACCAACTGTCTTGTAGTGCGCGCCAGCCCGAAATGAGTGCGCGGGGGCTTCTCAACTTCTCGCACACAACTCAACGCACGCGCGCAGCTTAGAGAGAACGTTGGTCTTGAACTTCAAAAAAAAAAAAAAAGTGGAATAATTTACAAAGGAATATTGTATTATTATTAATATAATGTCTTTCCACCAATAACTATCCTAAAAAACGGTGTAGCGAAAGCAATCAATGATGTATTATACATCGGAGGAGCGACGCTAGCGCTGCGCAGCGGCGTTGCTCCTAGAATTTGGTGTGTCACTGTATGGCGTGAAGTGTATAGACTGGACGCCGCTTAGTCAATGTCGCGCTGCAGCTCGGAGCAGCGTCGTTGGGTGAATTGGCTGATTTAGCGAATTGCCCCCATGCAGTCGTGATCACTTTCCATTATTACATACTTTTAATACCTTTTTGTAAGTGTTTTACGACCTTAGTTTGCATGCCAAGCTTCTTCTTTTTTAAATATAACATTTGTCCCTATTACAGGATAAAAATCATGGATCTAACCAAGCCACTAACTGTAACAGAAATAATAAATGTTTATAACTTATACGATGTTCTTAGAGAATTGACGAAGCTCTTTGATTATTACTCCAATGACAACTACAGAACCTGAGTGTTGCTTTTCAACATTAAAAAAAAATTAAAACTTACCTTAGGAACACAACTAGTCAAGAAAGATTGACAGTTTTATCAATGCTTTCAATAGAGAAAGATATGATTGGAAAAATACCAAACTAAACGAAAAAGTCTTAGAAAAATTTGTCAATAACAAAAATAGACGAATGGACTTTATTTGCAAATAGCTTTTTCTTTTAATTGTTATTATTTTTGATATTTTAAATAAAATATAAGTAATATGGTCTTTTACTGAATTATCTACCCATAGCAGCCCCAAATATCATATACGAGCCGCCACTACATATATATGTATACCATCTAATCATCTTTAGTCAGGCTACCATGCAGTGGCAACACTATGGACTATTGAGTTTTCCGATTCCGACTCTGACTATGGACAAAATCCCCAACTCCACGATTCCAAACTCCGACTTTGCAGCCATGGTTTAAATAATAATTGAGAAATAAGTTCAATGCAGTTTTTGTTATCATATCTAACACAAAGGTGTGTTATGCTGTGTAGTTAAGCATGATGTTATGTTTAATCTCTATACATTATATGTCGTTAAGTTTGTCCGACAAACACTATATTAACATGATTAGTTTCGAAAGCCTCTGTCCCCATGTATTACGCACTGTGATCAGTATTCCGTAAACCACACGCGGTAGCGCCATGCACTCTACACTTTATAGTCCCTAGGTAGGACTAGCCACTGTAGCGGTCTATGTCGCTAATTAAACACTTGCCACGAGACTTGAGCGGAGCGTGTGCTCGGCGAAACCGCCGCAGTACGGGATGTGGCTTAGGGGTATATTTATGAAAGTTTAGTTTAATTGAAATATGACAAAAAACTTACGAGGCTTCATTAATGTTGTACAAAGGCTTGGAGCAGAATACGTAGAGTAATTTGTTTTGCGTACCGCACATGTTTCAAATCGGGTCATTTGTTCGTAAAATGAAAAATTGCCACATCAAATAAGATTTATGCGGAAACGCAAAAAAAGTAGTATTTAGCTTACATATCAAATGATTTTTGTCGAAAAATAGACCATAATAAAACAAATATAGAGTCGATTTTGGACGACAGCTCGGTCGCCAAAAGATTACTATAAGATCAAATATATGAAATATAAGTGAATACAAGTGGTGACTAGGGTGTGCAATCTCAGGACCTTTTTGTGATCCCGGGACTTCGGGATTGATAAATTTTAGATCCCGGGATCCCGACGCGAGCACTCGACGTGAAATTGTGTATAATTTGAGAAAAGTTTTGATGACTCGTTTTTTTTTTATTTTAGCTCATCGAGGAATTTGAAAATCTTAAAATCCTACGGTGGATTACTGATTTGCCCAAAATATCTTCGTGACTCGTTTTTTTTAGCTCACCGAAGAGTTTGAAAATCTCAAAACCCTATAGTGAATTAAAGATTTTCCAAATCCAAAATCCTATAAATTTTCGGGATTTGCTAAAAATTTCTCCCGAAATCCCGGGATCGCGACCACACCAATCCTGGGATTGGAAACCCTAGTGGTGACTAACTTTAACTTGTTGATGATTTTTTAATATTTATATGTTAAAGGTGTTCATTTTTTAATCTGTGTTATTTAAGTCACTTATTGATAATTCCTACTGTAATTTGTAAATTCTTCTCCTCTTTGTGCTACATATAGTAGTTTTAAAAGCTGTTGTTTTGAAAACTACCTTAAAGACATTTATTTATCACTTTTAAAGTGTTCACTGTCAATATACTTGGTGGAATGCCATTATAATAAAAATAATAAAAGATTTTTAGTACTTTTCCCACTTAAAATTTATTTGATCAAGACCGGTTTTGCTCCTCACGAGCATTAATGCTCGTGTATCGCGTAATGTATCGCGTAAAAAAAGGATTAGGCGTATATCAAACGCTTAAAATATCAAAAAACTTTAGACAAAGGAATTGATTTTTATTTGAGCCCAACGAAAAATATTAATTATTTAATTTAGTTTTTTACCTTAAACATCAATCGAGTTTCAAATCCGGTTAAAAAATAAACGCGCAAAACGAAAAATTGAATACGAATTGTAGGGGCAGCGTAGCGAAGAAAGTGGAACACTTATTGCGGCAACTGGAGGGTCTACGGCGTAGCTCCGTAGCGGAACAGTGTGACGTTTTTAATTACAGCTACGGTCCGGGAGTGGCCGACTCGGCCGGATGTGGCTGCCGTGTTTAGAAGTATACTTTTCCTTTCAAAGGAAAGTTCGCATATAAAGCACGTGAGATTTAAGTGTTTTACGGATAAAATGGGAAATTATCTGAATATAGGATCCATGAACCTACTTTTGAAATTAGATAAAAAATGAAGAAAAAAATACTTTATTGACAATTTGCGTTCCAAATGAGGAGCAAATGGACTCAAAATAGACAGAAAATTTTACACAAAAGGTGCTTGTTGCTCAGTTGCTCAACCTTACCATTTTTTTTTCAAATATAGTAGGAATAGAAGGAAAGGGCTTGAGCAGGAATAGTGGTTAACTTATTGCTGTCACTATGCCCCGTTTTTAGAGTTGGATGGGTGGGAGAAGGGATTCAATACATCAAATACATCCATACCAACGCACGGAAATCGCTTAAAAAAATAATCTATAAAAACTGTCCGTACTGGGATTCGAGCCTATGACCTCAGTGTTCTAAGCCAATGGCTTTTTCACCACTCGAACACGCAGCTTATAAACTTCAAAAAGTGATTGAAAAATCAATTTATAAAAATATCCATCCTATTTAAAAAGTAAAATATACGTTTGTATATTTATATATAGGACCGGCTTCGCTCATAAATTGTTTATTACACCGTATTAATTTCATTTTGACTTGTATAAATAGCACTGTAATGCTCATGATAATAAAAGTGGAAATAATTATAAAAGAATATTGTGTTTTTCTCAATATAATGCCTTTTCACCAAGTATTGACAGTGAACACCGTAAATCAGTGGTTTCCAACCTTTATGTTACTGCGCCTCCCTTAGAAGAAAAAAATATTTCCGCGCCTTCCCATCCTTTATTTCATATAGTAATCAAGACACGTCAAAGGGTAAAGGGTTCGCGTCTTCCTTTTAAATAGCCCACGCCTCTTCAGGAAGGCGCGCCTGCCAGGTTGGAAATCGCTGCCGTAAATGTAGTACAAATGTATATTTTATTTTTTTAATATAATGCTTTTCCAACAAGTATTGACAGTGAACACCCTAAAAGTGAAAAATCTCCGTACTGAGATTTGAACCCGTAACCTCTGTAACTGAATCCAACAAAGTTGATCACTCGACCTCGCAGGTGGCGATAATACGATGTAAATAAATATACTATACCTTTTCTTTAATTTCCCATTAAAAAACAATATTAATACATTTAATAATATTGCTTAAATTGATAAAACAGTGAATCTGCATTCAAATATATCAGGGCTGTAGGAATCGCGGTATTTTGGCCGGAGTCGGAGTCGTGAAAAATGAGCGGCTCGATTTTTTTTTTGAAAAATATATTTAAAGATGTGTATTTAAACAAAATAGTCAAAAGAGTTAACATTTCATGCTTGGCTGACTAAAGATGATCTGATGGTATACATATGTATAAGTTGAAATGAAATTATTGAAAAAACTCCTCGGAGTCGGAGTTGTCTTTTTTTCACGCGACTCCACATCCCTGAAATATATTACTGAACAAATAGTGTTAGAAATACATAGCTTAAAATGGAAGCGAAAATGTCAACACTTATTTCGTAGCAAACGGCGTATATTGTGTAAAATCAATTTAATACATAAGCAGTTACTTAAAAGACTATACGTAAACATTAATTTTGTATACGAAATTAAGTACCAATAAAAAAACATGTTAGTGGCTCACCAATCTTTTTGAAGTAGGCAATTTTACACGACGCGAGCGGGGGAAAAGTGCGAATCAGGCAGTTCTGCGACGGGAAAGTACACACGTTTCGACCCACACAGCTCCCATAATAAATAAATAAATATATAATGTAATCGAGATCCAAATTCGCGACTCACCAGCATCCCATAAATGGCAGGCGGCCATAACTGTGAATAATAATAAATTATCAACGAATGGTGTAATAAACGTCGCACGGGCGATTGCAAAATTAGTGCGTATTACCCTCGCATACGTGTGTGCAGATTCGACGGATTAATTCGTTAATCTTGCGCGTCAAAATTATCAAACTTTCCAGGAGGCTCTAAAATATAGCTGCCGCCATAATTATAAGGATTTAAAAGTTTTTGTCGCTTACCCGGGAGGCAGTGTTATTTGATTTAATTTTATCTGGATGATAAATGTGTCGTTTGTTATTTTCACAGGAATTTTTACCTACGCATATCGACTGTGGAAAGGAAAAAGAACGTAACCCAGGACGCAATATATCAAATTTTACAGGAGACACAAAAAACGTCTTTTGATGATTTTAGACTTAAAGCAAATTATGAAATATATACAACACTGAAGTGCACGGCGACTGATAAACTATTATTATTATTAATTTTATAAACTATTCAAGAAAAACCATTTTTTATGTCCTTTTTCTTAGTTGCAATTTTCAGAAGCCTTTCTTTTCTCAAACTTAAAAGCTAACGATACTAATTCGGCATTTTCAGCTTCCATCCTTTTGATTTAACGTGTGTCGAGTTGTATACATTGTGATTATCGAAAAAAAGCTGTTTTAGAAAAACTGAGGGTTACGTCCTTTTTCCTTTCTACAGTCGATATGAATATCTACGCTGGTTTAACCTCGTATCAGCTTAGATCATGTTTCTACAAAATGCTCGATAAAGTATTGTTGTGGTGGCACATCTTTATGTAGTATTTGGTATAATTTGTTAATATATTTTTTTTTACCATGTCCGCATTTACTAATGGTAAACGGTCTCGATCATATCAATGTATTTAAAAAAATATTATTTGCCGAGAACTGGTTGTGATTCAGCTATTTTTGTAAAGGACAAAGAAAAGGGGATGGGACTTGAAAATCACTATCGTTACATCTGGTATGAAGTATCAGATGGGTGAAAGAGAAAGTAAATATCAAATTTATTCCTACCTTTGAAAAACCACCTTTTCTATTCTCAAAACGGGCAGGGTGATTAGCTTACCACTAGTCATATCTTTCTACCCCACTCCCTTTGAAAAAAAAGACGATAGGTATTGAATAACAAGCAATTCTCGTAGAAACGCTTTTACTGGGAAAAACATTATTACGAATCCATACGCCACACATCGAGAGCGAAGATGGTTAAAAAAAGAGTTGCATGGGAAAGATATTTAAACATAAATGGTTTATAAGAAAGCAGTAAGTTTGATTCGCATAACCTTGCACACAACCGTTGTTATTCACATGTCAGGCAGTGGTAGCGAAGGTTCCAAACATCGGGGGGCCGATTTGAACAAAATTTACTGCGGAGCCTTTTGTCAAAAAGCCTCTTCGTGTGTGAAATGCGTTTGCTTTTTATGAAGCGGTGCATGTGGAAAGGAGGCATTATAATAAACCTACCTGGAAAATACGAAAACGCTACGGTGTTTTCCATTTTTTCATCGCGGGGTTTTTTTTTTATTTTTCTTTAATGGGATTTTTATATGGACCATAAAATTTCTACATATTTTGTTTCAGAAATTTAAGTAGTGTGCATGCGTTACTCGGCAGACATAAATGTCGAAAGTATGACGCTTTTTGGTAACCTTATTCTACAGCCAAATTTATTTTTTAAAAAAATCATTTAGATTTGAGATAAATACTGTTATTTTAATAATATATATTTTTTTTAGGTGTTCATTGTCAATTATTGGTGGCAATGATATCGACTGTGAAAATGAAAAAGGACGTAACCTACAGTTTTTTCTCGATAATCACAATGTATCAAACTTCATACACGTTCTATCAAAAGGATGCAAGCTGCAAATGCCGAATTAGTATCTAAATTTAGCTTTTAAGTTTGAAAAAGATGACCTTGTAAAAAATTTAAACCAAGAAAAAAGACTGAAATTGAGGGGTTTCCTAGACAATTTCTTTAATTAATATTAGAGTATGTCAATTAAACACCAGTTTAGAAGTTTCCGTGCACTTTAACGTGTGTATAATTCATAATTTCAATATAGCTCAAAATCATCAAAACACGTTTTTTGCGCCTCCTGTAAAATTTGATGTGTGGGTTACGTCATTTTTCCTTTCCACAGTCCATATATTTCCACATAAATTAAAAAATAAAACAGTTTTTTTTAATAATTCTACTATATTTACTAGAGCATGTCCAGTTTCATTCATCCCGAGTATTATCAACTATCATCTTGATATTGCTCGCGATTTATGATCCGTCTCTGGAATAATTTACACTATACATTATTTTCAATGAAAATAGAAATCTTGTTTCACTAAACCTGTTGGAATGTTTTGTTGATGGAAAAGCACTGATAAAATTATAATACATTCAAATTACTACTCATGACTAATCAGAAGGCTTAAAGAAGGTTTTCGAAGCGAAAATAGAAACCTTACCAAGATTTCCAATTGATTAAAAAAAATCCGATTTTTTAAATATTTATTATGTATCATATACCTAATCGTAACGTAGGGAATATAATAAGGTTTCAAATCAATTAATAAATACATTTACGTATTTTAATACAATTTCGTGAGACGTTTAAAGATTTAAAAAACATAATATTCATTTGTACTACTTCCACTTTTATTTAAAAATATCAAGACTGGTTTTGCTCATGACGCGCATCAGTTTATAATGCTTGTCATGAGAAAAACCGGTCCTGATTGTATTCAATAAAAGTGTGATTTAGCACGAATGAATAATTACTTTTATAAAAATATAATGCCTTTCCACCAAGTAAGTATTGAAAGTGAACCCCTAAAAGTGATCATTTAAATATTATCGAAGCCATACAACTCTACCATTAAGCCACCTGGTTCATGTAAAATAAATTTACTAATAAAAACAGTTAGGCATATTACAGGTTTATGAAAGTTTGAATTTTTTTTTTTATATTCCTGAAATGAAAAGATACTTTTTTATATTCGTAATTTACTCAGTGCTTTCTAAGGAATCTAATTTATTGGTTGCATGCCCAAAGTTTTTTTTTTCAAATCGTTTATAAACTTTTTTACACAATGAACTTATTTTGTATTTCTTTAATACATTTATTTTTCACGTGGGTTTTACTTTATTGCTTTATTTCTTTATTTCCGTGATATATGGAAATTATTTTCGTAACAAAACAAAGTTTTAACAATTATTATTATTATATGTGGAGTTATTCGGTGGAAGCATGCAAAGGTTAATTTAATAAACGTGGAATGTTGGCACATGTCATTATTACAAAGAGATTGTTGCTAATTTGCGGGTCAATTGTCGTTCCAGAAATAATGGTTCGAGCGGTTTATTTCGGTCCAAATACAGATACCGGACATGCATGGAATAAGTTTTTATTACATAGAATAAACGAACGACAAACATGCAAATAACAAATAAATATGTTTTAAACCATGTCCGCTCCCAATGTGGAGCATATGCACTCCTAATGGAGTTTATCTCAACAGAAGTGTTTCCACGAGAACTGTTTGTTACTCAGTTGCTTAATCTCTCTTTTTCCAAAGATGGTGGGGATAGAAGGATAGGGCTAGGACAGGACTAGTGGTAAGCTAATTGCTCTCGATACGCCCGTTCAAAGGATAGGATGAGTGGGAGGGGGGAATTCAAGACATCACATACATCCATGCCCTCGAACAGAAATTCATAAATCGATTGAAAAATCAATTTATAAAACTGTCCGTACCGGGATTTGAACCCGTGCCCTCCGTAACCGAAGCCAACGACGCTGACCACTCGACCACACAGGCGGCACAATATAATGAGTCACTTTTAAGGTGTTCACTGTCAATACTTGGTGGAATGGCATTATAATAAAAATAATGAAAGATTTTTAGTACTTTTTCCACTTAAAATTTATTTGATCAGGGCCGGTTTCGCTCCTCGCGAGCATTATCAACTGATAAGAGAAATAAATTAAACAGTGCTATTTATACAAGTTAAATTGAAATAAACCTGACTGAAACCTGAAATAAAGCTGACACCTTTTTATTTCAATTTAACTTGTATAAATAACACTGCTTAATTTATTTCTCTTATCAGTTGATAATGCTCGCGAGGAGCGAAACCAGTCCTGATCAAATAAATTAAGTGGGAAAAGTACTAAAAATCTTTTATTATTTTTATTTAAATATAACGAGTCTTAATTTCCGTGGCGATACAGAGTGATAGGAAAACAGTAAGAAATTTAATCATAACGTGCTAAGTACTTTGAGCCAAAGTAAATTTGTTAATCAAAGTAAGCTTCCAAGAATCTTTGTAAGTAGCCCATTATCAAATTGACTCCTCGCAGTGTTCATAAAACAAGAGTTATAAATCCGGCGATGCACGTACTTGCTTCCCATTACAGCTCACAATAATAAGAAACGAGAAACTAAACTCGGGACCAAGTAACTGGAAGGAAAGTAGTCTAACGTTAAGTAATTGAAATTAAACACCGCTGTAGGTAATAGAGACGTCGGCAACAAAGCAACGCGTAGTCAAAGTAGAGGCAACTAAGCCGATGTAATATTAGCCACTTCGAAAGGTGATGCACCTTCTTTGATATAGGAGAGCGACTTGTCGTTGAAAGCGACAGGGCTTTGCAAAATCATCGCATTTTGTACGTCTTTTTGCGCGGAAACGATTCAGAAAATAGAATGTATTATCAGTAAAAAATCGCTCAAATTTTGTACAATCACACAGGTTTTGTCATTGACGACCCTGGTTTCGCCTTTCGGTATCTCCCCAAGCGTTCAAGTGCACGGATGAACTTGAAATGTGTCTTGGTACATAAAAGTATCGTGTGTATATAAGAAAAAAAATAACCACGAAGTTAAAAGCTATTGGTGGCGATAGGCTTTTTAATTTAGCTGGGGAAATATTTACCTAAAGAAATAGTATTTGTAAGGTTTTGTGGCTGAATGATGTATGTATTTGAGTGATGAAAATTAGTATCGACGGCGCTATCAATTTATTGAACATAAGTTTAGATTATGAAAAAATAAAACCTCTGGGAAGACAACTGAATTAAGCTAATATAAAATGATATTCAACGTATATCACAAAGATAGAAGCATTTTTTTTACGATCGGTGAATAATCTGTATTAAATTTGAATCGTTCAAACTATGTACATTATCACAGATTTTGTCACTGACGATCCGGGTTTCGCCTTTCGGCATCTTCAGGCGTTCAAGTGCATGGATGAACTTGTACTGACGCTTAGTAAATGAATGTTTCGTGTTTATATAATTAATACATGTATCATGAGAGTTTAAAGCCATTGCTGGCGAAAAGGATAAGTTCAATCTGTATTAATAACCGTTAATGTCAAGCGTGGATTGTCGATCGACGATCGTATTCATGGGTATAGTAATTACACTACTGAAAGCAGGGGTTAGATTAAAATGATTGTAACACGTTTTCAAACAAATAATTAATTATCGGCCAAGTAAGACTATTTACCTCTTCTATCCTAAGTTATTGAAATCAATAACACAACAATTGTATTTGAGGTTGCTTCTTAAAGAAGCGGTACTCGTATCACACTTAATTGCGCAAGAAGTTTTTCATATTGTGCACATGGCATCCCCTAGAACAGGGTTTTTCAAACTTATTGTGCAATGGAACACTTTGCAAATCTGGAAATGTCCACCGGAACACAGCTTGTTTTTTTAGGTCGGTTAATTTTTAATAGTAAACATATTAATGAAAATATATGTTATTTTATCACTTATTATTTAATGATTAATTATTTTTATAACATGTTACATAGAAATATGAGTAAAAAAAAGCTCCTAGTGATCAAAAATCTCCGCCTATACATGGATATTTGTCGTTTTAAAAATCAGTGGAGATTATCCATAACTCAATTTTTAATTTAAAGTAGAAGATGCTTAAATGTGTTGCAGCGTATATAACCATTGAAATTTTTTTTGGAACACCCATTTAAGTCCCACGTAACACCAGTGTTCCGCGGAACATAGTTTAGGAAACCCTGCCCTAGAACGTAAACACACATTAAAGGCTGTCATTTTGGCATGGAACTAGCCAAGCATAACCTATGTAAACATGTATATTTATTAGTGCGTTGACCGGCAAGCTGATACTAAAGTTGTTTACCGCAATATGGGCATAGTATAATAATATTGTTAACGCGTCAAATCATAATGAACGCGCAAATATGCAACACGCAATTTGAGTACAAACGCATATATGCGGGAACGGGCGCAGGTGTTGCGGTAGCTGATTATAGATTATTAGTATTATGATCATTTGAGGGTTTACCACGGTGGTTTCGCGTGACATATTCGCGTATATCGGAAATACTCGTCTACAATCTACGATATATTGTCCATATATCACGCGAGGGGATGCGTCGCTACTCGCTACTGATATGGGGCTGTCTAGGATTTTTTTATTACTTTGCCTTTATAGTATATTGACGATAATTTTTGTAGACATTAAATTGGGACGAGTTAAGTGGAGCAAATTATATTTTTTGGATAAACAATTACATAATTGAATTCTTACAAAATATGATTTTTTTTTGTTTTAGCGTAGAATTTAATACAGATAATCATATTTTGTGAGTTGTCATTTTTATATTTGTCAAACTAATTGCTATATTATTGAGTTTAATTAAGTTTACGAAAGGAACTATATGAGAGCAATTTCCGACAATGTTATAAAAATATAATATGTAAAATTTAATTCGATGAAATTGTTACTAAGAAACTCGATTATCTTACAACTGAATCCAACGAAGTTTATAGAATATTGTAAAAAGAGTTGGACTTCTATTGGAAATTTATATCGAAAATTAACTATAAACGATAGAATTAACTATAACACACCAACTACTTAGAAGCGGGGAAAAACAGGAAACTATCATTAAGCCTATTCACTTTATTAATGCAGCATTTTATCACTTTGTCAAAAAATTCCCAAATTTTAATTATGTCTGTAATTACTTTCAATCGCCATTCTAAATTTATTAATCTGAGATGAATTTTTAATTATGTGTTAGATATGTTTAACATTTTAATTTTGTGTTATTTTAGAATCACTTGTAATTGGTAATTTCTTTTCATTTTTGTATAAATAGCATGGTTAAATTAAATTTCTTATCAGTTGACGATGCTCGTAATGAGCGAAACCGGTCCTGACATATTGAATAAAGTGGAATGAAGTACAAAGGAATGTTGTGTTTTTATTAATATAATGCCTTTCCACCAAGTTTTGACAGTGAACACCCTAAAAACTAGGTATAAGTATATAGTAAAAATAAATTTCAAAACGGTTATGAATGTAGTATTTATATATTATATAACAGATGAAACTGCAACATATTTTTTCGGACCCGTTTAAATTCCACAGACCATATAAAAAAAATACACTAGAAAAAATAGCTATGGTTATAATGCAAGGGTTAATACTGCAATTCAAATGTTGAATAACGTGTGAATGCGTTTATGTGTAAGGTTGCGCCTTATTTCCTTTTCTTCACATGCACGCTAGCAACAGTGGGAGATTATTATTGTGATGATAGAGGCTCACTATAGCATTACGATGTAGAATAGCGCAAAAAATTGAAACAAATTACACCGTGACTTTGTTCAACAATAGAATCATGTTTTCTCATGATATCCGAAGACTATAAAACGTTATAAATTCTTTGTAAGAACATCGTGATACATGAGATTTTTTAAAAATAGTAATATTCGCACACGATCCAGTAAATATGAAGTTTTTCATGCTTTCGTTTGAGCATAATTAATTTAAAAAATAACAACAGCCAATTGGAGCCTTGTTAATTTTACACAAACGATTTTTATCACGTAATTGGTTTTTTTTAGCGCTCGAAATTGTTTTCAAAATGTATTTATTATGTGTTAAGATTAACTATTATATTGAGAGAAACAGCACTATTATATTATGCCAATTAAGCTTTTGCGGGCAGCGTTTGGCAATGTATTGATTCAAGACCAATCTTTCAGTCTTCGCGGATTACTAAGTACACAATCTTGACTACGGACGAATAACAAATCTTTAAAAAAAAAAACGATGCAAACATGTATAGGACAAAATATAAATATATTATGAAACGTAAATGTTTCATATTACTTGGAAACATCTCATCGACTATTTTACAGAATATTAAGAATTGGCGAATTACATTATATTGGCTAACCGA